>OU426984.1:54479219-55079219 GCA_911387785.2 Aelia acuminata | reverse complement strand
CAAGTATAAATTAAAAAATAATTTGAAGTTGGAAATTAAATGCTTTTAAATGTTTCTTAACACTGTAAGAATTTATTTTAACAAAATAAATTGAAATGTGAATGAATTATTGGTGGAAATAATCAATATATTTTAAAATTTAAATATAATAATAATTACCTTCCTTGTTTATAACCCGCACTTGTTTATAACACATAACCTTTCACAACCATGCTTATAACCTACCAACAACATACCATAATCTTCACAACATCCTAATTTTGTTCATATTCTGGTTAGATCTGATCATGTATTACACGATTACAGAAAAAAATTAATATTACACTCGTGAAAAAAGTAGAATTTACAACTCTCGTAAAATTACTACACTCGCTTCGCTCGTGTGGGTAAACGTTTCACTCGAGTTGTAAAATGATCTACTTTCGTCACTTGTATAATAAGTAACTATTATAAGATCAAACATGATTTGTAATGGGGTTCACGAGCAACCTTATATATACCATATAATAAAATACCAACCTTATAACAAAACATAATAAAATGCTTTGTTTTTCTATAAGCGTTGTTATCTCTTAATATATATATTTCTTCTATAAGTAGTGCAAAGTATAAAGTCCTATTTTCCGAAGGTCGACGGATTTGTTTTTTCTAATAACAATTTTCACCTCTTATGGATTCTTTAATAATATTGTGTTGAAGTAATTTTGATATATTTTATATTATAAAAATAAATTACATAAAAAAATCGAAGATTCGAAAGACAAGATTCGATACTGCAGCCAGATCTGCATTTTTTTACTTTCACTTACCTATATATGAAATATATAGTAAGTGGAAGTATTGCGATCGTGAAAATTTTCGACTTCCGGTTTTCAACGGAAATACACGTTTTGGGGTCCCCTGAGTCAAAATAACCAAATCCCGCGAAATGGTCTGTGTGTGTGTGTGTGTGTGTGTGTGTGTGTGTGTGTTTGTGTGTGTGTGTGTGTGTGTGTGTGTGTGTGTGTGTGTGTGTGTGTGTGTGTGTGTGTGTGTGTATGTGAACAGACTAGCTCAAAAACTATAAACCGCACAGACCTGAAATTAGGTATTTAGTGACTACTTTATTTAATAACTTTTTAAGTTTTTTTCGATTTTCTCAAAAACGGCTCTAACGATTTTGATTAAACTGAGTATTTGATCTATTTATATGCCTGAAATATGACTGTAAAAATTTCATCAAAATTGATCAACCGGAGGGGGGACTTTACTTAATAAATTTTGTATCATTTTCACATGTTTTTTTTATTTACTCAAAAACGGTTTTAACGATTTTGATCAAACTTGGTATCTGATGTATTTATATGCCAAAGATGTGATAACCAACATTTCATCACAATTGATCAACCGGAGGGGGGACTTTACTTAATAAATTTTGTATCATTTTCACGTGTTTTTTTTATTTACTCAAAAACGGTTTTAACGATTTTGATCAAACTTGGTATTTAATGTATTTATATGCCCGAGATACGACTGTAAAAATTTCATCAAAAGTTATCTATGGGAGGGGGGACTTTACTTAATAAATTTTGTATCATTTTCAGGGTTTTTTTTTATTTACTCAAAAACGGCTTTAACGATTAACAAAAATAAGATATGAATGTAGAAAAATGTGTGACTTTGGGAAATGATATTTAGCAAAACACGTCAATTTCTAATCTAAGTAAGTTGGTAAGTGAAAGTTTTGTGTTGCGCGCACGCACCAGATTTTTATGGGATAGCGATCCGTCCGTCTGACTTACAAAAAATTTGGATAACAACTCATAGGTAATACAAGATGTACTAAATACAATTTTTGAAAAATTGATATTTATTTTGAATTCTGTTTATGCAATGTATCTGCGTAAGTATTTCTCTTTACTTTCTATTCGTTTTTCTTCTTCCCCATATAAGTTGATATGCCGAATCTTCTTCAATACCAACGTGTACATCCAAGCCATCAACCGTAGCGTTGGCACCTCACCACAACGCAGCGGCCTGAGGAAAGTAATAACTCCACACCCACTTTTTCAATGTTAGCACACCCTTTAGTGGAGTGGGATGTGATGTTCACCGCAGGCAATTGTGGTCTCCGACCGCAGGAACTGTGACCGCCCATACGTAACAGTTCCAACGCTAGCGGTTACAATTAAAGAGGAACCGCAACCTCTTACTATAAGTTAGTTTATCGGACTATTGACAATTCTTACCAAACCAGACATTATAATGTAAGGTGGGACGGGTGAAATACCATTCTTTTTGTTGGACTATGAACACTTCTCTGCTGTTCCAATGATCCTGACAGAAGCAACATTACCAGTACAGTAAGATGAATTTTCCAAATTATTATCAGCAGTATATGTTTAAAGTTAAAGTATCCTGGTTCCAAAAAAATGAAAGTTTCAAAAATAAATTTAACTCCTGAGAGATCAATATCAGTTATCTCTTACTCTCATTAGAGTAGGCTGCGAAGATCTAGGTATTAGCTTCCTCAAGTATTTTTACTTTATATTTATTTCCGAATAAACGGCCACTTTTCCTTATTAGTGGATATAAATGTCTAAATGTAGATATGATAGAATTTATTCTTGATTACAGATCAAATGAAATTTACTTCAGTTTGAAAAGTAAACAAAATTGTTTTTTTTAATGCTTAAAATAATAAACTCTCTCATTGGTAGTAACATAAAAATGTAGGTACTAGTCTGTTTAACCCCCACAAACAACTAACACAATTAATCGAATGAAATCGATATCTAGTGGAAGGTTAGGTTATAGCGAGTTTGTTAGGTTTTGCATACTAATCTTTTAAACCCACACAAAAAATGTAACACACTCCTTATTAAGTTTTCACAATTTATGATAAATAAATAAAAATAGACAGAAATTTCCATTATATTTATAATTATTAACAATTGGTTAATATAATACTTATATTTTATTTAGAAAAAAGGCTCATTTACATTGTAATTTACATTAAAATTACAATGATTAACAATTTGTTAATACTTTGTTTTTATTTCCAAAACAAAAAGACACAAAAAAGGCTCATTCCGCACTATTATCATTCATCACATACAATGATTTTAAAATGACAGAAATAACCTCCCTTCTCAAAGATCGATCTCCAACCTTTTCGATTTCTTCACATCAACAAGATGTTTATGGGGGTTTAACAGACTAGTACCAAAATGTATAAATAAAAGAAAAGAATAAGGAAAAATGCTAGTATTTTTGGAAACCTAGAGTCTATAAGGCGATAGCTAGAAAAAATACAACAATAAACAGATGGTGTTAAAGCTGTATGGATTTTTTTTTTCTGTTAAAAACTTTGAATTTTTACTGTATCTTATTATGGAAATATGCACTTTAGGTCAATTTGTTTGTAAAAGTAAGTTTGAATTGGGTGTTGCGTGCTCTGTATAAAAACATATAAATATAAAAACAATAATAATAATAGGCTAATTCAAATATTAATATAAATTAGGCATATACAAGAGTATACTTAGGAGCAATATTGTCCCCGAGGTGTGCCGTACGGTTGGTATTAGCCAGAGGTGGCAAGGAAGATCGAAAGTAGGGACTAAGCCCCCATAAAGGTGGGCTTCATTTATGCGAGGGCTGAACCGGGCAAAAATCCTTGGGCGACGCCTTGAATCCAAATCAGGCTGGAATGGAGAAGCGATTCCAGCGCGGGGCACTACTGGAGAATACTAATATCCAGTGCTGGAGCCCCTCAGCACTTTAAGCGGACAATTACCTTTATATATCCTACTCTGGGATCCTTATTGCTATCCTTGTCTCTTTCTCAATGTCCTGGGCATTCTCGAAGGGATGTTCGTATGTGAGCCAAAAACTTTAAACGATATTTAAAATTTTTTTTCTGATCGATATGCATATTTTTCTTTTGATTATTTTGAGCCTTAATGAACATCGTTGAAAAATAATGGAATAAAATTCAGATAAGAATGGCTATCTTCAGTCAATTTGTCACACAATACTGTAAAGGTATATCATATATATTTTAAGTCGTTTATTCGTCCTTCTCGATGTGATAAAAGAAAACTGAATGGAGAAAAAAATGATTAGATTTATTGTTAACCTAGGTTATGGCAAATTCTTATTTTAACCGCTTTTAATTAATCTTTTACTAATTAATCAATTTGTATCATTATATTTCTCTTTCAAAATTGCTATGAAAAGATAAATTAAAAAAAAAAAAAAACCGTTATTTGATCTTTACGGTGTACACCTATCAATCAATGTACCTGTAAAGCAGGAATTTAGATATACATTTTTATATTATTCCGACCTATGCTTTTGATCATATGTTATACGAGGTGAAAAATAAAATGTATTTATAAAATGCAAACTGGGAATCCATTGGCCAAAAAAAAAAAAAAAAAAAAAAAAAAAAAAAAATGAGTAAAATTGATAATAAATCTTCAAAAATTAGTGAAACAAAAAAATTATTTCGAACAAAAATTCTCGAAACTAGTCACAGGTTGATGGTGTTAGTCGTGTCTAAGCTAAGCGGGTGGTATCGCTGCAGGGGCAAGATAAAATTAGAATTTTTTTTTTTCATTTTTGTTTTTTCTTTTTCTAGTAAGCTTCGAAGCCTATTCTTGCATCAACTCTTATAAATATATGTGCCTTTATGGGAAGAACATGACACCATTTTTCTTTAAAGCATTGCTACTTAAAATAATGAAATAAAAATCGGTGTTAATGTTCGTTGACAATTTAAGATATATCGCTTCCTCCCAGCAATTGTACTTATAAATGTCACCCATTCAACAAGAATGGTACAAGTTTCTCCAAGGTATGAAGACCGGAAACAAGTCAGTAAAGTGGTAGATAAGGAGGCAAGAGAGGTCTAAAAGCCTTGGCGTCTAGTAGATGTACTAACCACTTCCTCTCCTTACTCCAGCTTACATCCTTCATTTATATTTAACCGTATAATTATCATTAATAAAAAACATAAACCAGAACATTAACTGTTGAAAATCTAATTTTAGTTCACTTTGAATTAATAGGATAGAATCTAAATAAAGGTTTTATATGGAATACAGTTCTCAAACGCAAAAACTTGATTTTACGGAACCATTCCAGAACTAACCTAATCCTAAAGCGATCCGACTGCTTTGGGACGAAATGTTGGCAATGTTAGAGCTTTTTTGCAACAGTTTATAAATCAATTCTGTAATATTAATATATATTAAAATGGAACTAAAGAAAGTAAATATTACATCATGAATCTTATTGTATGACAGTATATTATTTAAAATGACCACCTTTTAAGTCTTGTTATATTCATTCTTCTGGGATATGTGCAGGTGTTAAGAAACATTAGAAATGTATTCTGTGCTTGCTTACTAGTTCTGGCTTGTTAGACCAAAGGTTTAATTAACATCTGACTGTTAACTATGATATTTAATGTGCTAAATGAACTGTTTCAGACAACATTTTTATTCTCTTTGCTGCTATACTATTAACAAACTCTAGGCATTCATCCCCTTCACTGTATAGCCTGTAAATCTGAAACCCGATGCTTTGAATGGGCTGCTACCTGAAATACTTGGACACGGAGACAGTTGGCACCATTCCCTTGGCCCGCCCGATACCTGGGGAGGGGACACCTGTCCTGGAACTGCCGTATCCTGAGGTGTATTCCCCACAGGAAGCCCCCGCGGTCGTTTAGGTATGCAAGTTGATTGCTTCCTTTTCCTGAGTATATTTGGACGTGAGCCCGGGCCCTCAGGGTCTCGCCTGGAATTACGATGACCGTCCTTCGCCCGGAAGTGCCGCCCTACATCCTGATGACCACAGGGGAAACTTACGCTCACGGAGTGGGTACCTCTCCCTTGCAACGTGCCGAACTAATTGTGAAAAAAGAACAATACTCCAGAGGACACCGACAGGGAAGTTATTAGTAACGGAAAGTGAGCAGGCGTCACGCCTTTGTTTCGATGGTTCCATCTTGGGAGGCAGCTAACCGTCGTTCATTGCATTCTTCTTTGTTCTAACTGACTTGTGTTCGTCTATCCATAGCGAATAGTAGGCTTTCGGTTCGGAATGCTGTGCCCAAACTGTTTAATTTATTCATGCACACTATATTAACTTATAGTAGGTAATTAAAGGGTCAAGTGGGTGCGGATGATGAGTAATTTTGTTGAGTAATGAAAAAAGTAAAATTAAATTACCTCCATTTAACAAGGCAAGCGCATATCGTCAATAGGCACCTCTATACACTTGCTTAAAACGAAATATTAAATTTTGTTCATTGGAAGTTATAAAGTAATGAAAATATATTGCTTTACCCGTATCACTTAGGAACATTAATTATTCAATTATTGATATTCAAACAACCTCCATTGAACAAGCTGGTTTGATTATAAAATAAGTGAAACAACATTTTTTGTTTTATTATTTGTTTTTTATTATATAACGTCACTTTATGCCTCTAAGGCCAATCGGACGATGCTACAGTAGGAGTCCTGTATAATATAATTAGGATAGGGATCTTTAACTAGCACCTGACATCGTATAGGGTCGGGAACTCCATTTAACGTCCTATCCGAGGGACGGTATAGCCAAGGATTTTTTACTCCCATTACAAAACCCTATGGCCATCCTCGGGACGCGAACCCGCGACATTGAGTATTGTAGGTTGCTATGCTAACCACAATCCCACAGGTGACCCCATATTTTTTTATTTTTTTTTAAAGGAACGTAAATATAAATACTTAAAGAACATTGATGAATCAATAATTCAATATGGAAGTAGAGGGAATGACGAAAGATTTGCTGATGTATTTTTTAAAAAATAAAAATCAATAGTTTGGTAGCTTATACGTATAAATAGATTTTTGTTCGGATTTTAAAGAGAAAACGTTCAGATGTTCGGTGATCGGGGGAATGTTAAGGTTTTCCTGGAAAAGGTGCTTATTGAAGGCTACTCTCAGGTTTTTTTAAGTCTCAGCTTTTCCCATTGTTCGATCATTCAAATAAAAGGGAGAGAGAGTACGAGTGAAAAAATATGTGATAATGTACAGATTCCTCTCGAATCATATGTGATCCACGTGTGATGATGCTGATATTATTTAGGAAACATATTGAAAGAGTAAATCCCACATAACTTTTTGAGTGAAGAACGAGTTAACATGACATTAGCTACATAAAAGAAAGATCGTGTAAACACAAGTTAATCACCTTAAAATGGTTTACTTTTTTTCCCCCCCCCGAAGGAGCCACCGGGAATTCAGGGCACTTAAAAGAGATACCTAATTAGGAAGGGTCAGCTTTCCGTTCAGGTAATACCAGGTGAAAAGGGTCTACAGCAGAACACAGGAAGCACAGTGGAAGGGGGGGGGTGAGGGAATTTTTTCATAAAGCAAGACCAGAGAGAGAGAGAGAGAGAAAGAAGAAAAGAGAATAAAGGAGAGAGTATAGGCTTTTAAGCAATTATTAAACTCAATTTGAGATAGGCCAAAGGATGAAAGAACTCCCAGCTTCATTAGTTAAACCTTTTTTTTCCCCTTTCTCCTCCCTAACTTTTTTTTTTTTGGCGTGCTACCTACCGTCTCACCGTACAAATTTACTGTCGTGTACCGTTCGGTGAATAATTTAATAACCGTTCATTCGTTCATAAAAAGTCCCATAGTCGTCGAAAAGTTAATTTCCTCGAGTTATATTCTGCCTCCTCTTGATTTTTGTCGTTGATTAATTAATCCGCATTGAAATTACAGGATATCTCTTCTTCTGGACTTGCTTTAGACGGAGTGTTTGCTGCTTCTTTCGTTAATTATAATGACTCCTTAACTTCTTTAGTTTTATGATATTTTAAAGAAACCTTTCTCCAAGTTGCAGGAGTTATATTAGCAGCTCCATTTTCACGTAATGAAGAAATTATACATTTAAGGGAGGAAGTCCCTTCCATACTAATAACAATCTCCGACTAGACCAAAAACATCGGGAGGATCACGCAATGTTCGTTATTCCTCTCATATAAGGAGGATGCATTATTTTAAATTGGACCCCGTTTTTCCGAAGAGCAGCTGGCCACTAATGGGGCCTAATCAGGGAAGTGAAAGGTAGCAGTTAGTCACGGGCTGTTTGGGTTCCGAGCGCTGCCTTCTGGATTGTTATGTTCATCTCTTCGCCACGCACCAACACTCCGGAAAAACGCGGGACCTCAGAGCGCTCTTCCGGAACTCCGGGGTTCTGTTCCTGGGGAGCATCGCAGGATCATGCTCGTGTGGGGTATTCAGACCGGAAAGCAATCCATTATTTGAGATTCGCTAGTTGTTTTCTCTTTCAAGATCTTCTTTACGGTTTTTGCTTACAGGCACTGGTGTTTTGGTTTCGTAACTCATGTGGAAAACCACCTTAACGATTCTTTAAAAGTGATTACAGTCAAAAGTTTAGACTCACTTGCATTTAATTCATAATCTTCAAGTTTAAAAAAATAATTGTAACTCAAGAGATAACATTTCAAAAATTACATGATTGTTTCGAATGCACTCTAAATAAATAAAGATGAAATGCTGTTTGTTCGCTTGTTCTTTATAGAAATCCATACCGTTTGTCCTAAAATCTCCAAATTTCGCTTGTGGTTCTTTCATTATGGGTGCGAACACCTGTCCACATCAAAATTGCATAACTTCAGTCAATCTCTGGGTATATTCTTTATTGTTATAAAAATCGTTATGATCTCGATTTACTTTAGATTTTTACGAAATCAACCGTTGGAGTCGAAAAAAATCTCATTTCTGTCCTAACCATCTTTTCTTGACCCACGGCTTTTCTCATTGTTTTCAAAATTCCCTGGGATATACAGCTAGTTATAAATAAATTAAAAATAAAATTATGGTTATGTTGTTCAATAAATAAAATATTGTTATTTATTTATTTTACAAAATCTAAGGATGAGTCTAAACTTTTGACTGTTACTGTATGTATTGTAAATTAGTTAATGATGTGGCACTATAATGTCCCCTTTTACGAGAGTCGTTGCACCTCTGAGTCAGCAAAATGTTTCCTGTCTGAACGAACAATTTTCATAGTTCATTTTGCTGCTTATGATTTATTTTCTTACCAATCACTCAGACTAAAATATAAATATATATATATATATATATATATATATATATATATATATATATATATATATAGAGAGAGAGAGAGAGAGAGAGAGAGAGAAGTTACAGGAAGAATAAATAATTCTTAATGTTTATTATTCATTTATTTGTTTAATGAATATGAAAATGCATCGTTGCTCAATGGATTCTTTAAAAAATTATGACGTTAAATTATTAATAACTGTTTTTAAAATTTTCAATTGTTTGAGAAAAAACACCGTATGAAGTCTGGATGAATAATTCTTAATGCTCATTATTCATTTCTCTTTATTTAAGAAATCTTTCAATATTTATTAATGTTGTCATACATGTGTTGAATAAATTAAAAATCCTTATAGAAGATTTATATAACAGAGAAGAATAAACATTTCATAAATCAGAAAAGCCTGGAAGATCAAACAACATTTTCTCTTAACACAAACGTCTGGAAATCGATTGGCTGTTTCAAATTATTTTGGTCTGTTCGAATAATTTTAGTCTTAAAAGCCATGTATTTATATATTTGAAGAATACGATAACGTCTAAACTATTAATATATAAGACATCGTACGCGCACTAGCTCTGAATCGTTTGCCAAAAAATGTTTAACATTATAAATATTAATATTACAACAATAGTTGACAGAACATGATTCCGTCTAGTTTTATTTTAGAGATTACATCGTTGAGGAATCTTTCTACAGTTATAATAGATCCGACAACTTGTTTCAAACTTAAAATAATTTTCTAACGGCTGTATTTAGTTTATTAGTAATTTATTAGTTTTTCCGTTTTCTATTATAACCTAATTTAATATAAAAATTATTAGTTAACTATCTAAATAAATGAGTAGGATGATTCTATTATTATTGAACAATTTCTGGCTTTTTATATCTTATTAAACATAAATTACTAAATTACTGTTTCCTGTAATTATACCTTATTATAAGGTTATTTCTTATATTTTGAAACTGATTGGTAAATTTATAAAAATAATAAATAAAAGTACCATAACCACGTAGTCTTCGTCGGGGACTGAAAAAGACAAGAACACTAAAATTTAAGGCAGAATTTTCTCCTTGCGTATCAATCCTTGGAATTCATTGCTCATACTTAGGAAATGAGTTAGGTTTCTATTTATTTTTATTTTTATTCCAAAATCATGCTGGATATTTAGTCAACAAAAAGGATAACTTCGGTCTCATTTATGTTACTGTTCTGAAGCCAAGTTGAAAACTTTCAAAGCAATTAGAACCTTCTCTTCAAGCTATTTACAAGAGTAATATGCATATATTACTTGAAAATGTTGCGAAACCTTGTGCAGTTTTATAACTGAATCATTGCAACAGGAATATTTTCTATTCCTATAATTGCTCATTTATAATACTTTAATTACATTACCGGCGTTGGTGGGAAAAAAAGAGAGGTATTATTTATGGAAGGGTATAAATTATATAGTTCGTATGTTTGCAGTACACAAAATCGCACGAGTTTCACATTTTGAATCAGATTTAAAAAATTATTTAACGGTGATTTAAATGCGCTTATAATCGCTCCCACGTCAAACTGTCACATATGAATTTTTATATTTGATGCTCAGATATTGTATAGGGCACGTCTCTCGAAACTTAAAAGGGTTAATACAATATAAAAAATATAGAAAAAAACATGAATAGAAGAGTTATAAAAATTAAAACTCGTCCTTTTGGAATTATGTAGGTGGATTTGGGGTTTTCCAATATGATTTTTTTTTTTTTTTTGTTCTCTGAAAATTAGCGGTTTTCTAATTTGATAGTTTTACTTTATTACGATTTAAGGTTATTGGAGGTTATTAAAGGTTATTGGAGACACACAAATTTATAAAAAATAAATAAATAATGAGTCCTACACCATCGATTCAACAAAAAAGTTTACTCGTCGCAGCAGTAAAATCGTTCTAATTTTTTCCGAGCTCAGATCTCTGGGCATATGATGCATACGAAAACGTCAGATAAAAAGGCAGACTACATTATGTTCCTGACAGCCATTCATCACCCAGTCCGTGACACTAGGCAGATGAGGGTACAATTTAGCCCAATTTATCACTGATAACTTCCCCTCTATTGCCTATTTAGCTCCTCTAGTTTTAGATTACGAAATGACAATGAGCTTTAAACATATTAGAGTGCCTTTTTTTATCACTCACAGCCTGGTACATTTTTATCACGAAAATTTCAGAGTTATTTCCTTCCTTTTCCTTAATTGTTTCCACCTGATGTAGTTTATTTTCTTCTTATTGGCCACCAAGTATTTCCTTAAAAGCACAGAGATTGGGCAAATTAAACCCGCGATTTAAATTACCCACTCTATGGAAATTTAAATAGATCCCATTTTTAAAATCTAGACCTGCGCTCTTTGTAGTTGATGATGAGACCAATATTCCGTTTTATTTTTGCTTATGATTTGGGTTGTTACTTTGTGTTTATTATCAAAATTCATAAATTAAATCACATTGCCTAGTGTCCTTAAAAATACTTGCCTATAATTGAAGCGTGGGAATGCATAAGGATATAAGTGCCTTAGGAAATGTTTTCAGAAATGATGTGGCTTATACCCTCTAGGGTGAACTAGTGCTTACACACATGCCATATTTCATACGTTCAATGAACTCTTTTCTAACAACAAAACATTACTTATACCCATTTCTGAAGAATGGCTTTGGCACACATAACAATTTGGCAAAAAAAAACTTTGTTTTATTGTTTTGGCACTTAGGTCCTTATCCATTTCCACGCTTCAATTGTTTTGCCAATTCAAGTCTCATCAGGAAAAAAAAAACAAACATCTGAATCACATTTAGATATCGTGTGATTCATTTTTAGTTCATGCTTCCGGTTTTCGTCTTATTATATTGACTATGTTTTTTTGGTTGGCGCATTTGGCCAAATGAGACCTTTAGCCGCTCAGTGTGGTCTCCTTACAGACATCTGTATTGCTTGAGGTAGTAGAGACAGCCTGGAGGGGGTAGCCCAAACCTCATGTTGCTGCAAGCCATGGTGCAGCGGCAGACTGTCCATAGCAGTGGTCACCCATCCAAGCACTAAGCATGCTCGACTTTGCGTAACTTTGAATACCTCTTGCAAGCGCCTTTGTCCCCACTCGGCCATCCGGGTTCCCTATATGGACTATGTACTGAGGCTTTATTTTGTTTCATTTTTCAATAATTTTCATTTTTAAAATTTAAAGTTCATGTTTTTCTAAAACAAAAATTTATATATTTGTGGCGCAATTGTTAAAATACATAATACAAATATTAATAAAAGAAATTATAAATAAATAAAAACTTTCCATGATCAAAGAAAGGAAATTATATTAAGTTAAAATTACCCCAGTGTATTAGTTGGGAGACTGTGACATACACATTCGCCGGCAATCCCCTTTGTGTTGGTGGAACCTAGCCAGTGGATATTATTTACAATGCCGGGAGGGCACAAAGAAGCTCCCTTGTTCTGGACTCCTTTAGAACCCAAAGTGCCCTATCGCCTTTGTGCCCGGCCAAAACGGCAATTTGTGGGCTCTACTGGTCCCCTGACCTTTTCCCTCCCCCCCTTTCCTTTAACTCACCCCCACCCCCCTTTCACAATAAACCCCAACGGTCCCACCTCATTTCCTAATACTTTACCCCCCCCCCCCCTTTGTGCCCTCTCCCTCAGTGGCCTTATAGCCCTCGGTATTTGGGAAAAGGTCTTGTTAATTGCTTATAGGTGGCACTTATTGGGTTAGTTGGCAAGCAACAGAGGTGTTAAACTTCATTTCAGTCCTAGGTGTTGAGGGATTTAATTAGATGTTGAAGAATATTAGTGAATAATATTCATTTGTAATTATTTACAATCGATCTTAATAATATGAACACATGTATTAACTTATTAAAAGAATTATGGGGAAAAAAAAAACATACACGAGTAGTGAGAACCTCAGTATCCAGTATGAACTGTTGTCCGAAAAAATAATTTTTTTCTATCTCATCATCAATTTCGACGTTTTTTGTTGCTATAATAAGTAGTACTGGTACGAACAATAGTGGGAGACACGTCCGGAAATTGTTTTTATTTGCTGATTCTAGGTGAATTTGATGAAGTTCAAAAGGTAGGACCATTAAAACGAAGAAGTCTTCTGTTCTGGATTCTCTCAGAGCTTCGAAAGTCTGTTTCTAAGTGACGCGATTCGATCAAAGTTTGTTATCAAATCTGAAGCCTATAGTCCATTCCATGTCGAGATGGCAGTATGTGGTTTCCCTTGTGAGTTCTGTCTCTCTCTAACACGCGCCGCTCTAGATAACTCTGTCCTTATTCCTCTGTGCGACGTTGCCACTAATTTTAACTTCGTCTAACCTTTTTGGGGAAAATTCCATTAGTGTCCAGCAGCCTATCCAAAAAAATAAAAACATAAAAAAACATCTACAATCCCAATAAATTATTTTTGGTAATTGTTGGTAACTTTTATTGATTGCTTACTTTATCAATTTTTTGGAATCTTCCCATAATTATTAACATGTATCCTTATTATTTTTTAATTAATAATATTCTGAAAAATAGCTCTCATGTATAATCCCTTATCCTACTCTTGGAATAAATTAATCCAAAGCTTCATCGCCGTGTTCCTTTTCGGCCTCTCTGAGGTATTATTTAACGGAAACTCCGAACCCGACGAAGGTAAAAGCCGTTGGAATTACACCCTCAGCCGTAGACTGCTCGCCGACAAATTGGCAGTTAGGCCTTTACAAAGTAGAATCGATCTTGGAGGCCCCCCATTTACCACCCCCCCCCTTTCCCTAGAAAGTTTCCCCCCCCCCCTCTCCGCAATCAATCAGAGTGTTAATCCCAGCCTGATGATAAACTACCGCAAGCCCTTAATATACCTGTAATTTAGAAGCCATCATTCGGGTGCAATTAGTTTTTTTCCTCTTTTTTTTTTCGTTTTAATTTTCCTTAAGCTCTGCTCCTGTTTCTAATTACTTCCTGATATTTTCTTTGTAGGTGAGCGGCTCACTTTTTCCCTTCCTTTTTATTTTAATTAGTACTAAATGTTTAAGCGTTTTATGAGTTGTCTATCCGTTTATTCTAATACCATAAGTTGTAAGTAATTGGTTTCTTGATTTAATCTTACATAATCCGATTTTTTTATAATATTATATTTTGAATTGTATATAATAATTGTAATAATTATAATAATAATGGCTTACGTCCCTCTTCACGTTCCAATATTCTAAGCAATGCCTTATTTTCAAAAACCCTCAGCCGTTGCTCATCTATAAATGTTAGCGGCAACGTTTCGAATACTTATGCGTATATAATTATCTAATTTTATTTGTATGAGGGAACACATTTTATTTTAATTGCTAACTGATTAAAATAAAAATAATTTTAAAAAAGAAACCACTCAATCCATCTGGAGATGATTTGACCGTACTCATTGTCAGCCTCTAGACTTTTCCGTATAATTTCCTTTTGGAAAAAAATAAAACAGTGTCATAGATCTTAAGCTCCGTGTTATGAATTTATTTCATTTTATAAAATGAATACCTATTTTAATAAAAATGAAATCTTAGTTTTGTAAATTAGAGTTAAAAATAAAAATATTATTAGAGGTGAGAAATAGTCAAATGTTCTTTATGATAAGTTGATTCATAGTCAGGATTTTCAGTAAAAAACGTATTTATTTTGAAAAGCCAACGTTTCGATCCAACTCGTGGATCTTCATCAGGGCTAAAAGAAAACAAATATATGAGTATGTATGCTAGGAGATGACAATAAATGAATACTTTACAAAAATGATAATTATATAAAAGATGGTAAGCATTATACATGAACAAAGCTTACCATATTTTATATAATTATCAGTTTTGTATTCATTTAATTGTCTTCTAGCATAGATACTCATATGTCTCTTTTCTTTTGGCCCTGATGAAGATCCGTAAGTTAGATCGAAATGTTGGCTTTTCAAAATAAAGAAATTTTTAACTGAAAATCCTGACTATGCGGGTCAACCCATCATAAACATATAATTTTTGATTACAGGGTGAAAATAATAAGAGCTGTTTTTTCGTTATTAATAATTTTATTTTAATGGCTTATGAATGTTTCAAATATTTCTGTTTTATGTATCTCTTACCTTTAACCGTCACATAATATATACTACTTATTGTTTTTTAGAATTTGTGTTTAAAAGAAGTTATTATTTTTTATTTTTATTTTTTATCGGTACCCCTACGTGGTCATGTGTGGCATATGGGGGATTACTTTACAGGTGTAACCAACCTATCCTAACTATGGTGGGTTGGTCGAGATTTATTTCGTGGAGCCTCTATGAAATAAAAGTCAACCCTCCCAGAGCGGATTCGAACCGCCGCCGTTCGGCTCGAGCGTGTTAAACCGGGCCGCGCTTAACACGCTCGACTACCCCGGCACTAAAATAAAAAAAAAGTTATTAAAAAAATAGTTTAACTCGTCTCAAACCATGGAATTACTATCCATTATATAGTAATCGTTATACCAAGATTAATTTATTTCTCCCTATTCTATTCTATTTCGGCAGTTTCATTTTCCCTTTGTTCATTTCTCAACGATGAGAAAATAAAAAATAAAATAAAAAGAGTAAAATATTAGCCACTTAGGAGCTACTACACCATCAGACATTATTATTCGTTGAGGCTGTAAAACAAGTCGGCTCGATGGTGGATTAAGCGAAGGAAAAGAGAAGAAAAAAAATTAAGAAACGAAAAGAAAAATAAGAAGTAGAAAGTAAAAAAAGGAAGGCCGTAAAGTGTAATAGGAAGGAGATAAAAGCCGGGATGGCAGGGACAGATAAAACTATTCCGACGGTATCCGATGAAAAACTGGTCGCTTGCTTTATCTTTTTTTTTTCTTTTTTTTTTTTTTTCTTCTTTGTCCACTCCTATTCGTTTCACCTTCTTCTCGGAATAGGTCAAACCGTGATAAGCATTTACATAATGCGGGGCAGCGGTCGTGGTCTTGTTTCCAACAGGATATCCCGCGCTGTCCAGCTGCTCAGTCGTTAATTTAACAAATTGACTTGTAAACCCGTTCGTATGAACACGGTGTCCTATGTGTGTTCTGGGTTATTTATATCCGTCGAGTGAAGTTTACTTGTATGGAATTTTTGTTTTGAATTCCTATGAACTAGGTTAATGTAGAATATTAATGTTTTCAAAGCTTTAGGTAATTGGGCAATCCATTTTCCCTTAAATCCTCCATCAATAATTTAGAAAATTTTCCGGAAATAAAACGTCCTGTTTTTCTATCAGGATTTATAAATGCAATATGTATAAATAATATTATTGAATAATATTTAACATTAGAGGTGCCTTTACACTCTACGAACCTCACCTTCGAACCTTGCCGTACCGACGTCAAGCGAACAGCCATTTATACTTAACGTCACGCATGGGCGGATCCAGCCGATCGGAAAGGGGGGGGGGCTGCAGCCCCACAGCCCCTTATTTGGATCTGCTAATCAGCTTTTTTACCTTTATTTTCCTTTCCCACAATTAAAATTCTACTTGTTCTGCACATTATTTGTTCTTTAACTTACTTCCTTACATTAAGGAAAGTCAAATTCTATCTTAAAATGACGAAAATTTTTCCAAAGGGAGGGGCTGCAGCCCCCACAGCCCCTCCCCTGGATCCGCCAATGACGTCACGTTAAGCGAACCAATATGGCTGACGCACCCAACGCTAGCTTATGATAAAGAAAAAATCTCCATTATCAATATATTTTATATTATCTGAAAAATAAAAAAGTAAGAGACGAATTACAACGTTTCACAAATCACACTAGTATCACAAACAATTCCTGTCACTTAGGAAAAATCCAAATCATAAGTGACACTAGCGCTGCCCCCGAACCCAGGCGAACAGATGAAGTACCTAGAACACCCCAACAGTCGACGTGAAGGCTTTACGAAGGTTTTTCGAAGGTAAAGTTCGTAGAGTGTAAAGGCACCTTAACACTTGATAGGCTTGATATAATTTTACTGTAATTTACAATAATAATATCAGAGATAAAAGGATTTTTTTTGGGGGGGGTGGATTCATAGTTATTTTGGTTTAAAGGTGTTCATTAAATCCCACCAAGGTATTTGATATTATAGAAAAACATATTTCGGACTAACCATCATCAGTGCGGCAATCATTAGTCACATTAAATATGTTCGTCGAACATATATACATAGTATATATATTTTATGTATAATTATCTGAATGTACAGAGATAAGTATTGAAGCCACGAGGTATTCATGGATCGAGACAGTATGACTATTTAGGTTACCCCTTTTTATGTAAATGTTTGATAAACAAATTAAATGTGACCAGTGATTGCCAATTTTATTCCAATATATTAAAGGCCATTTTTATCCCGAAATTTTATAAAATACCTCGATGGGGCTTATTGATCACCTTAAAACCAAAATATCTAAGAAGTCCCCCCAAAAAAATTTTATCTATGTTAATATTATTATAAATCACTATAAACAATAAAAGTATATTAAGCCTATCAAGTGTTAATGTTTAATATTATTCCATAATTTATCATATCGCTAATTGGACTAAGCTACAGTGGAAGTCCTAAATATTTCTTATCCAGGTATAATTAGGATAGGGATCTTTAACGATTACCTGGTGTAAATAACGATTAATATCTTGGCTCTTAACCTGCTTAAACAAGAATTTAACATAATTAAAATATCTGCTTGTTAAATTCGTGTATTGATTTATTCTTAATAAATATAATATTAGGGTCTTAAAATGTGATTTGCAATCCCTAAACAATTAATTAACTACTGATTAATTGAAAATATTACTGATATCAATTTATTGATTGCTAACTATTTCCCTCTATAAACTTAATTGATGAGGAGTAGTTCGCTTAGCATTAATTAAGAAATTATATCAACTAAACATTTTTATGTCTATCAATTAAAAAAAAAAAATGTATTTTTCATTTTATAGCTAACGTTTTTTTTTCTGTTTTATGTTTCAGGTAAGTGCAGAATCCTTTTACGACCGCTGGAAAATTATTTGCTGTAATTACCTTGCCCCGCTTAGAAGCACGTTTGATGGTAGGTGAAGATTTCATAAAAATTCATGACTAGATCCCGCTGAAGCACTTGGTTTTATTCCCCCTTTGTGCGTATTTACCGCTAATTACAAGAATATCTAAGGAAATAACTATAGCCAACTCAGTTAAAGGATAACTATTAAAAAATAGTCATGCTATAAGTTATTGATGTCTAGTAATTTAACTCCTTCTTAGATAATGTTAATGGGAAAATAATATGTTTAGTGATAATTTCGTTATTTCATGATTTCCCATTATTTCTTGGTATCTCTACTTTTTCAATTAACCAAAAAACAATATTTTTTAAATTTCTGCTTTTTTTTAATTATGTAAAATATGTATTAATAAATTGAAATTAGTTAAGTAAATTCACTGCATTATGTAGTTCAATAAGTGAAGTCGTTAAAAAGAATATTTAAATGATTCAATTTTTTTTTTACAGCTAAATTAACTTTCCATATAAATTTTCAATGCTATAAACATTCATAAACCAAACCTCTTTTTTTTTTTTTTTTTTAATTAAACTGTAAATGAAAATTAAAAAGTAAATGAATCTCCACTCTTCGGTGCTGTCGTAGTTTATGTACGAGTATGTTACAAATAAACAGATACCCATTAAAAAAAATACTAATGAACATTTAACTATTGTATGAAAATATCTAAGTAAATAAAATATTTTAATTAATATAAATTGTTAATAATGATATTTATATTTCTTAAAACTTTTTATGTGTTTGGAATATATAGCTGCAAATATCGATCGGATGGATTAAGAGACATAGCTAAAAATGGGGAATAAGATTCAAAAATATTCATATGCCATTCCATCTGAGAGTCGTTTTTTTTGTAAATCTTTTTTTTAATAATTTATTCATCCGCATTATAAGTTACAACACGTTATTCTTTTTTATGTTAATTTTAATTGATTTCCAAGCGTGATTGGTTACTTAGGATCAAGCTTTGTGGATTATTTAATCGATGATTCAATATTTCCTTTTTTTTTTATCAGCATCTTAATTTTATATTTACATACATTATACAGCTAATTTATGTTATTTATTTAAATTTAAATTTAACTTATTTTTCCCATCTCTTAATCATATTTGAAATCATTATCAAGGACAATGTTACGCTGGAGATTTGCATGCGCATAATAATTTTTTATTTATCTTGAGTGTGACGACGCGCCTCTTGATTTCCTGATGCGTGCATCGAAGTTCATTTGTGATGCAGGTACTGGCTTCCTCAGTTTGCCAATATGCAAATCGCACTATTTTACACAAAAGGAACTCGAGGAATAATTATTAGTATTTTTAATTATTCTTTCGCAGGATGTGGTTGTTTACTGCTTCATGGGTCGTTAGATATTCTAATAGAGAGCTCTTTTAAATGTTCTCAAGTCTCGCTCAAATAAATGAGAAGTTTATTTTGAATATTTAAAGCGATTATCGTGCTCGAATCAACGCTGCTTTGAAATTATAATCACGATTTTATAAATATGCATTGGTTTGCATATGGTTATATTTCTTTTCCTGGCAAATTAATTCTGAAAATAATTTAAATTTGGTTTAAATAAATAATGCCTTTTTCTATTTATTTTTTTTTCAAATCAGCGATTGAAGGTGTCAATAACTAACTCTGTAAAAAACAAAAAATACTTGTTTTTCCTTTTTTTTTATAAATAAATACTTGTCTTCTAAACATTTTTTAATCTACCATTTTCTTTTTAAATAAAAGTATTTAAAAGTATTCGAGAGATTTCGAATATTTTAATAATAATACGTGACCGGTGTGAAACCATAGTGAAAACTAAGCGCTATACCAGTTAACTGAATTTTTATTCTTTTTTTTTTTTTAAATTACTTGTTGTTTTATTTAATCCTGCTTCTTTGTATTGGAATAATTATAAAAGTGAAATATATTGTACTTATAAAAACTACCCAATTCCACAAAATTCAAATTGAACTTTATTTTTTTCAAAAATGGTGCTTGACGTTTCGTTCATTTTTTGCGTTACACCGATCATGTTTATACTGTTTAGTATTCTTACGTGATCTATGATAGAAATCCTTATAATAGTGATACTATAGTAATTACTTGAACTATTATGTGTCGGTATCGATTGGTTAATTAATTTATTTTTGAACAATGATCCCACGCCAAGTTAATAGGTTTTTTTTTTTTTTACATTTTATGAGAAAATAATTTATTTTTACTTTTAGCATGTCAAAACCTCAATTTCTGATTTTATCCATGAAATATTTTCAGTTTTTTCGTCCTTTTACTAATTTTATTCTCTTATAGTTTTTTTTCTTAAAGTGGCAAATAATGATGCTATATACATATATGTGTATGTATGGAGAGAGAGAATTCTTGTTTTTGTTCTCTGGAGCATTATTTATACTCTGAAAAAAATTAAAACCGTATCTTATATACGTATTTTATTATTTGAATATAAAACTTGAGTTTTATATTAATATTGTATACTTATCATTCGTTTTCTAAAGTTGTATTAGGTTATTTCCTGGATGATTATGTTAATTAAGATATTAATCCCTCGATGATTAATTATTGTTATATACGAGTTGATATCAATTATATTTCAAAAGTCAAATGATATAGTGCATTGTAATTATATTATAATGGGTTATTTACACCTTTCTGGATATTACCTGAATAATAACTAGTATAAATACTTAAAAGATCACATGACAAATAATTACTCTTTCAGGTATTCCAATTCATGAACAAACAAAGAATGTCGGTTTACCCTCCTGTGTCAACGAAAGATAGACAAACAACTCTCACAGTTCGTGACACTCATAAGAACAATTAAATTATATATGTTTACATTAGATCAAATATAATCAAGGTGATGTCGTTAGGCGTGACGCGGTAGTTTGGAAAAATCCCCTCCCCTTCTGTTCAGTGTCAATATTTGCACCTGACTGTCAATATCAAGGTTAGTTATAGGTTAGCGATGGGAGAAAAAATAGAGATAGGTTAGATTTCAGATAAGTTTTTTTGGTCGAATCATCCTTGAATTGCGCGATGAACGCGACAATTTAAGCGATAACCCAAATCTTATCGACTCTTTGAGATAAGTAGCTGGATCAACTCACGGCCATTATGCCTAGGACACACCTGCGATTTATATCCAAACGTTGTTCTAACGAGAATTCCGTCAAAGTCACTTTATGTTTGTTTGAACGTCACTTTATGCCACTAAGGCTAATCGGACGATGCTCTAGTGCTAAATTTTGCCTATCCAGGTATAATTAGGATAGGGATCTTTAACTAGTAACTGACATCGTACACGCTCGGGACCTCTATTTTACGTCCTATACGAGGGACGGCATGGATAAGGATTTTTTACTCCCATTCAAATCCTAGAGCCACCTCTGGACGCGAACCCGCGGTCTTTAGTTTTGTAGGTTTCTATGCGAACCACTACACCACAGGTGACCCCGATATGTTTTTAAGTCATTCATCAATTTGAGGTAGGCAACGAATATTACAATGGGGCGGTCTACCACATTATTCCTAAAAATCTTTTATCTAAAGATTACTAGTATGAGTCTTGGTACTAGTTCATAACGCGTCATTAATCCCCTCTCCACTTCTCTGGTAAATTACCCCGTACACACAAAAAGTGGAGTAGTTACGGGATGTTAATAAACAGCCCTATTCTTTATAAGTAATAAAACTATATTGACCAATAATGATTCTTTTTCATAACACAATTTTTCAAATGATTCATTACAAAAATTAATTTAAAAAAAAAATTATGTTTTTATCAAATTTTCTAATGATAGGTGGTTTCTTAAATGTGTAAGGCCCTTTTGTTAAAATGCACAACTCCCTATTCTTAAAATTAAATTTATGGATGAAATGAATGAATCAAAGGGAATAAAGGCTCTTGGCTAAAACCTTATGACCTATATTTACTCTATAATAAGCAAATAACAAAAAAAAAAAATAAAAAAAATATTCCTCATAAGTTCTTGGTTAATAACATAATTAAATATTAATAAAAGACTTATTGACTTATTTATATTTAATACATTTTAATCAAATAATTTTATTTCTAGATATTTCAATTGTTTTGTTTTTTTATGATTTTGAATTCTTTATTATTTCATTTTTTTTTTAAATTAAATTATTCAATTTGAAATAATGATGACCAGAAAGACTTTAAGCCAAGCGAGCTAAACTGTTATAATTAAGGGTAAGGGCTGAGAGCGGGGTTAATGAAAGGGTTGTTTATAGGGGCGGTAGACCGCGGGCTTCTATCTCCCAGGGTTAATTACCCCCCTCACACTTCCTCGCGCTGTTTAAAGTTCCCTCTCTGTCGCTTCTCTCCGGTTAGCGGTTAGAGCAGGTTTGATCTCCTGCTTTCTCGGCTTTAAAGCCAAACCAACCAGGAGGGTAAAGAAATAAAACTAAAAAAAAAAAGGGGATTACTTTTTATTATAAAAGAAAAATTGATAATTTTTCCAGTAAATCAATTGTCAAAAACATAAATCTAAGTCCTTTGTATGTTACGGCATAAATTTCTTTTTATAAAATCAGGTTTCTTTTCCCATACACTGCTAATCCCCATGCCCAAGAATGAAAACCTCTTTTTTGAAAAAAAAAATAACTTGAATAAATTTTTTGTTTTATTCGATGAATAACCTCATCCACAGAACTTGCATCGATATATCAATATATTTTACTAAGTGGGTAGATCCTTGCAGAAATAATTGTTAACAAACCAAAGCTAGGTTTGAAATGACGCTGCTTTACCGGAGGTTGCTAAAATGACACCTTAACACTGAAAGCTTTCCCAGTCTCTGTTTTAGGTTTAGTCACCATTAATTTTATTTATTTATTTTTTTTTTTTTTGGAGGCTATTTAGAGACATTTTTCTTTTTAAATTACATCTAACTTACTTCTGCTTTTAAATAAAAACTATTTATGGTCCTCCGGGCCGGATAATCAAAGGGTTTTATGCTTCCATAATTTATTGGATCTTTAGAACAACGGTTTTCATCTCCGATTATGATGCTCTGACAATATGAAAATAATTTAATTGCAAAAATAATCAATATGCCGAATACGTGTACCGAACTCACAAAAAAATATTTTTCAGAGCGTATTAAAGACTATTATGAGCTTCAATTTGTTCTAAAAATGGATTTGGCTCTCTCTATGTATTAACATGTGTTAGGAGTTGTTATATATTGATTCATCTAGGCGGATTTTGGTACGAATCCAACTTGGCATAGTCCCTGAGCTAAATTTAAGCAGTCTTAATTCTTTTTCCTGAAACGATTGTTGAGTTTTATAAGAAATCATCGCTTGGTATTTGATATGGTTGTACATGGTAGAACTAAGAGGTCCGTCATTGCCTAATGGCACGTTTAGGCGGATTTCCGGACCTGCTGCCATTACTCAAGACGACAATCTGATTTAGAGCCACCACGATAGTGGCATGAGGAAGAGTGGCATAATTAAGGAGCATTATCTGTTGCCTATGAAAGCCGCGCTCTCATTAACTTGTCCTCGGTTCAACGCCCGGCTTGATGGTTCGGTTTTCGGCTTCCTGTCTGCGGTACTGGGTTGGCTTACTCATGCTTGTCTCTTCCGTTATTTAGAGGTGTCCTTTTAGTGTGGATTTTTTATCTGCTGCTACATGTCAGGGAGATATGGACTAAAAGTTCGCTATTTTTTTATTTTATTCTTAATTTTTGTTATCTTAACCGTTAACATGATAGTTCAGAACATCCTTAAAACTCTAAGTGCTGGTCTAAAAATTTCCCCACCGGCGAGAGTACGAAATTCGCCAAAAAATCCATAATTGTGGTTATAAATTAATTTCTGTAGAAAATGTATTTTGCAATTAGGTATTAATCGTTTTTGTCACACCTGACCCGCTCGGTACGTGTTTGATTTCAACTCATGAATATAAAGTAATCAAATGATGAACCTCAATTTATGCAATGTTCTGTAAATAAAATTATAAAGTTTTATAGTAATGAAGGCTTAACGAACCCGAAGGCTAGATACCCCAACTCGCTTCCTGCACAATAAATTTTTAAATAGGTATAAAAAAATTATTTTTTTATGTGGATAATATTAGGGAAATAAAAATTAAATAATGAAATATAAATTTATCTGGGACTATTGTAAGAACTATTTTTCAATAAATAAAAAATATTTTTAAAAATGAATATTTAATAATCTCTATATATATAAGAGACAGAATCACTGACTGACAGAATCAACGCAGAGCAAAAACTAATGATAGAAACTTGAAGTTCGGAATTAAGATTTTAAACGCTATGTAGGTAACCACTAAGAAAGGAATTTCAAAAATGTAACCCCTAAGGGGTTTAAATGGCGAAATTGTCGTTTAACTCTAACGGACACCTATTTTTGCACTTCGAGAAAAATTTTCTAATTTGGACTCATTTTGATAGGAGATCTTGATACGACGAGTTTAACTCGAAAGCCCCTAGGGGTCGTCGAAAACCATGTTTTGAAGCCGAAAAATGAAGCGTTCACGACGAGTAAGCAATTTTTTTTTTCGGCGGTTTTAGTAAACTCTCTATTGCGCGTCTCCCTCTCTTCTACCGAACCGGCAGCTTCCCCCTCCAACATTCCACCTACCGGAAGCTCCGATCCCAGTTATGTTGTTAATGTATAACATATGTTGTCAATACATAACATATTATATAAAATCAATACCAAGATAATGATTACAGAATTGATTTTAAAGTCTCGCGGGCAAAGCCGCGACAGGGAATGCTAGTATAGTATATTGAAAACCGAATGTATAAAGTTTCCAAAAAAAAAATTACATTGTTTGTTTTCTCATTACAGTAACCCTGTAACGAGTAACTTTATTTCCACTTGTACCATTTTATTGTAAATAACATATTAAAGATTTTTTTTTTTGAGCATAATGAAAATTGGATACGTTTACAGTTATCTCTCGCACATTCCAAGTACGTAATTCTGTTTTATGTTGCGTTATATCTTTATAAAAAAAAAACCATTGCTCTGGCTTCTTTCGTCAAGTCATTATTTAATTTTTTTACAAATTTATTATCCTAAATGGTTAACCGGAATCCTCTCTTAATAAGAGTTCTAAGCATTGGGATGTTTCGGTTAAACGAGGATATTTCGGTTAAATGAGGCAATGAAATGGGCAAGAGAGAGAGAAAGAGCTGAATAAAACGGTAGAAGATGGGGGTTGATTGGAGAGCGGTCTAATATGGTTTTGATAGGGCACTTGGTCGACCAACTGTTGCTTCCATCCGCATCAACCACTGCCCTCAGCGTATCAATCTCCATCTTGTTTTAAGTTACACAATGTTACTTAATGGCTATGCACTTCATTAAAATGTAATATTAAAACTCTGTTGTCTTAGTTACAAAAATTGTACTTACAATATCACCTACTGCAGCTGAAAGTATTGTATTGTACCTCATAGTTGCATCTTATGTCAGTATTTTTGTGTTGGACAAAACAATAAGTCATCTGCACTATTCGTAACACTTGGATAACTGACCCCTTCAACTGATTAATGCCAAGGGGTCTGTAGAATTTCGTGTAGCTGATAAAATTCTTATGATCTGGGGAAGGGATCCAGTTGTTCTGACTGTGTAAGGCTTAATTAATGATTCAAATAAAACTAATTGATATTTAAAAATTAAAATATTTGTTTATTTGATACTTAATAAATATAGTAAATTAATCGGATTTAAATAATTTATTTTCGAAGAGAAAAGATTTGGCTCCGCCGGGAATCGAACCCGGGTCTTCCGTGTGACATGCGCGGTATGCTAACCGTTACACCACGGTGTCGCTTCCAAACGGTGCCAAATCCATTCCTCCATTCACTCCATGGTGTAACGGTTAGCATACCGCGCATGTCACACGGAAGACCCGGATTCGATTCCCGGCGGAGCCAAATCTTATCTCTTCAAAAATAAATTATTTGAAATAATAGTAGAGGTGAGAGATAGTCTACTGTTCTTCAATTACGATACGATAGGATATTTGAAATAATTTAAAAAATAGGTGGTTACCCACAATGATGGTTAAATTAATATAATGCGAATTTATTTATATTTTAGTTTTTGTTTCATATATTTTCCGGGGGGAGGCTATTTTTTTTTTGTGCTATAACTATTAAACTGAAAGTTTTTTCGTTAATAGTATGAGGAACTAATTGCTTAATTTTTTAAAATACTATTGTTACTTCAACATCATTAGTATTATGTATATGCAAAGCTTCATCAATAAATACTTCTAAATTTTTCAGATTCCATCCCCTTTAGATTACTATCGTAATAGATGTTTGTAATTTTTTTTATCTTTTTGATTAATGTGACCTTACAAAAGATAAACCATTTTAAAATTTCATCGAAAATATTATTTCAAAAAAAATGAAAATAAACCAATTAAGAATTCAACTAATACTTTATAACTAAAAATTAGCATATAAAAAAGAAAGTCTAAATCACCACTAGGAGCTGAGTCCAGATTATTCAGTTTTAATCTTCTATTTCTACCGGGTCTTCTGTGGGGTAAATCTAGGTTAATTAGCTATGAAAATTTGAATAATTCTGATTTAAATTTTTCGAATAAGTATTTTCCTGGAGTAGGCACTGTATCAGAACAGTTTTAATTAAGCATCCTCTGTAACCATCTTGTAAGTGACAGTCTTATAGGATATGTTTGAAAATTTAGATACTCTCAATAGATACTTAAATCGCTTCCAACGTCGAATATATTAAAGTGAAGAAAAGGATCCTTAGTATGTTTGTTTAAGGGAAGTTGTTCCACTTAAAGAAACTTGCAGTTGTGCTTGTATGTATTAAAGAAACTATGAGAAGTCTAAAGCCGAAGAAGAAATAAATATAGAAAACGGAAAATAAAAAGAAAATAATAAAAAAAGGAAGAAAGTTACTTAAAAGGAGGTAAAGCCGGGATTTGGAGCCGGAGACTTAAGAGGTTTATAAAAGGGGATTAAGGATGAATTAGGAGTTGGGCATTAGGAAAGGAGAATTAGTGAAGGTTTTTAAGCCATCCAAGAAGAAGGGTTGGTTTCCCGGGGCTATTTTTGGGAAAGGTAAGAGCCCCATTTCTGCGAGTGCTGGGTTTCCAGGTGGCCTGTGCCAATCCACATTTCCACTCACATAATCCGAGGATTGGTCCCTGTTTTTGGCACGGCCTGAGAGAGCTCAAGAAAGTCTTTCTTTTTTTTTTTTTTTTACCCCTCATTATTATCGAGTAACTGTATTCTTATTCTGTGCGAACATCCTTGTCGGCCTATCCCACACGTTCTTAGCTTCTTGGAAACTAACTGCCTCAATAAGTATGCGGACATTACTTATGTAAATTTTATGTTAAACTGAGAAAAGCTGGTCTACATGAAAGCTAAGAAGAAAAGATGTCACGGTTGAATGGTACTACCGTTTGTGAAATATCGAATCTGAAATACCATTTGTCGGTTTTAAGAAGTCTAAGAACGAAAGTCATTCATCATGTTTATAGCTTTGATAGTGCAAAAAAGTTGGTTGGTGATGAGTTGGAAATAAATGGATTATCTTTTTGGTCTTCGTATATTTTAAATGGGTAATACAAGGGTCTAAAATATTACAATGATGTTAGTGAGGGTGGAATAGGAACTTTGACTATTTATTTTACATGATATTGTTATTACAATGTCGGTTTAAATAATTTTATTAACCTAAAATTATAATCAAAAATGTCACACAGATAATTGAAACTCAAGCTAGTTAGTGCGTGCTAAACAGTTACTACCAGTTACTCAAAAGTACCCAAATGCATCGACTAAGGCAAGACCCAAGTCCATAGCTACTTACATCCAGTCCCAAATGGAACATCCCAGAAAGGTCTAGATCATTCGGAAACACGTGATTACGTTATAATACATGATTGTAACGGTTCCAGAAAATTCTAGAACTCTCTCTCGATGAAACAGAGTTGATCATATGTTTTTGTTTCACATTATATTTTTATTTTATAGTTGTACCTATTTCGTTTCATCCTTTTCCGTGGTTGGTTTTCTTCTTTTCTTACCTACTCCCTATTTAATTTACTTTAAGGGAAAAAACGAACAGGGGATATCAATAGGCTCGGCGTAGGAAAAAATTAATGCATATTATTGATTTATATTATTGAATGTTTCCTTGAAGGCTTAGAAATTGCGGTCCAATGGAATGTAGCAGGATCAATGAAGAAGATAAAATTATATTAAATGGAAATAATCCATGTATTCTCGCTTTTTTTTTAACAGATTATTTGTATCGATAAAATTCTTTAGCCATGAAATAACTCTATACATTTCCTATCGATAAGAGAATAGGAGAATTTGAATTAATTAAATGTCGGTGCCATCTAATCTCGTTTTTATTTTTGTTGTTTGTTTGTTTAACGTTACTTAATGCTGCTAAGGCTAATTGCACGATGCTACAGTGGCAGTCCTAAATTTTACCTATCCAGATATAATTAGATTAGGGATCTTTAACGAGTACCTAACATCGTACAGGCTCGGGACCTCCATTTTACGTCCTATCCGAAAGACCACTATACCACTGGTGACTCTGTTTTTAGTTTTTATCAATGTCTATTCTATATGTATATTCCCTTTCTGGAAGATGTTATCAATGTTAGATTGGTAAACAACTATCACATCCGACAAATCCTAGCAGCTTCTTTCAGTCCCTAGTCAAATACAACCACCATCTCGGCAGTTAAAGGATCTCCTCTTATCTGAGTGTGCGCATAATAAACAGGGGCACAGGATATGGCCCGGCTCATGTTTACTTAACAAATTTATCATAACAGGAGATAACAAAATCCACAACCCCACTATGTCGAGATGTGTTTGTTTTCTCACGCGTTCACAATCTACAAATATTGTACAACTGACGGAGTCCGAGAGCAAATAGATAAAGGAAAACTGCTCAGCATACAACGAGGTCCAATCTTCTCCTTGTACAATCAAAGTTTGAAAATGAGCGGAGATGTGTTGTGTACACATAATTCTTCTTCTAGTCTTGGCTATAAAAATACTAAATTCAAAGCAAGCAAATTTGCTGTATCATACTGTGGGTTTTTAGTATTTTAAACTCGGCTGTAGTATCATTTTGTTTTCGCAGCCAATTCTGTTAATTCTTATAATTTAAAAAGACAATTTCATAATTAGCAAAACTGTAGAAAACATCTCTCTGCAATTTTTTTTTTAAATCTTGATTTTTCTCTACAATAATTGTATGAAGATCGAAATAAGATTTTTTTTTTTTTAATCCGAATGCAATAATATCCGTTTAACTTCAAAATAATATATGTTGGTACACCAATGTAGGTTTAAAATGTTGGTTTATTTGACCAACGTAGAATTATAATAAAAAAATGTCAACACACATAATTAGAACTCAAATTAGTATCAACGTTACAAACAGTTACTATAAGTGTTTCAAAATCAACCTTCAGCTCCTTAGTCCATCGCTTCTTGTATTTAGTCCTAAATGGAACAATCGAGAAAGGTCTAGATTATTCCAACATGTGATTACGTACGGATACATGGATGCAACGGTTCCAGAAAAGGAACTCTTTTCTGTGTTACACAAATAAACATCTCCTTTTTTTAGTCACTATATAATTTAAGTTAAATTATAAGAGTTGTTAAATTGCTTTGGCGCTTTGTTCACTATGGTTTTATACCGACCATATGATTATAAAATTATTAAGGTACTTTTTCAGGGCTATTTATTTTTATATATCCGGCATAGGAACTCGGAAAACTCTCTGTATCATGTAAATGCTGATATATTATACCTAGCTAACAAATCCATGAGACACAAGTTACACGAGGTCGACTAAAGCCAAACCCTATAACCCCAGAGAGTCATATATAACCCATTACGCAGACCGCACGAGTCCAATTACGGTTTGGTCTATTAAGGGCCGCGCCATGTGTGGGTTGCGGTCTCGGTTTTCCTACGCTCATTATATTATCTTTTATTTTTATTGTATATGAGTATAGCTTTTTAACTATGTAATATTACTCTCATTAAAATAAATAAAAAATAGGGGCAGGGTCCAGTCGAGTCGAACTCGAAGTCTAGCTTTAGGACCATGAAAGATTGTTCAGCTAGAAGTAACGCCGAGCATGCAAATATCTCCTGACAACGACGCTGATACCTCAGTATATTTCTTGGCTTGCATCTTTCCCATAGCTCTTCTCTAGTCTTTAATGAATCCTCGGCTAGGTATCTTTATCAGCGAAGGAGGTATTACAGAATCTGTATGATCGTTCATAAATCTAAAAAATAAGTGAATCTCCTTACGCGAATCGCATTCCATGGCAGTTATAAAATATAAAAATATTCTATCACAATATTTTAAATATTTATCTGAAAAATTTCTATCCCTTAATAAAGATGACTATTAGGATCATTTCATTAATTAGTTTGATTTGTTTGATACTGGTTGCATAAAACCGTGTATAAATTGTGAAATAGAAATCAACTAAAGACTTCTTACAAATTACTGTAAGAGCTTTTTCAACTATATTATTTCATTGATATATTAACCTAGATATACTAAATAAATAAAAACAAAGTCATAAAAATTAAAATGCATAGAGAGATCATTTTAGATTTAAATATCATCTCTTATTAATCACTACTGTCCCAATCTCCAACATTGACTCTACTTGTTTGTTGAAACTCTGGAAATTAAATTCAATGAATTAGGTTCAATACTGTCCAAAAATAAACATAAAACCATTTTACAATAAATATATTGTGGAAATTTATATATATAAAACCTTGTTTCTGGGCAGGTGCCAAATGGTCTCTCTGAAAAATCATTATTGCTAAGTAAATTACGGGTTGAGAGGGGGCAAGAGGGGTTCGTAAGGGAAGAGAAGGGGAGTTGTCTTTAACAAACTGCCTCTGGGCCCTTGATCTCATTTGGCACCTGCTGGAAACTCCCGCCAAATCGGCAACCCGCCAAAAAGTTGACCCCTTGTCGGGGACGCCCAGTGGAGCCTTCTGCCAAACCCACCGTAATTATCTAAATTGAACCACATGGAGCTAATGCTCCCAACTTACAAGGCGATGAGTTTTGCTTCTGCAGAGGCAATTGAGGTTGCGTCGAAGTTCCTTGCTTTGATTATTATTTTTTTAAATATTAATTTGTTAAAATATAAAAATTCTTTCTTATGGTCTCTGGCGTGGCTATTATGTGAATTGGCCTGACTTCAATCCTTAAAAACTCATAAAATTGCTCTAACTCGGGAAAGCTTGATTTTTTATTATGGGTATATCAAATGAAAATCAAATCCATCCTGAGTTTCGATTTTATTTTTGGAATAAGGATCTATCCAACTTTGAATGTAACTACTCTGAAATAAAAATAGGTTTTAAAAATGCCTGTTTGTTTTATTTCATGAGCCATTTTGTATCAGGGCGTTCTGCTCCCGAAACGTTTAATTTCCGTAATTTTAATTAATTAATGCAGTGAATTAAGGTGGTTTACACTATTTATTTTTAAAAAATCTACTAAACTATTATTATTATTTTTCTCGATTTTTCATCTTTGAAGCTTTCCAGTAGAACCTTTTCAAAACCTTCGAGGACTCCATTCATTTAATGCATTTTGTTTGTCCAATTAGCCATTGTAAAATAAAGTGACGTTAAATAAATAAACAAATAACCTATGCATACCGTAAACATTTGGATAGAGGCATATTTCTCTAAACCGTAGCTCTACTATGAAATGTAGTAAATTTCTCGATTAGCTAGACCCGCCGGTTCAGTAAAAAAACAACAATGTGTTGAGAGCAACAAAAAAATTAATATCAAAAGCCAGATTGAATAGAACATGAAGAAAGAGGAAATGATGAAGCAAGCGTGTGAAGGTATAGATATGGACATACACGTGGAAAGGTGGGCCCTATATACAAGGGAACAACACGCGTGTATAATCCATTCCCGGAGGACCACAATAGGGACAGCGGAGACAATGCAGTTTCGGCTTACTTTACAGTAAATTCCGCTGCCTTTGGAATGGTCGCTATTTAGGCTAATTTTTTAATCCGCATCTCCTCAGGTTCATATAAGCGAGAGCGTCATGGGTGCCCATTCACTGCTAATAATGATGATGATGATGTGATACAGGTTTTAAAAACGTGCTCAAAGGAAAATATTTTATGAAAACAAAATCCGTGAACACTATACACTCTAAATAAAAATTACGTTAGCCAAAAAAAAAAAAAAAAAAAAAAAACTAAATAAATAATTCGTTCTTCGGCATGGATAATTTTATTAAAAATTATCTAATTTTCTTTGTAACTTTAGCCTTCAAAAGCGAGTATTATATTGTAATACTAATTTATTTTATCATCCATTAATGATTATATCATTGAATATATAATAATATAATATAATAATAACTTTATTGGCTATTAAAATACATTTATTCAGCCAGGAGTATGGCCCAATTAGTGTTAGTAAAGCTTTCATTTTTTTCTTCTTTTTTTTTTATTATCATTAATGCTAGTAACAAAATTTATATCGATATTTACAAAATACATTAATCAAGAAATTGATGAGATAATTATATATTGATATATTAATTAGTTAATTAATCACAAATTAATTTAAACAATATTAATTCCAGATTAATCCAATAACACAATAAATAATAACCCTAAAGGTTCATTATTATGATTGTATGACTAAGTGATAAAGGTGATCTAACCGTAATAATAAATACATACAAATACTGTGATTAAGACTGTGTATCAAGCAAAAGATCTCAGTGAATATTAAAAGCTGTAAATAAATTAATAGATACTATAAACTATCATTGAATATAAAAACAGTATTACTTACCAGCTTATTTATAAAATTAATAGTTTTCGAGCTGTGATTTTTTTTAAAACTTTTATTTCATTGTCGATAAACATATTCAGAGATTATCTAATTAAATATAAGAATAAATAGTTTTTATTTTCCTGCTATTTAAATGATCTGGAGGATGAAATTGCGTGAGGTCTGTGGATTGATGGCAATAAATCAGACTTTTAGCATATACATATATATATACAAGGAAGGTAAACCCAAATATACCATGCAATACAAAAGAAATAGAAAATACACTACACTTCATAGCCTTGTGTATAATATTATCTGAGATACGTAAAATATTTGTAAAATAGAAGTTGAATCTGTAAAATATTAGTGTAAGCTGCTTGCAGTTTAGAACAGTTTCTTGCTTCATCAGCTTTTATCAGTTTGGGATATTACTTCCAGATCAAACGTTAATCCATCCTAAGTCATTTTGTAATTCTATTCAACTGTATGAAGTATTGAGTAATGTGTTTTTTATATCCACTAGTGGCTAGACTCATGTCATGATTCTAGAAAAAAGTGTATATATATTTATTCATTAACAATTATGATTATATCAGTGTTAATTGCTTCCCTCAAGAGGTTTTAATGTCTGTGTTGTGGTTTTGTGGTTGTGATTATGTGTATATTGTGAACCAAAGAGATACTTGTTAAACATCTACAAGTATTAGCTCAACATCAAGCATTAGCTTTGTACCACAAGTAAACCTTCAGCATATTCTCAATAACCAAACTAAACAACCAAAGTAGTCTTCCTTTATGTTAGCTAGATAATTCTACATCGTGCTGTGCTGGAAAGAAATAGGTATGTTATACTGATTGTGCATCTATAGCCAATTCAGGAGTGTTAGTTATGAATTTATTGTATGCGGCTACATAATTATTATTAACCTTATTTTTCTATCCACTTTTCATCAAAACGTATATGCAACTATCCATCCAGGTGAAACCCAAATACACCATGCAATACAAAAGAAATAGAAAATACACAACACTTCATAGCCTTGTGTATAATATTATCTGAGATACGTAAATACTGTTTTAATAGAAATCATTTTTAATAATAGTCCTATAAATGGTAAAAATTGTTTATGTTCAATTAAGTACTGTAAAATTTGATGGAATTATAGATCTCAAGTTATAAAGAAATTTAATTTTTGAAAGATCCATGAAGTGTTGATTTAGCTGCAATTGAGGCTATACATTTTGTAAAAATATTGATGTGAATGATGTATAAGTTTATAGTAATATGTATTAACGAATTACATAAGTATTATGTAACGACCTGCGGACCAAGTCCTCCTAATACTGTTTAAAGTTGTAATTTATATAATTTATATTTTTTTGTAATAAACATTATTCTATTCTATTCTACTAATAAAATATAAATATTTAACTTATTATATTTAAAGTAAATAAGAGTAATCATGTCTTAACCTTAAACCTTGTTAGGGTTAAATCTAATTGACAGATGACTTATGTATCTAATAATATTTTTCGGCTTTTGATAAAATAAGCGAAATTAAATTTTAATTTTTACTAGCTGTACACCCCTGTTTAACCCGGGGAATTTGATTTTTCTAATAAACGTGAACAATTTCATAAACCGAGACTTGTTTCGACTCAAAGTGTCGATTTCGTAAAAACCACTGTAAAGTGAGATCAAAACGATTTTTATAATAATTAAGAATATACCCTGAGATTGGCTGAAGTTATGCAATTTTAATGTGGACAGGTGTTCGCACCTGGCATCAAAGAACCACTGAGCGAAATTTGGAGAATTTTTTTATTGTTTTCTATAAAGAGCAAACAAACAAACTGAATTTCATCTTTATTTATATAGATCGTATCAAATATTTATTTAAAACAATGCAATAACTATGCAGCCAGGAACTGTGACAGGGCGCTTTTTTACAATGTTAATTCCGCTTTGTCTGCTCTTAACCAGCCCATTGTGGCTTTTTTCCCTTGAACTCCTTTCCCTTCCGCAATTTATTTTTAGTGTTTTATTATACTTTCTAATTGTGCTGCATAGGTACATGGGTCGTTTTTCGCTTCTTTGACCTTGAATAAAAACAATAACATGTGCTTATTAAACTGATAGATACTTTAAGAGACGGTATTATCTCTAATATCGAATATAGTCTAGTTTCGTTCTATTTTTTTATTTTAAATAAAATTTAGACCTTAATTAATTAATTAAATTATATTGAAGCATTGTTCTTTGTTGTATGATATCTGTAGTCGTCATTATGTAGTTGGAGTGTCTTAAAACACACCTATATTCCTGCATTTGAGTTCAAGGTTTTCTTTAAAATGTTTTTTCAGTTACTACATAAAACATATAATCATATAAAAAGGAACATTGCCCTTAAAAATATAATTATACAAATGTAAGAATAATTAATTATTAACAATAGTGCGTAAGGACTTCCTGTCCTATAGCGTCCTTTAATGACACTCCACTTATCCCTGTCGAACAGATCCGTTACTTAGGACTTCACTTGGACAAACCCCTTACTTGGAATTCTCATACTAGACTGAAACGACAAGAAACTGCTCTTCGCTTCCGACTACTCCAACATTTACCAGATAAACGCTCGAAACTACCAATTAATTATAAAAGGCCAATTGACATGACAATAGTAAGACCTATTTGGACTTATGGCATCGAGCTTTGGGGCTCCACCAAACCATCAAACTCCTCTCGAATCCAATCCTTGCAATCCAAAATCCTTAACGCTCCTTATTTCGTCACAAATAAACTCATCCATAAAGACCTTAATGTCCCATATATGGCCGATTTGGCCCGATCCATATAACAACAACCTTTCATATTAAGCTCCCGACCCACTCGAACCCTCTTGTTTCCAGCCTCGCTTTCCCCTCATTCCAGACAATCCCCCAAGGCGCCTGATAAGAAGAAGGCCTTGGGACCTTCTATGTTAATTTATCAGTTAAGAGCTACCAATGGGTAGCGTCTCTTCATGCTTGTTCAAGACAAATTTTTTTTTTTAGTATTATCACATTTACTAAATGTGTTTCTTTAAATACAGTTGTAAATTTTATCAAATAAATAAAAAAGAAAAAGAAAAACAATAATGCGTGCAATATTATTATGTCAGATTCACCGAAGCTTTGAAAATAATCAACAATTGTTTGACGTGCAAGGATAATAACATCGCGTGTAATTCAGTCCGATTCCGAGCCCGAAGACGGCGACTCAGTGCGACATATTTTAAGCCGATGGGTGAGGTACCCACCTTTATGTAGATAGGGCGGGGGTTCGGTGCTTTTCTGATGTAAATGCGCAAGAGGGGGATGTGTAGCGGCTGTAAATGGATCAACACCACATAACACCGGCTCATTACGATGCGCCATGTTTTATTCATGCCCTGCCCCAGCGGTTGCTGTAGGTTCGGCGAGCAGCTTTGATTGCTGGATAGACTGCGCAGTTTGTAGTCGCTAATATATCAATACATAAAGTAGCCTGCTGATTATATCATGAGTTACTGTAAGTGTCAATCATACTGTCTGATTTTTTGAAATTTAATTTCATATATCATTAGTCATATATATTATTATACCATCTTAAACAGTTTAGATGAAACAATTACAATTCTGATGGTTAATTCATGAAAATGTTTTTCCCATCAAGTCTCAGTGGCTGAATAGTTTATTGATTTTACTGTCATATAAAATATGATTTCTATTCATTTATTTTTTAAGTAATTTTATGCATCAATTAAAATGGTAGATGGTCCACTGAGCTAACCGAAGGGCCAATCCCAGCTATGTCCTTTTCTCTTAAGCGCTCCAACCTAGCAGCGTGGTATCTAGGGGCTGGACCAATGACGACATAGTCCAGCCCCCTGGATTTATTTATTTATATTATGATCAATTTTTATAGCATTCGATTTGTGTGATTATATCTCAAAAAGTAATAACTTAATTATTAGCATAATGCATGTGATATATGTCATTATATATTTAATTATTATATGTATTATTATACGTATAATATGTATTATTATAATATCTATAAGCATTATAACATTGCATCATTATATGCATATTATGAAGCATATAATATATACGGGGTAAAAAAAAGTCCTATTTTTTTTATATTAGTAAATTCCTTTAATCATATTTATACATACATAACATTTTTAAAATTTGTAGAAAAATAACCTATTTTCATGGTATTCTTGAAACACCAATAATTTAGTGTGAATATTCCACATTTCTGGAGTAGCATATTGAAGTTCAAGTATCCATAAAACCCTATTTTCCGGAAACGCACCGGTCCGGTTAAATAGGTGTCATGAGTGAAAAAACTCTTCCGTTTTCCCTTTTCTATCATGCTTCTTTAATCAAGATTAGACATAAAGAACATTGTAAGAGTTTTCTTTTTCATGATTATTCATGATATTCTTGAAACCCGTATGAATATTTAAAATTCAACATTCCTGAAGCATAAGAAATTTTCATGTTCACAAAAATCATACTTTAAAAAAGAGGTCATCTGTGGTGTAGTGGTTAGCATTGCCAACTGCAAAACACAATGTTGGAGATTCGTTGCTGGACAGGTGGATTTTCTGAAGAGAGTAAAAATTTAGGACTCCCTCTGTAAAATCTCCTATTAGCCATAGCAGCTTAAAGTGATGTTAATTGAACAAACAACAAAACATATAAATAATACTGATATGCGTAAAAGCATCTCTCAGACAAAATGGGTTAAACTTCCCGTTTACGTTTTAAAAAAACATAAATTTGAACTGTTATCATAAATCATAATCTATCTCTCATCATCTATCATACATCTAATCATAATATATCATAAATTGTAACTGTTATTATTTTTCAATCTATTTAATCATAGATCATGCTTTTTTTATTTATTTATCATTTTAAACTGTAATTATAATTTTATCCCCCCCTATTCCTTAACAGCTCGATTTCCGAAAATCGAAAAAATGTAGTAGTGGTAGTAAAAATGCAATGTTGAATAGAGTAAAGGATAAGTGAACAAATAGAGAGTGTAAGAGAGAAGGATGGAGACAGATCCTCCTCTAGGGACTCCCTAAAAGAACTGTAGTATTATTTAGTAGTAACAATATTTAAAAAAACATTCGACAGAGTTATAATTTTAACTAACTAAAATAAACTAAAACTTTGATTTTAGGGTCTTGCCATTAATTAGTTTCTGGTTTCTGGTTTTCTATAGCATTCCATAGCAGCTTAAAGTGACGTTAATTAAACACAAAAAAATACTTTAAAAAATGTTGATAATATTGATATGCGTAAAACCATCTCTAAGAAAAAATAGGTTAAAACTTTCCGTTTTTATTATAGAAAACATGAATATTTAGAATATATAACTGTTATTTTATAATTTATTTGATCTTTTTTTTTTTTTATTCATCTGTTTAAACTGTAATTTATACTTTTAAATGTTAAAGAGAGTAAAGGATAGATGAACAAATAGAGAGTGGAAGAGAGAAGGATAGAGAGAAGACAGGAAGACAGAGAGCTAATGGGGGGATTACCTGGCCTCCCCGCCAATTACGGCCGCCCCCGCCGAATAGATGGACACGGTGGGGGGGGAGGGGCAATTGATTCCTGACCCGGGATCGATAGTCCACTTAGGGTCCCTTGTCTATCCCAGCCCCGCGGCTCCTTTGAAATGCCAGTCAGGGGAAGGAGGATCCTTCATGGAATTCCAGCAGCCCTCCAGCCTTCTACTATTTCATTATTCTCAACTCCGCCCTCTGCTCCGCTATCCTTTCCGCTCGGTTTGGACGTCTTCATCTCTAAGAAGCCTTTACGCTGAATGGCTCTGAATCGGATATCCTCGATCCCTTTGGTAGATGTAGGCACAGAGGAATGTAAAACTATGATCAAAAGAAGAAGCGTAATTTATTCAATCACTTCGTTTGCAGAGACTATTTGATTGATAACCTAACTGCATTTAGCACAGGAACTAAACTGTCTTGAATTAAAAGTTGACAGGGGAAAAATAGGGTATCGAGGTACGGACAGTCACTTACAAAATGTCGATGAACTCTTATGTTCGTCCTAGTAGCAGGAGCTTCAAACTGCCCGAAGATGATCAACTTTTTAATTATCATTTACCTATACAAAAATATAGCTTTGGGCCTTCACCTAAGATCAGGCAGTCACTTTTATTGTGAATATAATAATTGTACTGTAATTCATCAATAAGAAGGATACCATCTCTTCTTCAATAAAACAATTGCTATCAAATAATTATAATTTTAATTAAATTGTTTAAATTATCCTTAATCTATTATACTTGACTTTTTCTGTAATTTTAGTCATTATTATAAAAAAAAAAAAATGAATCTTCTTCTAGTTTACAATGTACAATACACGAGCTTTACAATTCTTACTACCGAAAGAAGTTTTAGGAGTATTAGCCAACAGACCTTAATTTATAATATATTTACTTTTTTTTTTTTTACAAAAGGACTTCAAATACAGAGTCGGGCAAATTGTATCCGCGATTACAAAAACCGACGCCCCATTAACAAATTGTTTCGTATTATTTAGTTTATGCTGGCTTAGATTTTAAAAATTGCTAGCTTTTTTATTCACGGATAGAATTTCCTTAACCCTGTTTGATGCATATGTTTCTCAAATTAATATCTTTTTGTTTAACATTTACTGGTGGGTTTTCTAAAGACATATAGGTCCTTTCTTACAGATATTTTATTAACTAACTTCAAAACATCGCCTCTCTCAATCAAGTACCCCACTTTCCATATTTACTGTTATTTCCAACCATCGAGTTTTTTTTTTTTTTTTTTTTTTTTGTTAGCGCATCTTTGTGTGAATTTATTACAAACCCCCTTTTAAGTTTGATGATCGTGAATTCCCTCCTACGTTTGTTGCTTGGAAGGGAAGTTGGCCCTAACTAATAGTTTTCTTACGATAGGTTAAATAATGGTCAGGATTTTCAGTTTACAATGATATTTATTATGGTAAGCCAACGTTTCGATCGAAATTAGCAGAACATGCCATTGCCCACAACCATTCCTTCGACTTTGAGAACCCCTCCATATTAGCAACTGTATCTAACCACGACAAACGTCTCCTCTCAGAATCCATTTTCATCCATCTAGAAACTAATAACCCGGTAAATCACAAAACAGATAAAGAGATAATTTCATCCACTTATTCTAACATCTTCCGCATCCTCAAATCCTAGTTTTGATTTCATAGGTACCTGCAATTATCTCTGTACCTCTTATACTTTTATTATTTTTTGTATTGTATGCTTCTTTCTATATATTTTCCAAATTTGTATGCATTGTTACATTATGTATTATCTCATTTTTATGTTATTATTCAGTCCAGACACAACTATTTGTATACAGTACCATATATTTTGTTAGTTTTTAAATATTTTGTTCACTCAGTTGTCATCTGCCTTCACTTCAAAAGCGTTGGATTTCCCCGCCATAAACCTTTGAAGTCGGCAAACCTACCCCCTACCACTACCTCTCACCTTATTTTTACCTTTAGTCTTAGTATCCACCTGGACTCAGTAGGTAAATATCATATTCTATTTTATCTTGTTAACCAGCCTCTTATTTTAATATTTATGTATACCATCTTTTATATTATTATCAGTTCTGTAATGTATCCATTTATTGTCACCCTCTAGCATAGATACTCATATATTTGTTTTCTTTTAGCCCTGATGAAGATCCACAAGCTGGATCGAAACGTTGGCTTACCATAATAAATATCATTGTAAACTGAAAATCCTGACCATTATTTAACCTATCGTAATTGAAGAACAGTTGACCATCTCTCATCTCTATAAGTTTTCTTGAAACAAACATAAATTGTGTTTGGCGAAGGCTAGATTTCTCGGACTGGACTATAGCGGTACGAACTAGAAGGAGAGGCGGAAGGGGGGGAGGGAGTCAATTTAATTACGAAATTTCGGGAGTTTGTTGTCAATTACGTCGACCCGAACGGAGTTGGCTGTTAGTTGGGACTACGTGAGCTGGGCAGGGAATCCGCAAAGCCGGTGGAATACTGATGCTAGCGGTCTAGGGGATGGGGTGCGGCCCCCGCATAAATTGCGGCCTCAGACCTCACCAACTAATATCTCCCTCGGGTTGGGTTTGTCCTCAGCCCTTCGGGTCCCTGCGGAGCGTGGGGCGAATAGGGAGCCCTGGGAAAGAGGTCGTCTGGCTAGCAACTGGCTAATGGAACCAGAAACTAATTAATGGCAAGAACCTAAAATCAAAGTTTTAGTTTATTTTAGTTAGTTAAAATTATAAATCTGTCGAATGTTTTTTTATATATTGATAGTACCACGGTTCTTTTAGAGAGTCCCCAGAGGAGGATCTGTCTTGTCTCCTCGCAAAACAAACTTAAAACATAATATACATTTCTATTTTCTATAAGCAAAGAAATTGCAATTTCTATCTTCTTATCTCGGCATTTTTCATACAGTTTAATTATTGTATTTGACTTTTGTTTCAGATGATTAACCTCCAACTTTATTTCTATTAAAATATTTTTATTATCTTATGTGCGATATTTCGGACCTCCGTCCATCACCAAGCACCTTAAAATTTCTAAATCGAACATTTTACAACATCTTTACACGTCTTCCTTTCCCTACATAACATGTCCAGAAATTGTATCATCCACTAGCTTCTTGGGGACTAAATGATATGATTTTTGGAAATAAATATTCTTTTACCCAAAATAATCCAAAGGAAAATTATTATGAAAAGGAAAAATAAATTTTAATAACATAGGTACACGTTTAGTTATGATTAAAAAATTTCCTTTTTACAAATATGTGATGCTGATTTTCATAGATCAATGACTGACTGAATATAAAAATACTCTTATGATTATATTTTCGATAGTGCTTGCAATTATTTTAAATTGTTTTTGTTTTATAAAAAACGTGGAACCGAGGTTGCTTAATTGGTGGACCTAACTAGTTACTACAGAACGAGTTAGTTACTTAAACGGTTTGATTTATCATATCATCATTATTATGTATTATTTCTAATTGATTATATTATTTTTAATAGTTTGGTGTTAATTAATAATTATTTATTTTATTTCAGGGGCCTCCACAACCGGGACAACCGTTCAAGTTTACGGTTGGTGAGTCCTGTGATAGGATAAAGGAAGAATTTAGTTTTCTGCAAGCTCAGTATCATAGGTGAGAGATTTTTATCAAATAATAAAATTAAAATAGTTAATGAACATAAAGAGCATTATAATAAAATGAATACTCAGTTTGCCTACAAAGTTTTATGCTTCACCGCTCCCAGCGCATTGAGTAGCTAAAATTAAATATGATGTGTATTATGAAAATATAAGAAAACATATTTAATTACTGTTGCGGTATTATTAAAATTAAATAATAAATTATATTATTCTGTAACATATTCAAAAATGTGAAAAATAATTGATTAAATGGCATAGTTATATTTTATAATTGAAAAAATAAATAAATAACTTTTAGTGAAGGCCACCAATTTTAGTTTCTATTGAGAACATTTTTTGACAGATTACAGTTTGAGTATTGTGTATTGCTTTATTTTTCTTTTATTTTGATTCTAAATAATTTTTAATAAAATTTTAAAAAAATTTAATAAAATTTTCAAAATTATTTAGAAGTGTATTTATTCGATTTTTATTTTTTAATTTTTAAACATATCTAGGAGAAAGCTGGGAAACTTTAGTTTTCAACTATAATAAAAATGCTTATAGTACCATATATAACTGTACAACAACAAAGAAATATCTAGCTGTAAGAAATTTCTATAAAATTATATATTTCTGAGTATGCTTCTCTCGTCAGTTTTCTTATGTTGTTTGTAAACTTATTTATTTGTTTTATGAACTAATATTATGATATGTTTGAATATTATACGCCATATTGAATATGATATGATTGAATGATTTGTTAATGCAGCGAGACCAGAATCGTTTTAAGCTTACAAATCAACTATTTTCGGATACAGTTACTCTTGTGATTTATACCGTTTTAACGTATACCCTCCCTTAAATGCGTTAACCGGGAAATGGCCTCAAGCCTTATTTAAGCACATCTGACTTTCTCCAGGTATCACCGACCTAAAAAAATCACATTCATGGAAAGGTTAACATTCATTAGTGGGTTCCTCACTGTATAAATTTAATCCGGCCTGGGAGGATTCGAACCCAGTCAAAGATTGCTATAGGTTTAACACGCTCGATCGTCTCTTAAATCTCCGAGGTTCTCCTAACGTCCTGGAGAGAAATGAATAATGTTTAAATAAAAGAACCACCCTTGAGAATTGACCCCTGCTACTAGCATCCCCTATATACAATGGGTTCTGGATACCCCATAGGGTACCCTGGCAGATGGTGGTGTTGCCAGGCGACTATATGGTTTTATCGTCAGAATTGCCTCCGGGTGTTTGTTCTAGGCCGAATAAATGCCCTGGGCAAACACTTGGAGAGCGGCAGTGTCTGGTCGTGTTTGTTGGCAGCAAACAGCATCGGGAGCGATAACTGTTATCAGGGCTGCGACAGTTAAGTGTCCCTCACGCGGGCACAGACACTCAAGTGCGGACAAAGACACGTAGGTTCTGTCACGTACGGTCTTATCTTGTGCCGGCTTTCAACCTCCCTTCTCGCCGAACTTGCGGATTGCCTCACGCTCTTCAAACCACATCCTGCCTTTCATTGGGCCCTCTGACCGTGTTTTCGAGTTGTTTTTCTTAAAACTTTATTTTCACCTTACTTTATAAATATTTATATTTGTGTAGATACTTTCTATTGTAGAGACAGCCAGTACATCCATAATATTGTAAACTCTGTTAAAATTTACCTCAATAATTAATTTTGAATCGAATCTGGTTGAGAGGATTGGGTATAGATGAGCGGATGGGACGGGTAGATATTTAACCACTGGCATTACAACGGAAGTCGCCGTGGCTTGGGGATCAATTAGCTGATTTGGGTTCGGACCCAACGAGGATGGTCCAATGGTCCGTGAAAATCCTTCATTACACCTGATAGAGCCCGGAACTAAACGCTGGTTCCCGTTGGGACTTCCCACCTATTGAAACTATTTGGTCACGTCGCCCAATCCGGAATCCCGGTTAAAGAGTCAGTCAGTCGGAAATTGGAAATATATTTTGGTGTCGACCTACATTGCTGATAGTTTAAAGTTCCGGAATTATAAGCAATAATTATTTCGATCCGCACAATTAACTTAATTTTTTAGGGATAAAAGTGGATAAAGTAGCTTTAGTCTTTTGTTTAGAGTTTCCCTTTTCATTTTCAAGTGCGGAGCCTATGTCATCCTTCTATTGAGGGTTAGTCCGAGGTACTGTACTGTGTCTGTTTGGGGAATTTGGATATTTTCGATATAATTTGGGGACAAGTATTTTTCCGGAGGTTTTTCGTGATTAAGTCTAATTTTCCACAATTTGCACCAGTCATTTAATTTATGTAACTTTACTCATTACTTTCTGGTATGCCATGGGTGTATACAATGTAGAGTAGGGGGGCCAGTATTGAACCTTGTGGTATCCCCGCTAAGACTGGACGAATTGAAGAAATATTTGATCCCTGCCGAATTGATCTGTAAACCAAGCCTTCTGTCTCTGTAATGGCAGTAAAAATCAACAATCCTGGTAAAATTGTGGCAGAAACGTATAAAATAATACCATGACCAGGGCTTAATATTCTTGCTGGTAATTCAACTCATATTGTTGCCATATAGTCTAATCCACCATTATTCATAACGAGATCCTTTTATGATTACCTTATGGACTCATCTACATGTCTACCCTTTATATTTTCCCTCACTTTGACTATAGTTACCAGGCAAAGGGGGGACTCATTAATGACTTTTGTTTATTTGATTAAATGTTTCTTGTGTATAGTTATGTTAGATGAATCATTTCTTTTCTCCGGGTTTCCCCATTAATTTATCTCATCCAAATTTTTACGACCCAAAAATATTCCCCCTATATAATAATTATAAAAAAGGGGAGAAAGCATTACAGTAGCTATAGGCGTTATGCGCCAATGTGTATTCGTTGCTGTAAAATGCACCACAAGCTGTGATTATTGTATTAACAAGCACGGGAGACCAATTTATTCATATATATTATTTAATGGACTAATTAGGGCTATATATAAAATACAGAAGCGGACTGTAAGGATTTAGGATGGCAAATAGCATGATTTGAATACAGTTTTATGATGCCTGAAGTTGTTACCTATATTCTTTTAAGTACATAAACATATTTCTCTATTTTATATTAATCGTTGTGACGTTTATATAATTTTTATTGAGCCGTTTATGATAATTATACTGGATGTGGAGGGGGGGTTGAGGGGGTTAGCAGCTAATAGGGCGATACGACCACAGCCGGCCGTCCACAAGCCGCAGGCTCTACCCTCTCATTAACGGCCCTAGTGACACTAACTCGCAAATATTGACTCGCCAAACAAACCCCTGAGTCATAGCAATATAACTCCAATCGAGTTACAGTATCTACTTATCGTTCCATCGGGCCGTTCTGATTGGCGGTCTTCCACCTTCACCCCAAACGGCTCCGTTACATCAACACCTTTCCGACCCCTTTCAGTCACGTTTACTTCAGAGCTAATTTGAATTCGGCAGAGTGAATTTGTTTTCTCTCAGAGTCTTACTATCTAATCTTAGGAAGGAATTGGTCTAAATACATTACATAAGTTGTCGATTGGTGAAAAACAAGATACATGGATCTCATAGAACCCCAACCTCATGTGCAAAAACCAAAATCATGGTTGAATTGAACATTTATCATTATCCTTGATAAAAAGACGCTGGGACGCGCTGACTAGAAGAAGAGTGCCAACAAATCTAGTGAGCGCCATCAAATCAGTTTACCAGGACCCAAAAGGGCATAGTGAGGCTGAACGGTCAAACGTCCCAACCCTTTCACTTTTATAAAGGAGTAAAAAAGGGAGGCTGCCTTAGTCCTCTGGTCTTTTTCCTTCTTATGGATGAGGTCTGGAAGGTCTGCAAAAGAAGAACTCCGAGAGCTGTGGTGGGTTTCTGAAATCCAACACCAGTGCTTGCTCAGGCATTGATCTATGCAGATGACATGCAGTACTGATTGCGGATTCCCAGGAAGCCTTGCAAACATCATTAAACGAATGCCATGAGGAACTCCGGCTAAAAAGGTTGAGCATAAATCCAGCAAAAAGCAAAATTATGTGTGTGGGAAGAGAAGATCTGGACCGGAAGGAAGACGTCCTCGTGGCAGACCCAGATGTTTTTACTCCAACTACATAGGGAAACTGGGTGCCGCAAGAGGACTAACCATCCCGGAGATGAGAAGAATGGCAAGGGACAGAGACCAATTGGCTCGCTGGACCGGAACGGCAACTCCATGCTTAGCGGCACACAGAAGTTAGAGGAAGAAGAAGTTAAGAAAAAGAGCGGTTATGAAGAATCTTGTGTACATCATACAGCTTTTCCTTATTGGAGAAAATTCGATAGCTCCAAAGTAATCTTCAAGACCATGCAAAAGGCTTCTGAAATAATCTCCATTTACAAAACTCACATGGAATATTTTCCGACTTACTTAGTCATTATCTGTGACATTAGGTATGTTTTCATGGTGTTTTAAGATTTATTAACGAAAAAAGCAGCAATAAAACTTTATCACTAGGGTCTTTAGCCTATTAATGATATCAAGTACTCTTTCTAGGTAGATATACATAAACCAGTGAAAAGTGTAGTATTAACTATTAAAACTTAACCTTACACGTTTTCTACTTCTTGAATGAAACTGATTAAAAACTATTTGAATTTTTCTTGACATTTTTATTGTAAAATAGGCTAATATTCCCTTCATATTGCGTTTTTCCCATATATTTTTTTTCTCTCAATTGTAATATGTATTAGCCTTTAAAAAAATCTTTAACCTCGTTATCTACGTTTGATCAATCACTATCAGGGATGATTAAGATACTTGTTCCACGCAAGAGTGGGTCGGATGAATTGGTGCACACCCCATCACATCTAAATATAGTCGTCCGGAGATGGTCTCTTCCGCCTGAAGCCATTTTATCAGAGGCTCTATAAAGCTCTATCTATGTTTCGTGATATCTCCATTACCAAATAGAATCATTTATATAATTTGAAAAAACATGTATATCTTACTTATTTTTTAATGTTAACATTTTTTTTTTTCCATTTTATTTTAGAACAAGTAATGTGGTTCTTTATTACAACACTGCAAAACAATGCAATAATATAACATCAGTTGTAAATAAGACTCGATCCTGGTTTATTTTATTTCAAACAATAAAATTCTACCTTATTTTTTTAGTATATATAAAGTTTTAGCTCTTGAATTTATTAAAATTAGAATAGACATCGTAAGAATACTGACTTGAAAAGGATACCGTTGCTACGTCTGGTGATTGTTACTTGAGGAGATCTTTTGAAGCGAAGTATTACTGCTTCTTCAAATTTTTTAGCTCAACTTACAATAAACAGACTTGGTTTAAGTAAGCATATTCATATTTCTATCTGGTATAATTTTATTATATTGTGAATATATCTTTTATTCTATAAAAGTTGTTTAAAATTAAAATCTCATTGAACTAAAAAAAATATATTATTATAATATATTAATTATAATAGATTTTAAAAATGACCGAATAGATAATCATAATAAAATTGTGATAATTAGACATTTAATAATTCATTTTTTCAATGAGGATTTAATTTTATTTTTTTAATGCTCGTTCATTTCAGGTTTTATGTGGTTTTTAAAATCGCGGCGTCATGTATTTTTATTCAAATAAATTATCATTTTTCTTAAAAAAAAAAAAAAAATCAAACTAAAGACCTTAAAAAATGCAAATCCATTAAGTATAACAGTTTTGAAAATTGGAAATTTGTTGTGAATTTTCAGTTTGAAAATGGAGTGCGAGAAGCTTGCGAGCGAGAAAATAGAAATCCAGCGGCACTACGTTATGGTAAGGATTGAAAAAAAAAAATAAACAAAAAAGAAAAGAAAAATACAGAGTCATTGGAGTGCTTGAAACCTTTGCCGCATCGGTTTGCAAACTCTCCTTAACCTCATTTTTCACAAAAAAATTCCTTCATTCAAAATTTTTCTTATTAATTACCTGTAATTCAAATATTCTTAAAAAATGTTATCAAAACTCCTATCAATAACAAAATTATTTCGAAAAAAATATATATCCCTGATACCCTATCCATGATTCAATTCCCGAAACGCCCAAAAACCTAAAAAAAATTGCAACCGATGGCAAGCCTAACACTCGCTGCTTTGCACGTCTCGCACAACTTTGCTTAACCAATAACATTAATAATAGATATTAATAAAGCACTCATTAATACCACAACAAAATAAAACCACCAGCAACTGTCATGTCGTTCTTTCACATGGACCAACGTTATTTTTATTTGCTTTACCTTGTTGAAATAACCTCTTAAATGTTTACTAGCTATTGTTTTGTTGTAATATTTTTTTTATTTTTGTTAATTAATTGTTTACTATTAATAGTAATTAACCATGCACTTGCCTTGTATCCTAACCACCACCCGTGGTGTCTGTCTGCAGTTTAAAGATGGAGATCGAGAAATTAGCACAAGACAAAACAGAAATGCAGAGGCATTACGTCATGGTGAGTTTGTCCCCTTGCATGTATCTATGTTTGTGCTGTCCCTTGCATGCTTTTGTTGATTAATTGCACGTTTTCGCATGTATTTGTTTTTATAATATTAGTGTTTGTATTTTTACGTAACTATAATATTGTATGTTCTGTATATGTATTGCTTATTTTTTATGATTACAGATGAAATTTTTCCTATATTTTTTTTTTTCCAAAGTTTAGAACGTCTAATATTTTAATTCAGTTGATCCTTTTAAATCATTTGGTTTTATCAAGTACCTATAAAGCTTAAATTTTAATCTTGGATTAAATATTTCCTTTAGGTAATTTTTTTCATTTTTGAGAAAAAAATCTATGATCAGTTGAGTCTTCACTGAATATAAAAATTTAGGGCTTATTCAGTAATGCCCATTAATATAAGCTACAGTTCACTGTAAACCGAATTCCTGTTTATGAAATTAATATCTCTATATCTAACCTGTTAAAGTCTTTTGAGTATAAGTCAAAAATCCCAACTTTTGAGGATACCAAGTCGAACACATTGAATTTATATAAAATTTGCAACTAGAAATGACTCATAATTTTAAATATTTTTTTTTACTTGAAATGCTTAAAGCCTACTCGTTCATTATTGCTAGATTTTTAAATATATCGCTAGAAGTTTTAGAATACTCATTTACCGTGAGGTGTTTCAGAAGGTTTAATAATAAAATTAATAAAATAATGATAATAAAATTATAAAAATATTTAAAATTCCTGTGAAATAAGAACGGTTGTAGTGTAGCAACTGTTTGTAATGATGAAGCACAAACCAGAGACCAGTCTTGTTAGCAACACAAACAGATCGCTATCACTAAACCCACCCACACGTTTTCTCTCCCGTTTATAGTTAGCCTTTTATACTTTTTTTCTCTATTTTCTACCGTCTTTTTATTCTGTTTATTACACCTTATATTTGTTTCTTTTTTTTTCTCTCTACCTCTCTCCCTTTACATGGTTGACACAGCGCCGTTCCTCCTGTTAAACGTTATTTTTTAAGCTTTCAGACAACTTAACTTAACCCAATACCCAAGAAAGTAAAAAGGAGAATGCTATTCAATTTTTTTTTTATTTTTTTTTTTTAGAACATTTTTATTTTGAATCGTTGGACGTCCAAAAACGCACAAAATTTAGGAGGATAGTATTCAGGAAAGTGTAAAAATTTAATGGAATCAATTTTGTAGGTAGTTTTAAAAAAATAAAATGCATTTAATATTTAACATAATATTTTATGTTGGAAGTTAAAATCAGTATTTGGGGTGGACATTTTTGGGGGAAAAAAAAGAAAGAAAAAATAAATTAATTATGAACAAGAAATGCTTTTTAATTTTTACTTAAAAAATCACCTAGTCCTTTTCCTTCCTGTTCTAAAAAAAAAAATGAAAATAGTTAAATTTGCTTTTACGTTACTTGTAGAGACTGAGCACACCTGGGCAAAAAGTATTTAAACTTTTATTTCAAAATACTTTATTTTAATTAGCAATATAGTACTTTTGGCCCAGTTATTTGTCTTATGAACAATCTATAGTTCATATTTCGTGACAATCGGATATGGCGATAAAAAGTTAATATTTAACCCTCCACCCCAAAACCTATGCATAAAACCATTTATGTGAAATGAATTCATTACACGTCTATTTAGATAATCAACAACCACCAATGTGTCAAAATTTGTTGAAATCGGATGAATCGGTACAAAGTTAATAATTGTGCCCCCCCCCCCATAAAAAAACAACGACATCAAACTGAAATAAATGAACTTTCTCAATTATTTAGGAGTGACAGCTCTAGTGCAAAGGACTACACTATACTGTTACGAAAATTGTTTAAATTCAAACAAGCTCCTTAAGTTTAATTTATTTGATTATTTAAAATACAAATGAAAATACTTTTTTATTTTAGTATTTTAGAATCAAAAATGAAAAGAAACTTGTGATTTATTTTATTTATTACTAAAATAATAAAATTTAAAAAAAAGTATTTTCATTTGTATTTAAATTAATTTTATTTAAAATAATTCCCAGGTCTGAGACTGAGAAGTTTTTCGTACTGTTTTTTACATTAATAAGTAATTGGAAGTATTTATCATGCAATTTAAATCCATAGTATTTAATTTCAATAGATGAGATAGACGTGGTGTTGTCCAGTGTAGAGGTATTATTATGTAAGAATTTTTATTAATAATACAAAATAATAGTATTATGGGAAAAAAATCAAAGAATTTATATTATCAGTTGTAAAAGTAATCCAGCATTTTTATACCCATTATTTTTTCTTTTGTCCACTTATTTATATGGCATTGTATTTAATCTACTACAATGTTTAGCTAAGTTGTACAATTCGCCTCTCAAAATTATATAAAATAATCTATTATTCTAAGCTGAAAACAAATATATTTCTAAACGACCATTAAATGGGGATTCAATATGTATTGATTCAGAGAGTGTGACAGAACATAGACAGGGTTTTAGTGGGGGTTGACATATGTGGTTAGAAGGACGCCCACACGGGAGAGACCACACGCACACAACCCACAGCTCCGGATAAATCAGCCACTTCTACGTGTGGGTGTCCTTGTACGTCTATTGTTTCCTAATTGTCGGCCGAGTTCTCGCCACAATGGATATCGGCTCGGGATATCTGTTGCCTTATCGATCCTATGCGAATTATATTCTCCTGTTAATATGCTTCTAAATAACTGAAGCGTGAGAATTGTTTTCTATTTTATCTTGAATTATACTGAGTGTACCGGAAGTCTGTGTATTCTTCTGAAACTCCAGCACCACTATCTATATAATCGTTGACTATTCTGCAAATCTCTCTTTAATAATAATAATAATAAAGTATGTTTATTTGATAAATTTAGAGAAATAAATAAATTTGCATTGCTTTTTTTAAAACCGAACAAAAGAATCCTTCTTATAAATTGCAGCTAACATATATGACATGGACTCCTAAGTCCGTCCGTTGAGTTCTGCTTTTACAATTACCTCACAATTGGTACCAATACAAAATTGGTAATATAGTACCAATAGTATTCTCTTAGTGTAATATACAAAACAACAATAAGACAAAGAAAATACAAGAAATAATTATTCATTGTATTCCTTTATGAGTAGTCTCCTATATCTTTGTACAACAGACACATAATTATACAGTGCATGCCAATTTAAGGCTATCCAAAAATAACAGAAATTCATTGTGGCTTAGTACCGTTGAGCCTAGGTACTGTATTCTAACCTCATTAAGTACAGGACAAGCAGCAGTAAAGTATTTTCTATTATTTTAAATCTCTCTTGAAAAAATCTCGATATGTCGAAAACCGGTTTAAAAAAAATTAATAAATAAATAAAAACAACCAGAGTGTTAGTTTTTCTATATGAAAATCATTATTTATTTATTATTTATCATTATTATTGTTATAATAGACGGCTGTCTAGTTCCTTTCTACGCAAACCTTTCACACTAACCAAAAGTTACAGTAGCCTTGACACCTGCAGCACTCACTAGATTTTAATTTTTTTTTAAATTGATTCAAGAAAATTTTTGTTTGTTTTACGTTCATTTATGCTACTAAGGCTTCTCGGACGATGCTACTGTGGGAGTCCTAAATTTAGCCTATCCAGGTATAATTAGGATGGGATCTTTAACAAGTAACTGATATCGTACAGGCTCGGGACCTCCATTTTACGTCCTATCCGAGGGGTGGCATAGCTAAGGATTTTTTACTCCCATTAAAATATCCTAGGGCCACCGTGGGACGCGAACTCGCGACCATTAGTATTGTAGGTTGCCACTACACCACAGGTGACACCTGATTTAAGAAAATAATAAATTGAATAATATAATTAATTCCTCTAAACTTCATCTAAAATAAATATTTTTAGTTTAGTAGATTATATAATTATATTGTAATCTTAAGATGTCACCATTATAACATTGATATTGAAATCTATAAAATCAAATAGACAATAAACGTTTTCTCGGAGTTTTCCTAAACTTATTTATAACACAAAAACCTCGAACATTTGCCAAGATTGATTTTAAGACGTTTCCCATTGCCAGGCTCTTGTCTAGCGGTTTTTGCGGTCTACCTATATGCCACAGAAGGTATTACAATCCGCAGAGCCACTCTCGTGTTTCCTCCACACTCCGCTGAGATCCTACAACTTGCCGGCTGTCCAGAGATATTAATGAAGTCATTAGGAGAAGGCTTCCACACCTCTCCCATCCGCTTCCCACACACTATCTCCCCTGTTATATAACCTACCTCAGCTTACTATCTTGCTCAACGTGTTATTGTCTAATTTGTAAACCTATCTTCGTGGGAGCAATTGATTTCTCCTTGTAATTGTTCCTTGATTGTATATCTTCTACACTGTATTTACTGTCCCGTTCATGCTTGGCTTCCACCTACCTAATTACTCCGTTCCTGCCACTCTTATCTAGATAAATAGTTTCTTTTGCTTTTCATGAGACACTAACTATCAAGTTTAAGATTCTGCCTCCGTATTGTACTCGTAGTTTTTTTGTGATTGTTAGTTAAACTTAAGGAGCATAATGAAATTTTAAGAAGCTGGATTTCCTCCAGGAAGGTGTACTGTTGTACAATATTCTTTTTTTTTCTTTTCTTTTTTGCCTCAGCCGGACTCAAATCCTGGACTCCGAGTACGTGCCCTCAGGAACTCAGCTTAGAATTGATTTAAATTATTTACTCTACAATTAATTCCTTAGAGAATTTTCGAATTCACTTCTTGCTGCTAACAAAGCCGGGTTATTGCGCATGCCCAACCAATTCCACCCATGTAACAAGCTTTCCAATTGTTATAATCATTTCCAACTCCTCCCGTAATCCATAATTCGGCCGCAAAGGTAGCCGCAGACGATCCTGGCAGACTAATAGACAATTACACAGCGGAGGGAAAGGGAGTCATAAATATGTAAAGCTCGCCTGGATGGAGTTAATGCCAACAGAAGAGGGTCCCCGGTGCTATGCAAATGTAACATGTGTCCAGGCCCCAATCAATTACCCTATCTCTGGTCGCTACCTCCGTGGTAGAGTGTATCTCGTATAACCGTCCGAGGGGTCTAAAAGTATGTGTTGTTAGGTATAACATTTTATTTAGCCAAATAAAATAAAATAAAATTTATTCATAAATAAATTTGCTGTAAATAATTATAATCGCATTTGTTTTTTTTAAAAGTATTTAAATCCATTCAAACTGAAGTTGAAAACTACATTTCTTGCTCTTCTTTAAGTACAAACCGTTATATTTTAGCCAATACTTGTTTTCATTATAAGAAACATTCCGTAGGTTGCATGTGATAGCGTTGGGCGCCAAATTTTTATTTTTTAATAAAAATAACTTCATATTAATTTTTCTTTAATTAAGTTCATAGAATCAAAAAGGGTTTCAGAACGGAATGGAAAGCAAAAATGTTCGGGAAAAAATATAAAGAAAAATATAAGTGGAAGAAAAATTAATTTTATCTAGAAAACAAAAAAATATTTTAAAAACTTTGCATCCGTTGTATGGTTATATCTTAATGTGTACCTAAACTTGTTTTATACATTACAGCGAAATATAATTTGGAGGGGATGTTAATAATAAAAAAAAAAAAAAGTCTCTTAATGAATTTTTGTATCTGTTAAAATTATTTGATATCGAGGTGAATATCATAAACAGAATAAAAAATTAAAACCTATATTTTCCTGCCTCCAAAAGAAACGCATATAACAGCAATCTGTAACCCTATCAACATCGAAGTGATTTACAGCACGGTATCCGTTAGGCGGTGGTAATTATCGGTTCTCGGCTTCCTACCCCACAATTAGGTTGTAATAAAATTTGAATAAATTATAGGAAATGGGGGAGCTGGTGTAGATTATTGAGAAGTAATTAAAGATTAACATCGGTATCGATAGATTGCATTGCACAGTCAGGCGTTACTAATGAATCCATTTTAGAGCATAGCAATTTCGCTAAAAAAAAAATATCAGTGTGATTATTGATATTTGGCTTATTATGTTGATAATAATTTATTATATATTCTACTTATAAATTAGATTTTTTTCAAAATCTATAGGAATCTTGTTGTAACCTCTACAACATATAATGGCGCAAAATTTAGTAACGGAGTACTGATATGGTTTTTCTTTTTTAGTAACTGATTCAATCCGGATCATGATCAACCCCCCAGCTTTTCACTTAATCGTACTCACTTTATATTATTGGATCAATGTGTGCCAGAAGAGTACTCAATCCCACGTGGATCATATAAGTTTAACTTCAAGAAATAAGTAAACAAGTCCTAATTTTATTTCAAGATATACATAAATCTAATGATTGAAGGGTCCTCTAAGTCATCTATGAAGTAAGTGTTAAGCAAACTAACCATAGGGAAGATTTCACAATTAAATCCACGGGGTGTCAATAACTAGTTTTTCCACTTTTAACAATAAATATTACCATATGGTAAAACTATTGAACTTTTGACCCAAAAAAACCTCTTGAGTCTTAATAAGGATAGATAAAGAGGATCTATAGGAGGTTTCAATTTGATCACTTCATAAAAAGTTTTTTTTTTTAAATTTCACCACCGAAATGTAGTTTTAAAGGTGTCAATAACTGTCCGGTTTACCCTACATAACTCATTACGGTTTGTTAAAGACACTGTAAATTAATGTATCTCGATGCCATCGACTTGTCGGATTCTTGATGGATTATTTGGACTTAAAGGAGAGAGTTAGGGTGCTTGGATAAGTCTGGAGCTTATTTTAAGGCATTTTATTAAGGCCGATTACATTACAATTAAAATATTTAATCGGGTGACGTTCAAAAAGGGAATGAAAAGAATAAACTAGATTAAATCGTGTTTTTTTTTTTCTTTCTTTTTGTTACCGAACCGTTTTATCGAGATGAAAAATGGCTCTTGTCTTCCGCATAAATCATTACGCGTTTTTAAAGGAAAAAGAATAGAGGGGGAAAACTGACTGCGTTAGGAGGGTAGGGGGTAAAAAAAAAAGATGAAACATAAAAAAAGAGACAGAAGTGAATCCCTTTATGATATAGCTGTAAAATGATTACAAGTCCCCCATTCTGTGGCACAATTCCCCGAAGCATTTGCTGGCAGAAACTCAGTGTTTTTCCCCTCCCTCGCCCTACATCCCACTCCTTTTCGTCCCCCCTAAAAGTGCTTTCACCACATTTATCATGTCCCGATTATCATACGCTGTCTACTGCTAAAGGTCAGCTATAATGTTCTCCTCTTGTCTGTATAAATTATTCCAACAATAGCAATGTTCTCTTTTGTTGTTCTTCCTGCTCTGGTTGCCACACTCTTTTTTTCCATACATTTTTTTTTTACTGCTTAATTTTATCTATGCCACCAAACGTTGATATTGTGTCCCTTATCTTAATTGATGTATGATCTTAATGTTGGATGATAAATAGTTGGGAGGAAATTTTCGTCTTTGTTTATGTGCCAATTTTTTGAGAGAAAAGTGAGTCATCAAGTATAAAATCAAAACATAAATATTTTTTTTTTTAATTTTATACGATAGATTAAATGATTATCAGGATTATCAGTTAAAACTTTTATTTTTGGAATTCCAACATTTCGATCCAACTTGTGGATCTTCATCAGGGCTAAAATAAAACAAATATATGAGTAATTATGCTAGAGGATGACAATAAATGAATACTTTACAAAACTGTTAATATTATAAAAGATAGTAAGCATTATATATGAATATTTAAATAAGTGGCTGGTTAGGAAGATAAAATAAAATCTAATATTTACCTTCTGAGTCCAGAGTGGTACAAAGACTGAAGGTAAAATAAGGTTAGAGGTAGTGGTAGTGGGTTATAATGTAATCATTCAACTGATAATCATTTAACCTATCGTGAAGAATAACAGTTAACTATATCTCACCTCTAGAATTTTGATTTAGATTTGCCTAATACCTTTTTCTGCCTGTGATTATCCAAAACTCCCCATATATTATGATAAATGTTCTTGTGCTCATTGTGAGTTGGAATGAGTAAGAAGATATATTGCCTCTCTAAGTATGTCCTAGCTTCTGATTTATTAAACAAAAATGTGATTTGTAATATATTACTATTATAAAAATTATTAAAAAAAAAAAAAAAAGTTAGCCTATAAATAAGTATACGGTAGGGGGTTAGTTGGCCATCTTCAGAGGTTTATGATTTTATTTTATTGCTAACCAGCCACTTATTTAAATAATTATGTATAATGCTTACCATATTTTATATTATTATCAGTATTGTATAGTCATTCTCTAGCATAGATACTCATATCTTTGTTTTATTTTATCCCTGATGAAGATCCAAAAGTTGGATCAAATCGTTGGCTTTCCAAAAATAAAAAAGTTTTAACTGAAAATCCTGGTAATCATTTAACGTATCGTAAAGAATAACATTTGACTATCTCTCACCTATTATATTTTATATGATAATGAGAAAAGGGAATGCTCTGAATGGTTTGGGCGCCCATTTATATTAATTTCATTTTATTTGCCCTATTTCCACATACTATTATATATAGAGGAACCGCAATTATTTTTTATTCAATATTCGTTCTTTAAGAAATATTTTTAAATTACAATAGAAATTACAATTTTACCTTCAGAAACACCAATGCGATAGTTTAAGTCTCTTTCATAAGCGCAACGAATCGCGGTTTTACGGTATTATATTCACTGAAATACTTTGCTATGCTGTTAATAAATGTAAATTACTTTGATAATATTCTTTTCATTTTTCTGTTTGGGAAAAATATCCCCTGATCAATTGGTACTCGTCTAGTTTGATGATTTCGCTAGGAATTTTCTAATTTTGTTTTTCTTTGTGTTGACAAATTCAAATCACGTCGTTATCGTGTTTATTTTATGGTAGGACGAACGCGCGCCCATTTGTCTCAGCTCGTAACTCTTGCGTTAACTTCAGTACTCATTCCGATCTGAATATTTTCATAAACAAAAAGGCTGTGCTAACTTCAATTGCCCATTTACAATTCACTCAAATGCCGTATAATATGACGAGACAAACAAGGGGCTAAAAAAAAAAGAAAAAGAAAAAAAAACAGGAAAAAGGTTACTGAGAGATACTAATGTATGTAGGTACTGGCGGGGTACTTGTTACTGCTAAAGAGTTGTCTTATGGTAATTAGCAGAAGGGATTTATAAGGCCTTGCTAAGTAATTACCTTAAGGCTGCTTAACCGGCTTGTCGGCCGGCGCCCATAATTTACACTAGGTACCCTTAAGGCGCAAATCCGCAATAATGCCCTGTCATTAAATTTAAAAGTATAATTAATAATTAACTGAGCAAAAAATAAAATAATAATAACTCCTGATTTCTACACATGTAATTAATCGGAATACCGGAGTCTTTATGAAAATTTGTCAAAGCAAGCGTTAATAATATAGAGAAAATGAATGTGCTCAAAGCAAACGAATATAAAATTGAGGACAGAAAAAAATTTAACAATTGAGTTTTCTTTTTTATAATTAGCATATGTACGAGTATGTTTGTAAAATTTAAAAAAATTCAAGTTGCTACACTTTAGGGATTTTCGTGGTACATTTAGTGGTATACACTGTCTGTATAAATGATATATTTGTCGACTTAATTACTATATTTATTAATATGTATGGGCAGGTATATTTGTGGCAGTCACAAAAAAACCACTAGTAAAATATTTTCGAAATACTTGTTTAGTTATACCAAGCAAACATTCGAAATAGAAACACCTTTGTCCAAAATAGGTATATAAACGTTTCTAAATAAAATAAATTAGGCGTATAAATCCAAAACCATTTTCTTCAATATTATTTTTTCATATTATTTGAATGCTGGATCATCATTAGCTATATGAATTTCTTCTAGAAGGAGTGTTATCTTTTCTTGTTTGTACGAACTAGATGAAAGCTTTTTTACCTAGGAAAATTAAACTATTTGAAATACTGAAATTGGAAAAGGATTTGGCTGGTTTTATAGTTTCAAACGTACATTCAATCAATTAGCATTACTTCATTTAAATTGTGAAAGAAATCGAAAAATACATACAAAAATAATCTATTGATTTATTGATTCTGACTATCTGGGACTATTTATTATTTATCTATTCTATTTTATTTTACAATCAGTTTGTGAAGGAGATTTTTTAGGAGTTTTTTTTTTGTCCTCCCTTCCTCACCGTTTAGGATATACACGGTTTTCCGGGGCAGGGAAAGGGTGGGGGATTAATGTGGAGTATTATTAAATATCCCCAGGCTCCGGGCTTTGACCTGGCTATCTTCGGGTGTCTGGTTATCTGTAAGTTTTCAGGGGCAACGCGTTTTCCCACTCTGTCATTCCGCCATCCAGATTTTAGGAGTTGTAATCAGTGCAGAAGGATGAGAAAGCATTAAAGCCTAGAGGGATTGAAGCACCACTTGTGGCCATTAAATAATTGTCTTCTCCCGTTTTTATGCCGCGCTCGTAAAAGCAGCTTCGCCAGATCGTCTACTTCCAAGGGCTATAACAATTCTGTCTTTGGTCCTCCGACCAAGTTGTCTCCTTCGATCAGGTTCGAAATACATCGAATCGAGGTTATATGCTAATGCTACAGGATCAAGAAACTTGTGTCTTTTATATTAAGGCCGGTTTGATCTCTTATTTAAAAAAAAAAAATCAAATCCGCTTTGAGTGAGTGAATATATAATTTTCTGTTCTTTATCTTCATAATGAAAATAATATTGGATTTGGTTAGCTGTTTATTTAAGAGAGGAGATTTTTTAGCTGGAAGACGCTGTAAAACTTCTAATTGATAAATATTATTTTGTACTGTCGATGGTGTAATAATGTACTTACCTCCTCCTACTCTCAAACTTTCTATAATGACTGAAAGTTTATTGGTTAACCGAACCGGGAATTTGATGTTTGTATATGCCAAAAACGTGACAGCCAAAATTTCATCAAATTTGAACAAACGGACAATATTTATTTCATAAATTTTTTTTTTTCAATTTTTACCTTTTTTTCCATTATCTCAAAAAAGGCTTTAATGATTTTGATCAAATTCGTCATTTTTAATGAAAATCAAGTCTTCTTTAATATCAGGTAAGCTTTGTCATTATTAAAATGTACTGAGAGGGCTTAAATGGGAAAGGCCCGTTTTTGTTTTCTTAAAAAGTACCTTTATATTTCTTTGTATGGAGAAATCATCTTTCGTTACGCCTAAAAATGAGAAATGGCTAGTTATGAAATATAAAAAAAATCAAATAAATATACACAGGAGAAAAAAAGAAAAATATTCCGTCAACTTATTAAACACGTTGAGACCACGCATGCGGGGTACGCCTTTAATATCAGCCGTTCTGTTCATTTAATGGAAATTATTTGTTTCATGGTAACTAAATGAAGTTTTCAACCACTACATAGAGTATTATAAAATCAGACGACTTAGAGTATTATGCTTGCATTGCCGAATTGTCGCAAGTAAAAACTTTTATTTAATAATAAAAAAAATAGTGTCTTTAGAGCGCAAATAAAAACAAAAATAAGAAATGAATGTGGGAAAATGTGTCACTTTGATCAATGGCAATTAAACAAAACACGTCAATTTCTAATCAAAGTAAGTTGGTAAGTTAAAGTTGTGTTGCGCGCATCGCACCAGATTTCTTTTTTAATATTGCACTTAGTAGAAATCTAAGATTTGTACGTACTTTAGAAATATATATAATTTTTTTTTATTTTACTGTTTATTTATTTTTTTTTTTTTTTTTTGTAACTTGATTCGTCGAAAATTATTATATATAAGATTCTAATACATAGATGCTTGAAAGTTGTCATTCATGTCCCCTTACCTTGGATTCCTCTCGTCTGGCAAAAGGAAAACTACGATCGTGCAACCTTTATGGTTCTTGTAGGCCGCCGATAAGTCCGTGCGTGAGATATCCACGTTCCGAGAGCAGTAAATAGGCGAGGCCTGTACGTGTCCTCCGTCGTGAAGAAGTGGAAGGGACGGTCGGCATTTACCGGAACCGTCGCGAAGGGGGGAGGCCGTGAAATCGGAACCGCTGGCACAATTTGAGCTTACACTCTATAATTACTTAGATCTGCTCTAATCGTGCATTGATTGCCTAGTAATCATTTTTCCAGGTTGATTTCGGCGCTTGGCTATTTTCTTATGGCATCCTAGGATTCAGCTTGTTTAATAATTAAAATTAAGTTCGTAATCAGCATAGCACCTTTCTGTGAAAACTTCTATCAATAGCAATGTCTACAAATAATTGTAAGTTTTTGAACTCATTAAAGAAATTTGTGGTCCTTTGTCTGCCTAAAGTCAAAAAAATTCGTGTGATTAGTTCATCACTTCAACCGATGTTGAGACTTTTAAGCATTATCTCGTACAAGTTCCCTGGTCGATCCCACATCGATTTTTATGTAAAAAACAACATAAAAATTGTCTTATATTTTAATCCAGGCGTGTAGAAATGTTTATTATTATATTCCCATAATTAAATAAATAAAAAATAAAATCCTTTGATTTGGCTCTTAATTACAAATTGTTTAAAAGCTAAAGTACTATTTTATGGAATTTTATACACTACTTTCGTTCACAGATTCGTTTACTTATCTTGGCCATAAGCTGAGGAATAGTTTAAAGAAAAGATCCAGTATCCATTTCATTAAATTTTTTACAAGTATTTTTTTTTTTAATAATGTAATAGCTGTGCAATATAATACGCAAGTTATGAATGGAATAGATAGGTAAATAGGTGTTAAATAGGTATATTGGTATACTCTATTTATTATTTTAAAAAAATTATATTCTTAATGAAGTTGATAAATTCTATTCAGTATAGAAAAAACTAATTATCATTTCCTCAGCATTAATGATTTTGTTGTTGAATTTACTTAACTGGGTAATTATTTTTGTTTGATTTGGCTCAAAATTAAAAATTGTTTTAGAGCTAATCGAATTCATACATTGCTTTCGTTTACATATTTGTTTACTTATTTTCATGGCCATAAGCTGAGAAAAGATTTAAAGAACAGATCTAGCATCCATTTCATATAATTGTATTTAACATGAAATTAATATTATTTTTTTTATAATATAATAGCTGTGAAATATACTAAGTATTAAATAAAAGGGATTGGCAAAAGACTTTTTTTTTTTTAATATTGGTATACTCTATTTATTATTTACATAAAATTATATTGTTAATGAAGTTTAGATGAATTCTATTCAGTAAAGAAAAAACTAATTATTATTTTCTCTGCATAAATAATTTTGAAGTTGATTTGACTGACTAATTATTTTTGTTTTTTACGATCCGAATTTTTAACTAATAATTTATTAGTTTTAATAATGTCGTAGTTAATTATAAATAACAGAAATCGACGACACCTTAAGGTGCTGCCATGATCATGATCGGATCATGCTAAGCTGCCTATTCGTCGATGGCATCCTCCTGATAACTTCATAATTTAGCTCAACGCTTATCTTGACATCTTAAACACAGCTCTCTATATGCTAATGTTCTTCTGTTTTTTTGTTTTTTGTTTATTTTTTTGTTTCTCTACCGAATCGTTATTATATATATACTTTTTTTATGACCCCCGTCTCTTTACCAGCCGCTCATTCCATTCCCTGGCGTATTATAATTTTAAATTATATACCCCAGCGGGTTTGGATTGCTATCTTCTTAGAGATAATTTGTCGGCCTTGTAGAAGGGGCTTCGGAGTCGGTGAGGCGAGAATATGCCTCGTAAAAACAAGTATTAAACAAAAAAAAAGTTGGTCATTATATGATTATGGGTAATTTTTCAACCGTCATAATTCGACGGCCTGATCAAAGATAAGTATGGATGCGCTAGGTGTATGTTTAGTCTAATCGCCATCTCCTAGTCTTGTGTCGTATATTATAAATTTATAGCTGTCCTTTTATTTATTAACAACATAACGCCATTATCTATACCGATAAATCTGATGGGAAATATTTTAGTGTATAATATACCCATGCCGAAAAATGTCCAGAATTCAGTTTTAACAAATCAATACGGGATGCTTTAATCTGCTTATTTCCCTCATCTGACAAAGTAAATACATAGGAATTTTGCCATTATTGTATATGACCCCATTTTGCGATAATGAGAGCTGGAATACAGAAACAATTATAATTAATTTGGATTATTGGTAATTTAAAACCGACTGGATATGACAAATTCTTTACTAATTAAAATAAATTGTTCCGTTGAATTCATCAAGTCCGTGTGTTTCCAACGCAACTGTATTCCATTACATATCTTTGTTAATTATTCTACACAGTTACTGGTTTTTTTATGATATTAAGAACAAATTATGGTTTATTTTTCTCTACTTTTTTATCGTACCTAATATTCCTCAACCAAGCCATTAGCATTTCTTAAAAAAATTTTAAAAGGAAAAAAAAGAGTATTTAGAGGTGGGAAATTTACACTGATTTCTTTGATATTCTTCTTTATTTTAGCTGCCTGAGTTTCGACACAAGCACCAGAAAATATTCTTGATTTGGATTTCGTGCGAAATTAATAACGCCTTCATCATATCTACTTAAAATGATACAATAATTAATAAGAATATTTTTAAAAAATAGATGGCGTTAAGCAGAGTACACTCATAAATAAATATTGTATTAATAAATTATTATTTTATTACTTTTTTTAAACCATAATATGTATTAAGTATACCCGAGTGCATTGTTCTGGTTACTTGTAATTAAAAACCAATTAACCTATTTATATATGAATTATTTTTGAGAGATAGTTAACATTTAATAGCTAAACTATATTTAGAGGCCATCAAAGAGAGAGGCAGCATACAGTATACATTATTAGAACCTTTCCATGCTGCCAAGTAATAAATTCTTTCAAGACCTGCGAGGGTTTGGCCCATCAGTAGTAATTGCGGCTTGATGTATGGTTTGGGTCCAGTTTTATTTGCTCATATGGCGATACAATTGCAGAAAGATGAAGGAAATCTTTTTTCGATTTCTATGTTGTTACTGAATAGAAATAACTATTGAATTAAATTTAATTAACAAAAAATTGTAAAAACCGCTGTTGATTATTATTCACCTCCCCAATTTACCTCCTTTCCATTCTTGTTAGTCCTTTATTTTATCATTCCATTAAGAATTGTCATTGGCCACATCAATGATTTTTAAATCATATATCTTATAAATTGGTCCCAGATTTTCAAAATATGGATTTTGGCATAAGGTTTGTTACAAACAATTAAAAATTTAAAATGTAAATTATTTAACAAAAAAAAATAATAGAAATTCAGAGAGGTGGAGTTAGGGAAAAACTGTACTAGTAAAAATAAACTAAAGAAAAATGTAAATAAAAAAAAAAATTAGATAAATGTATAAAATAGCCATTATTTTTGTAAATTAGTTTCCGTTTATGTACTATTTTCCCTTTGAATAGAAAAAGAAATTGTATTGTTTTTTTTGTTAAAACTTTTATTTCCTTTAACTCTGGCCGTCTCCTCTGAGTATAGGCACTTTTGTTAGCCAGTATTTTGGTAACAATTTTGTTAAAAATAGTAAGATTATTGAAAATTAAATGACAGAATCTGACATAAAACTTCTTTTAAATTTATTGGTTGAGTAATTTTCAGATAATGTCGAGAGGGGGAGGGGTAATCCAGCAATTCTGCATCTTTTTTTTTACGAAAAGATCCCTTTTTAATTTTTTTTTTTTTTTTTTTAATTCAGAATGTTAGTTTAAATGAAAAGAAAGAGAAAAAAGGCCACTAAGCCAAAGGGTGGAGACAGGCCACATCGCAATTGAGCATTTGTGTTAGGAACTTTGATTTACGATAGGTTAAATGATTATCAGGATTTTCAGGTTTTTCAGTTAAAACTTCTTTATTTTGGAAAGCCAGCGTTTCGATCCAACTTGTGGATCTTCATCAGGGCTAAAAGAAAACAAATATATGAGTATCTAAGCTAGATGATGACAATAAATGAGTACTTTACAAAACTGATAATAATATAAAAGATGGTAAACATTATACATGAATATTTAAATAAGTGGCTGGTTAGGAAGATAAAATAAAATCTAATATTTACCTTCTGAGTCCAGAGTGATACAAAGACTGAAGGTAAAATAAGGTAAGAGGTAGTGGTAGGGTGTTATAATATAATCATTTAACCTAACGTAAAGAATAACAGTTGACTATCTCTCACCTCTAGAATTTTGATTTAGATTTGCTAATACCTTTTTCTGCCTGTGATTATCCAAAACTCCCCATATGTTATGATAAATGTTCTTGTGTTCATTGTGAGTTGGAACGAGTTAGAAGAGATATTGCCTCGGTAAATATGTCCTAGCTCCTGATTTATTTTAAAGAATATATTATTTGAAATATAATACTATTATAAAAATTAGTTTAAAAAAAAAAAAAGTAAGCCTATAAATAACAGATACTTTGTAGAAAGATGTGGTTACACCAGGAAAAAAAAAAGATTGCTTTCCCACGGTACCCTAAGTCGAATTAACCGCCGGGCGGACCCTTCTCTCCTTAGCCACTACCGGCCACGCTCTTTTCCCCTTTCTTCTTATTAGCTTCTCTCTTCTTGTTTTTTTTTTTTTTCATTTTTCTTTTTCTTTTTTTTTTGGTCTTTTTTGTTCTTCCTTAATCCTTTTTTTTTTCTTCTCACTCCTCCCTCCCTCCGGTGTTTGATTTGATCCTCAGAGATCCTTTTGTGAGGCCGTAATTAACCATTGTTGAAGTATCCATTAGGGAGACCTTTTGAATCCGCAGCTATTAAATCTCTCACTGCCTTTTAATTATCCAGTGTCTCGTTCTGCCAGCTAATTCTATTTTTTTTTCTATTTCCTTTTTTTTTTTCTATCTACCTCCGAGTTCTCGGCGCCTACCTCCCCCTCGAAGAAACCCTCTGCTAATAAGGAAGTATAATTGATAATAGATTTTTTTTTTGTTTTGTGTTTGTGTGAGGGACTCGAGATATCTAAATTTGTAGCTGATAATAACAGCTCTTTTAAACGTTGATTTCCAAACTGAGATTAATCTGTTTGGACTCTTCAATCAATGATCTTCTCTATGTATTTAAACACTTGCTCAAAGGTGCTGCTGCAGGTTGAAAAAAAATGTACTTAATAATCGCTGCTCTATAAATTATTGAGATTGTTTAAAATTATTAATAAAGGTTATGCTGTAAAATAAATAAATAGCCGTCCCTTAGAAAAAATCTTAATTCCTGTAAAAACTTTTACAAGCTCTAAGTTTTATTAAATACTAGCTGTATGTCCCGGTTTCACCCGGGGAATTTCATTTTTCTAATGAAACTGTCGATTTCGTAAAAAAAACATTGTAAAGCGAGATCATTAAGATTTTTATTAGGATAAAGGATATTAGCTGAAGATCGGCTGAAGTTATGTAATTTTAATATGGACAGGTGTTAACGCACCTGGTATGAAAGAACCACTGAGCGAAATTTGGAGAATTTAGGATATAACGGTATGGAATTCTATAAATAAAAAACAAACAAACAGAAATATTGCCCTGCAGTTTCAGCTTCTCGCAAATCGGCTTGCCTAAGCCTCTGTGGCGTAAGGCGGGCCTCGTATTCCTGGGCAGACTCAGTTTCCCGCTATTCTGCCTGTCTAAGCCTCTGTTGTTCAATCCTATTTTGATGTTCGTCAAGAGTTTCATCTGCTCGTATTTGACTATTTTTTTTTTTTTTTTAGCTTCTGAGAGCACTACTCCTATTGAAGCTCGCTTCTTAGGAGGCATTTTTAAAAAATAAATTCACCATACATGTAAATAAACGTATTGTAATGTTAAAAAAAAAACATATGGTTTAAAAATCCCAGAACTCGACGCCTGCCAAAGGACGGTCTTACCGGGCCTTGTTGGCCTCTTCAAAATCTATAAAATGATTTTTTAGGCCGTTTTTTCGACTCAAACGGTCGATTTCGTAAAAAAAACATTGTAAAGCGAGATCATGACGAATTTTATTACAATAATGAATATACCCAGAGATTGGCTGAAGTTATGCAATTTTAATATGGACGGGTGTTCGCACCTGGTAACAAAGAACCACTGAGCGAAATTTGGAGAATTTAGGACAAACGGTATGGATTTCTATAAAGAACAAACAAACAGAATTTCAACTTTATTTATATAGATTTATATTTTTTATAGCTTTATATTAAATTATACATATACGTAATTATATGTACACAAAAACCATAATATTTTATTTTACATTTATGTACTAGGAGTTTTAGATAAGTACAGACAAAAATCTACCAGAGATTAAATAATTTAAATAAATAATAAAATATTTTTTTCTAATGCAAAAACTTAAGGCATTAATAAGACTTAAAGTGTTATTGGTGTTCACATAATTTATTAACTTTTCACGGGTAAGAACTAACAGATAAATTTTTGTAAAATAAGATTTTTTAATTTTACTTTTTAAATCACTCTCTATTCCAGATGTGCTTTATATGAGTGTTTTGAATTTCATAAATTCTTTAAAAAAATTATTGTAGAAATAAAATTAAATTAAAATTTATTATGAAATATTCAAGTTCATTATTCACTATCGATATTATATTTAAATGTATTAGATAGAAACTTTTTTAGATTACAAAATTTTGAGAAAAAAAATGAGATAATTTTATTCTCATTTTAGGGCTCACATAAATTAGCTGCATATGCTTTAAGCGTGTTGGACTTATACCATCGAACATTTCTTTACTATTTTTCATGTTCTTTTCATGAGATTAACACGTTCACGCCGGGGTGTACCACCGGTGGCTCACACTAGAATGCCGCCTCCGCCAAATAATTAGATCTTTAACACTTTGGCTGCCACAAAAGAATACCTGAGAGTCATGCTCTCGTTTCTACACAATTTTAATATTTAATTCTCTGACAAGAGAACAGTTACTTGATTTCAGGTGACATGACAGTCAAAGTTTTAAGAAAGTAGAAATAATTTCTATATAGCTGAAAATTAAAATAATGAAAGTTTAACGAAATTCGTTTATTTTTATATTTATTTGTATTTATTTATATTTATATTCATATACTTATAAACGTATAAACATTTATTGGAGATGAGAGATGGTCAACTGTTCTTCAATTACGATAGGTTAAATGATGGTCAGGATTTTCAGTTACAATGATATTTATTATGGTAAGCCAACGTTTCGATCCAACTTGTGGATCTTCATCAGGGCTACTGAGTCCAGGTGGATACTAAGACTCTTAGTCTTAGTATCCACCTGATACTAAGACTCTTAGTCTTAGTATCCACCTGGACTCAGTAGCCCTGATGAAGATCCACAAGTTGGATCGAAACGTTGGCTTACCATAATAAATATCATTGTAACTGAAAATCCTGACCATCATTTAACCTATTATAAACATTTATATTTTAATGACAATTATAATTAATACCGTATTATAAACATAAGTAGTAGGGTAGTATTTTTTATTATTTTATTATTAGTTGTATTGTCAATACTGCATAATGCCCTGGAATAGCTCCCGCCCGATAGAGCGAAAAACATAAAACAGTCCCGGCGTGAACGTGTTAAAGTTCCACTAAACTTCTGTGGTTGTTTGTTGGATCATTAAAATTAAGGTCAACGATTGGACGTTATTTTAATCACTTTTCCTAACACTTTTGCTCTTGAGAAGGAAACAGAAAAAATAAAGAAACATTCGTTACAAATACGCGGTAGTTCCATGGCATTCTCTTAAAGCAGTCAGCTGTGAGGTAGAAGTGTTCACTGAAGCGAAGCCGGGATGTCCAGTGAGCGTGTGCACTCGTGTGACCCTCTTGGGTCGCGGTCACGCTCCGCCGAGCAGCCCATGAGAAATGGGTTCTGCACCGCAGCCTTTGCCTCTGGAGCTTCACAATACTCGGCGACCGTTGACTGCTGAAGAAAAGGAGAGGGGAACAGAAAAAAAGCGTTCCTAAAATACTTCTCTTCACTCCGTTAATATTTTTAAACAGAGCGATAGCATAAGAAACTCGACTGAACAGAAGCCAATCTCTGTCTAAAAGTGGTCTGACAACACTCTGTCATCCTCTGTAATCATTCAATTTCTTCTGTCAGCTTCTCTGAAGAAGTCGGAGGAGCTGTTTAGTGGGTTCGTTCGAGTGTGGCCGTGTTGAAACAGTTTTGAGGATGTTCTAAATTTATTTTTATAATAAAAAAAAAATAAATAACGGGGTGTCATCTTTAGTATAATAACGGTTTAAGATGTTTTATGGCCTTCATTTTTTCCAGTTCCCATTTAATAACTTGATTAATCATAGATCCATTTTCGATCTGTTCTTTCTTTACTTCTCTACTTACCTATGCTACATTTTCAAATTTTTTCAAGGTTATGAGTAATTTAGATTACCTTAGACATGACAAATTTTGACAGCCATGAAACAAATCCATATGAGACCTTCCTTGCGGCCTGTAGTCTTTGTACAAACATTTATATTGATAGAGAAACATGCAGCCTTGAGGTAGTATAATAACACTTCACGCTTGATCTACATGGTGCAGCGGCAGGATGCCCATAGCCTCTTAACCTATCCCATCGGACGGTGTCGAATTGGTTTAGGTACATGGATTATGGCTGCTTGGAGTCAGTAGGCTCCCGAGGACCTATGTTTCTGATCCTAAAGTATACTGTCGATGTAGCAAACCTCCTATTGACATCTACTGCCATGTAAATTGAAATGTAAAAAATAAAACACGATTTCTGGCTTTAAAGATTTTTCGAATCCGGGCCACAATCTAAATACGCTGATCAGGTTTCATTTGCTGTAACATTACACCCTGCTTTCCTCAATGAACTCCAACCAGTTTCCTGTCCAGGAAGTAGTCCAAGTTAGTTAAGGAAACTGAGTGTAACGTTAGTACCGTTGAATCCAGTCGTATTCGAATCGTAGCCCTAATGAATGCTATATGTTTTGATATGCTATAAGGTAGAATGATCTTGTTTTATTTTTATGTTATTCTACAATCATTGTAGCGATGTAAAAACGGGGTGCAATATTTGATGATCACTTTTAATTATTCACTTCCAATAACATCCGTTAAAAATACAAACAGCCTTTAACCAATATAGAACGCATTTAAGATTCAAATATTCATGAAGGGGTTACTATCTGTGAAGAAAATTGTCCTTAAAAAATAATTCCATAATAGAAGGACATTAAGAACTATGGCGGCCCTGGAGAAGAAAGGAAAGAGCTATGGGTTATTCAGGAGTCGGTTCCCACAGCAATTAGAGATCGTTACATCTTTGATGCTCCGTCGAGGATAACCCACGCCTCATCAACTCCGATAGCCGTGGGGGGTTGGGGCTCTTAAAAATTTTAAAGGGGTGGGTCGCCACGCGATCTTCCCCTGAATCTTTCATTAGCCCGGTTTCAAACCCCTTATTCCAATGGTAGGGCTAAATGGGTGCGTGTGCTAGGTCTATTCTTTCGGCCTTCAGATAATTGCCATTGGAGGGGAGCTTCAGATGTTTATGCTATTCACCTGGTATGGTATACGTTTGCTTATTAATTAAGGATGAAAGGAAAACTAATGATTAGAAATGATTATAAACGGATAACTGAAAAACCTAGTCCCTATATCGGACAAATTTCATTCTAATAAACAACTGTGCCAGAAATAATCGTTTAGCCATAACCAGACACCCATTAATGATTCATCTGCTATTGTGTATTGCATTAGATTTTATAACGGGCAGTGTTTTACGAGCGCTGACTCGAGTTGGTACGTTTTTTACCACTGGTACGTTTTTTTATTATTATGGGTTGATATCAGTGAGATAGTTATTGTTACAGATGGCCCTTCCTGATTGGTCGAGCCTGTAAACAGATTGCTATCCGCCTTCTAATCGGCTCCAACCGCCTGTTAAGAGTACACCTAATGGACGTCACGGTAGTGGCTGCTTCGGTAGGGCGCCCGTTCTTTCCAGTGAAATGCTTCCTGAATAATGTTAAATAAATTTTTATAATTATGATCATCGAAAAATAACCCAACCCCCAAAAAATGTTTCTACACGTAAATTATTGATTTATTATCATGTGAAAATTACAACAAAAATCTAACGTACATGAAAGTCTTCTATTTCGGGTATCTCAGCTTAGAAATGAAATTCATTACCCACTATTTTACTGTGTGTTTCATATTCAATCTCCAGCTTTCTCATACCGAACACTCAGGTTTCTCGTTCGCTTTACATACTGAGCCTCCGAGGATCCTTTTTTTTTTATTTATACGCTGATTTTCTAAAAAAAAATATGATAAATGATCACCGCTAGGGGGGACGCGCCCCCCCCCCCCCAATATTTTGGAAAATGGCAGCAAAAACACTCTAAATGAGACATATATTAGCAAGTTTTTTAAATTCCTTTAAAAATAATTTTTAAAGGATAAAAATCCTTTAAAATACATCGTTAGGGGAAGAATCAAATGCCGCAACAGTTGTTTTAGGCGTTGTTATTACGACTTTTAGCCTCTCGAATTTTTACCTATCTAAGGGTCAAATCCTTATTTGTGCCCCCCCCCCAATAATTTGGTTCTGGTGACGCCAATGCATATGTGTTGATCGAAACGTAGGTTATCCAAATAAAAAACTATTAACTGAAAATCCTGAGATAATTTATCATCCTATCTTAAATAAAACATTTGACCATTACTCACCTCTAATAAAAAATAAAATAAAAATGACACTTTATCGACATTTCGTTAGACTACAAGTTACAGGAGAAGGATGGCGTGCTCTACCTGAGTCTCTTACACCGTGCCTTCGTGACCACCTAGCGGGGAGAGAAAACAATTTCAGATTATGAAATTATAATGCAGGGGCCCCCTCGCTGTAATGGGGGGGGGGGAGTGAAATTACAGGGCCGCCACCTGGACATGAGTTAATGGAAATGTTAGGCCATTAATTTGTTTACGCTTGTAGCCGGGGTTTGGGCAGCCTGATTCGTTACCACTACATCTCAACCGTGCATGCCTCAATCGCTCTGTTGCATGCCACACTGCACAAAATTCTAATCTTTTTTCCCTTATATTTCTCCAATGGCTCTGTATATTTAATTTTGTTTTCATTATTATTATTTCATTAATATGTATTATTATTATTAGCTATAAAATGTATTCATTAAATGTTGATTTAATTTCTGTAAAATATATACACATACATATATATATAAAGTAAACAAGTTAAGGAATGCATATATATTCAATTTAAGAGCTAAATGGTCTAACATTTTAAGTTGGGGAAATAAGAAAACTATTCTAAGGGTCTATTCTAAATTAAGGCAGTCAGTAACTTTTTAAACAGTTACTTTTTACCAACAAATGATTGCTTTAAAAGTAATCGCTTTAATTAACATATGACAAGGTTAATGAAATATTTATTTTAAATCAATACAAAAACAATGAAAAAAATATCAAGCTAAACTGGAAAAAAAAAAAAAAAACCATTTATCTATAATATAGAAATTTCTCTTAACATATTCTTCCAGCCCGTAATAGTTGTAGTGCTAATATTAAGTTCTTTTAAGAGCAAAATTTCGTTGTTGTGCATTCCTGTGTCCATGAATATATAAACAAAAGAGCCTTACTTAATGGCAGTCTTGATTGTTCAAACCATGTATTTGAGAATAAACCTTTTGAAGTTCTCCAACTTTTCATATATAAAAAATTGAAGTTTTTGGTCATTATGACTTAAAAGAATGTGAGGAAAATAATTTCTTCATCCTAGTTAGCACTAGTTCTTTCAATTTCGAAGTTTTGAAGTAGTATAGTATTTTTTTAAACTGCTGTGTCAAAGGACTTAGTGTTTCATTTATATATTGAATAAAAATATTTGTTGTACACTTTTAGGCTGGAAGAAATAAAATACTCTATTGAAGTTAAAAAAATAAATAATTGTTTTCAATTAGGAAAAAAAAAGTGTTTATTGCTTAGCTAATTCATCTAATTCTTCACATATTTTGTTCCATAAACATAAAATTAATAAAATCTAGAAAATATGAATTGAATTTATTTTTTGAACTAATAAATATAATTTAGATAAAAATTAAATAAATATAAAAAAATAAATAATTGAATATAAAAAATACATAATTAAATATAAAAAATACATAAAAATATATAAAAAATATAATTTTTATTTTTGAAATGAATATTTTTTTTCTATTAAAAGCAAGAGCTTGATTAAAAAAAATTATTGGATAAAAATGTTTTTTTAATGAATCAACCAAATAAAAGCATCTTTTTTTCCCGATAACGACAAATAACATGTTCTTCCACTTAGCTCTTAAATTTCATTATTATAAAAAACCTGTCTTCGGCTCGATGATTAACGTGCCAATTTTTTTTTTTTTTTTTTTCTGTTTGGCAATGAATGTTGAATACATTTTTATTTGTTTGTCCAAATATTGTTTTTTTAGAGAACTAATTGTTTACCTATATAACTTTTTTAACAAATTACTTATAATAGTCATATATTAAAGTATTATTTATTAATATTTTTTCCAGTCATATTTTTATTATTATAATGATTCAGTGTTTAAATATTCTTCAAAATTAAAATATATCAAAAAAAAAGTTCCATTATTTAGTTGTGTTTCGTTAATGCATGCAGTGTGATAATGTGTTTATTATTTAAATTTTAATATTTATTTATGGTTTTGTCTTTATCCTTTTTTTCAGTATTACGAAATGTCGTATGGTCTCAACGTGGAAATGCATAAGCAGGTGAGCTGTTCATTTTTAAAATATTTTATTTACAATTTGTATTTTTTTATTTTATATTAATTTATTAAGGTAATTAAGCTTCTTGAAAAACAAATTAAGACAGAAGATGTGTTTGGATCACCTTATTGTTTGTGTTAAGTTGCTAAGTGGCAAGTGGACTTGTGCAAATCTTTAAGTTACTTATGGTCGTTTCTTCTATTGGGATTATATTTATTTATGTTTTTTTTTTTAGTCATTTTAAAAAATTCATCTGGAAGTAGACGATTCCAAATATTTGTTACTTGAAATTCTGGAATAAAAACAGAATTCTGCAATATTCGCCTGATTGTTAATCAACTAGCCCAAGCGATCCTATCAAATTTAAAATATCTTTTTCCGTTTAGTAATATCCTTCCTAATAATGAAAGCCACTACCTTGTAACGAAATGCGGGTTGTATCGGAATTACAAAATGCTAAAATGGGAGTACGGGTTCTGTAGCCCCCCTGTAATGGAATAATCTAAACAAGGTTGTTAGAGGATTGGAAGCACGAACTCGCTAGCAAATAGAATGCAAATCCCATTAAACAAACTAACGGACCTCGATGGCAGGGTGAAATGAAAATTTTTGAATGTATAATTAATTATACCCGGGAGGACCTGTTGATCCGATCCGTAGAAATTGAGGTAAATCGAAATAAAAGCTTTGGGCGACTGATTAGTGTTGGTTCAACAGTGTTCTTCCCTTTAGCGCTCTAATATTACCACGGCTTTGTCCAATGGATAACATTTTACGTTTCGGCAACTGAAAATATATCCCACTTGACTGGTAATTAGTGGAGCTCTGAGGTAATTTGGAACAATTCTGCTCCTTCCACTTATTTTCTTTTAATATGGAGTGAGTTCTCACATGTTTATTTACTGCAAAGAACAAAACGTATCACACAAGAGCATTCCATTCCACAAAAGCCTTCGAAAAAGGTATTCCTACTAATTACATTTAAGGAAAATTAAAAATCTAACGAACAAGTATGTGTCAGCATATCGGACATCTGTAGCATCAGTTAGCTTTTGAAGCAAGCCAGGAAATATCACAGTGTACTCAAGGAAGACGAATGCAGACTTAAGATTGACAGTCAGTTGATGGTGGCTTGGCTTCTATACTTATCCCTGTGATTGTTTATGTTCTCTGTTTCCCAGTTGTTGTGTTTTTTCTTTTTGTTTTCTTTGTCTGTCAGTACTGTTTATTGTAGACTCGTGTTTCTGGCTCAAAACAATTCCAATCGTTTATATGTACTATATGCCAGAATTTTTTTTTTTTTAATTATTTAATGTCAACAACTCAAAAGGCTTTAAATCGAAATCAAATTTCCAGTATTGCATCTTGCACAAGATGCTATTTGACGCTCTATTCTGATAGTAATGTCATAATTTATAACGTCCTTCGGCTGGGGAAAAAATATACATTGGAAACGGGGAACAAAGTTAATGACTGTCGTTTATCATGTAGTTATCTGCGCATTTCCTTTCATGTCAGGTTTGATGTGTCCTGATAACAGCGGATGTTATTTTGGCTGTTATCGTTTGGCTACTCTCACCTGTTCAACAGACTCACTTTTGGTTTTATTTATGGAGATTTTTTTTTCAAATAATCACTATATTAAAATAAGACTTTGATTAGTCTGAGTAAGTATTTTCATAAGGTATAGGAGCCTCCGAATTCCCAGGCGTTATGTTGTGTTGGTGACGCTGCCCCATTAGGGCGTAGTGTATGAGTAGGCCGAGGAAGATTAACTTGTCAGAGGATGCCGGGGGTGTGAAGAGGTCCTCAGGATGTTGACGGTGCTCTTGACCTGGATTCTTCCACGATGAAGGACCTCCTTAGGAAATAGCGACTCCTTCCACATCTTCCTATATTATTCTTCCCTTGTCTCGATATCATAGTCTGATCATCTGGTCCTCTAAAACTCTTCTTGCCTAAGGACAGCACTTGATTAATTTATTTATCCAAAATAAGCCTGGATAAACTTAAATTAACATAAAAAATAATGTTAAGAAACATCATACTCTATTTACTCGTACTTCTATCTTTTAGGCTACAAGGGACTCTTACTAGAAGTATCTTTCTATTTTTAAATTAGTGTAGCTGTTTAGAAGGAATTGTGAAAAGAAGAGAAACCATAGCGACATCCCTTATTTCGCTCTGAAAAATCCCTAATTTTTCCCATTTGTTCAGAGTGACCTTATTCACGTTTTTTACTGAAAACATATATTTTAAATTCCCGATTGATGTATAATTATGTGGTTGGAGAACGATAATAAAGCAGAACTTCTTAAAATTCTTTGTTGCCTGAATCCTGGTAACTCTAGTTCTTTCCGAAAGCTTCTTAGATTTACTGCGGAAGACACAAGCAAATTCTGGCTTTTGCACTGTTTGTCATGGTTAATATAAATTGGAACGCGGCTTGAATAATATTTTTAAGAACCATAGGACAAAAAAACAAACAAATTTCTCAATTATGTAAATGATGCTTATGCAGATATTTTATAAACCCGTTTTCCATAAATAATTCAGTCGTGTTCGGCCCCTGGGTAATCGATAAATTGAGAAGCATTAGGTCCAGTAATTTTACAAATACTTTTATCTTGAGTAAGCAAAGCCGTCACGAATGGCGGGCAGCGTCAACTCTAGCGTAAAGCGTGAAATCCACTTTTAAAGTGTACACTTTATGCTAAAATGTAATTCATGGTTGTATCCTTGAGCGACTCGCTTCGGCTTTTTCATTATTAATTCAGCCTTCTACCTCAACATCGTGTCTGAGGCAATCTCACGGCTATTTTGTTAAAACTATCGCTGATCTGTAACTTTTGATTTGGATCGTTGGACTGAATATGGGTTCCTGATATCTTTCAATTATATCTAAGCTATCGTTTTCGAGCGTGTTCGTGTTTAGCGATCTGTTATTATCATATATTATAAAACCAACATTGTCGGGGAATTATTTAAATTTATTCTAGCGTGGTTGGAAGTGATCTGATCGGTATATGTTAAAGAGTAACGATCTTAAGTTAGTACCTTGCGCGACTCCAGATTGAAAGTACTTATATAAGTGAAAGTGCGGTTATCAATTGATTTCTAAACAGACACAAAGATATAAGTATGAGAAAATTTTGTGAGGTAAAAAAAAGAAGTTGGAACTATAATTGGCTATTCAACTATGAACCCATAAAAAATAAATAATATGAGATAAGATTTAGAAGAAAATTTCTCTCTCGATCTAGTGAGACCGTTCACATGGCAATTATAAAAAAGTACAAAAATGTTACAAAAACCAAATAATATAAGCGGCCCCTCTATATCAATATAGAATTTTTCTTCTTAATCATATTCAAAAAAAAAAATTGAAAAAAATATCGCTTAGGCCGTCGATTAACCTTACTTAGGTACAATGATACAATATTTTTCCCCATTGTAAAAAAAATTAAATTTATTATTAAAACATTTCTTTTTTTCATAATTTTCTGGAAGATATCTAATATACTCGTATATACTAAAACTGAATTTTTTTTTTTTTTTTTTATATGGAGATATTGTTCATTGAAAAATAAAATGAAAAGACTGAAGTTCTGAGCATTATTTAACCTAGAATTACTGTAAAATCCATAATTCTTTGACATTGCACGTTTATTAAATATTCATACTCACTTAGCATTCTTACTAGCGCCATTTTCGAAATGTTCAGCTAATAGAAGCTTACTAAGAAATATCCCTTAAACAAATGTTGGCACGAGATTTAGCGTCTAAATCACAAAACGTTTTCTCTTGTTTAACGATTTTTTTTTTTTTTCCGATAGTACGTAGACGATGACTACGTTTAAATATTTATTTGCACCATTATTCATATTCCTATTGGAATTTTAAATGTAGTTCTGTGTTTTAGAAGCAACTATCTACCTGGAAATCTTAATATTAATTACTTAAATGAACTCATTACAGAGTTATTCTCTAGGATTGAAATTGTTTGTAAGAAAACATCTGCAAATATTTTATGCTTGTAGATAGTCTGGTCATACTTGCGTTGTTCAGTTATTTTAAGTCGTATGATTAGTAGGATCCTATTGCTTATCTTTAATTTTTTTTTTATATATAAATGAAAGAAAACGAGATTTATATCCTGTGGAAATTTTTTAAAGAGCTTAACTCGCTAAGCTGTTTTAAGAGCTAAACCTTTAAGCTGAGTAGGTTTCTCGCCAAGTTGAAAGGATTCCTACCTGCGCCTTTTACGCTCACTAAATCTGAGTTGTAAGAGATAGTTATATGTATATAATATTTTTTTTTTTATATATATAATTCCAGAAAATATCTCCTCAAAACCAGCTTCGGCGATGTTTCGATGTGGGAGAACATAACATCGGAATGGGGTTAATATCTTCGTATCTAAAATGTCACCCTCCGTTCTTTCCCCTTATTGCTTTCCATTCTTGGCATTTCCTCAGGGACTATCACTTGTTTTCTCCATTTTTATTCTTTCATTATCCCACCCCTTCTATTCCATTTCCATCTTTCCTGGTTTATAAGGAAAAAAAAATTTATCCATATTAGCTAATGGAGGATGAATTTTTATACAATTTTTTTAAAGATAATATTTCCCCTCTCAAGAAAAATCAGGCTCATTAAAAAAGTGCCAAAATATTAGGAGTTTCACCCGGGGGGGGGGGGGGTTATGGAAAATAAATGGAGCATAAATAGGGGACGACGAATGCTAAATAGTGGATAAATATTAAGTAGAGAGATCAATAAACTGCAAATAAATGAGTAGCCTTGAATGGGTGAAGGAGTATCCGCGACTAATGGGGCGGACTGTATTATTGAAGAGGCTTTGCCCACTTTGGAAATGTTGACATCAGCCGCTTCTCTTTTATTCATAACTCGTATCCTCTATCGCTCTTAATCGTTTTGGTCAGTTATGCTCTACTCTTTTCAACCTTAATTTGGCCATTATTTAATTTTTTTTTCTATTTAAATTTAATATTATATCATGATAAATAATAAAATAATATAAAAACTCGGGCCCGAATTCGAATCTGGCTTCGATCGTTTCAGTAGCCGAGAGACCCTCCTGGGACAAACCTGGCGGTTGAGCGTGATCATATGCTTCTACGACCTCTGAACAGGAAACAGTACTTCCCTTCTAAGTAGATACCCTTTATTCATTGTAGTGATACAGGTTTATTTATTCTTTTATTATTTTTATATAAGGTTTTATTAATTTTGATTTATTCATATTTTTTACCTGGTAAAGCTTTCCCTATGTTACCTCTGGGCATGGCCTATTTCGGGAAGTTATGTCACCCTGATTTAAGGTTAGTTAATCGATCCCAGCTATGCGATAAACCCCCTAAATAAACTCCCAAACGGTTCATTTTCAGTAGAGATCGAACCACACTAAACGGCGCCATATTAGCTTTCCCCCGAAGTAAATTTTTACGTTATAGTTAATAATTTTTAAACTCATAAAAATAACTAAAGGAGAAATGATAAATATTTAACGGCGTCGCTTCTGCAAATGCGCTACACGAATTGGTATAAGAGCAACGGGATAAGTAAGTGAAGAGTCCACGGAAGAAAGGGGGAGAGTCAATTTTTTCCGAATTTTAGTTATATTCATATAATTGTTCGTCTAGATGTGTAGAATATGTTGGTGAAAAGAAATAGTCAGAAAAAATGACAGTCGGTTGATTACAAGCGATGGAAAGAACCACGTACTCGGAAGAAAGGGGGAATGTCCACGCGGAAAAACCTAGAATGGGGGAGAGTCATGTTAGAAGTTATATGGATTGTGTATTAATATCACCATTTCATCAATAAAACAGGGAAGAAAGGGGGAGCGTCCATGACTATCCCCCTTCCTGTTATGTTTAAATTGTTTTTTTTTTTACTAAAACATTTTTATTTAGAGCGTGATATGTCTGTTTCGGGCAAATTTATTATTTTGACACGCAAAACAAAAAGGAAAAGGACATATAAAAAAATTGAAGAAAAATGATAACAGATACGTAAGTAATTAAAGATCCAAACCTAAAAACTCGATTTTCTCGGAAAGCACTCCAAATGACATCCCCCCTTTCTTCCGTGGACTCTTCAAGTGTATTTAGAATTCACGCTAACCAAAATAGTAATAAACACTTTTTTGCCCAATAACGCTGATGTATTAAACGAATAAACTATTCAAGTTAGCGTTGGATAAAAAATAAAAGATTATAGTTAAAACCCTTGATCGAATCAACTTAGCCCGATAGTACATTTAAAAATATTTACATAAAAAGAAAAATATGCTTTTTATTAATTTACCAACGGTCAACCATATTTCCATTGTTATGAAAATATTTTTTTTTATAAAATATTAATAATGAATGGAATGTATAATGAAGGTATTGATATTCCCGCCTTTCCATCTAGAATGGAATGTCTCACCAATTCCTGTGGGACACCCTCGTTGGAATCGTAACGACAGAAGGGCAGGTGAAACCTCTGCATCCCGCGGGCGAAAGGGTGGCACAAAAAAAAAAGAAGAAAAAAAAGGGGATTGACAAAAAGTCAACAAAAAAGAAAAAAAAGATAAAAAGAGGAGACAAGAAGGGACGCGACAATGAAGAGTGTGAACAAGGGGGACGGTAAATATTCATCAGAGGCGCTGGGTGCTACTTGGCTGTGACACCTCGCCGCGATCAATACTCTTGTCATCTCTACCCTCGCCCCCCCTTTTGCTCCCCCCCCCTGTTCTCACTCTGAGGGGGGAGGTAATCGTCCGGATCGCGCTGTCTGCGGGTGAGGGGGGCTTATAAGCGGATCTTCCCCTCTCCAACCCGCACCGTATGTTATCAACTCTTCCCCCTCAAAGGGGAATTTTAATGAGGTTATGGTAAACAATAAAAACAACATAAAGCCACGCATATGAATGAAACGGTGGCTTCGCAAGGGAAAGAGCACTTAAACCATAAGGATTTTTGTATTTATGCTTCTTCTCCAGTTGAACTAACGTATTGCTCAACATCCGCACACCTACCTAAACTGCAAGAAACTGCTCGACGAGACTTCTTCAGCGCTTACAATGCCGCCTTAAGTTTCCAATCCTTAATACTGAATGATACTTGTATCATCTATACTGAATTATCCATTTATTTATCCCATCATAATGAAATCCGTAGCCATCAGATTCCACGACGACAAAGCATCTGAATCGAACTTTGCTTCTTTACCAGCTCATTTAGAAACATCAGGGAATCTACCGATGATATACGTAGTTTATCAATGAATCTAAGCCTGCCATTAGTTTTGCCAATTGCTCACAATTACAATTACTATAAATTGAAGTATATATTACCAACTATTTTTTCTTTATTGGATCCACCTTATGAATGGTCCATCAAATGAAAAATGGTATAAGATTCGCCTGAGTCATGTATATTTAAATCCCTCATAGTATACAAATTAGCCTATTTCATTGGAAACTGTGGATTACTTATAATCCTTGGAGCGTGGGGAGCGCTAACAAAAGCCCAACGACTCCAACCTCTCTGAATGGCCACTAATCCCGTTATCAATTTTCATGGTGTTTACAGAAGGGGGCGCCTCCCGACCAACCGCACAACAAGAAACGGAGGGGCGTTAGTGCCCCATCTGCTCAGGGGATGCCGAGCCCCATCTGGCTCCCACATGTCACTCCGTCCCTCGTTGACTCCATATGGCACGGCATTTCGCCACGCCTTTTTGCCATGTCTGGTACGTTCTTGGGCGATGGTCATTGCCAAATCATGTGGGAGAAAGCATGTGCAGCAGGTTGTGTTGAAATTGTAGTCTAAACATATGAATACAATCCATTATCATTTTACCTCTTTATCTTATTAGACCCGTGGGGTATTTATTGGAATCTCAGAACTACATTTCTTTATTGTAATAAAAAACAAGAACAGTATATTTTCTTCAGTACTTTAAAATCAGTAACTTTAAAAATACGGAATATTTGGTCACTTGCGAGTGTGCCACGTTTGGGGTAAAAACCATGAATTAAATTTTATGAATGGCAAGTTAATGTCATTTTCACTGAAAGACATAAATTTTTAGATGGTATTAAACAGCAAATTAATATTCATTAACTAGTTATTATCACTGAATTTCCCTCAAAAATAACCCCTGCGTTTTAATACTCAGATGACATTCCATGAAAGTCTGTAAAAGGCCAGTTAAATTTCTTCTTTTCAAAATCTTATTATATTTCGAAAAAAATGAGAATATATCAAGAAAAATAATTTCTCATTTAGTAAAAAAAAAAAAAAAATAAATAAAAAAAAAATAGTAATATATACTTTTTTAATAAAATAATAAACCTTTTTCCTGTATGTTTTAGTGCATACCTAGTTTGTGAAGAGTAATGTTTTAAAACTATTAAATTATAAAGAACTGTTTAAATATCGAATGGCTGTTATATGAAATATATCGTATATATTTGTTTAACAATATATTGCGTATTGTCATCGTGTATGGTAGTCGAATAGTACACGAATCGATAGCAAATTTGTATGTTGTATGGTTAGAGGGGTGTTCAAGGTGGACCAACGGGATCTAACATCTGTTCCGATTAATTGTGTATCCGTGTCTCAACATGTAACTCACTTGTAAATTAACTTGTACACCTTCATGCAGGTTGTAGCTTAAAAAAAAAACAATAAATAGTTAAAATAATTTTTAAAAGAGATAAGTCTATATCTTGTAACATTAAAAAAAATAGATTAAATAATACATTACATAATCGATCAATTAATTTGACATATTTGATAATACCACTCTTAAATGCTATAAATTAAGAAATATTCTTCAAAAAAAAATAATAATAAACCAAAAAATAAAAAAATTGACGTCGATATCAAAGTATCAAATCCTAACTGAAGGAAAACTGCTCTGAGGAAGCCTTGATGATTTAGCTTTTCAATTAACTTTAAAGTCATCTTAATTAACTCTTACCTTTATATCTGTTGAATGAGACTTATCAACTTCCTTTAATTAACCCTTTCTATCCTACATTAAGTACTCAAAAAGAGATTAGTCAAATGCTAAAGTAAATTAACTAACAGATATTTAAAATATAAATATATGTTAATATTTATATTACTTTCAACCTCGCTTTTACGTTAATATATATATATTTTTTTTATTTATATCTCTTTTAACTATTGAAAAATTGTTATAATTAATATCGAACATTCATAACCCGAAACGCCGGAAATATAGGGAAAGTGTTAGTAAAAATTTGTTTGTTTTTACGTCACTTTATGCCACTAAGGCTAATCGGACGATGCTACAGTGGGAGTCCTAAATTTTGCCTATCCAGGTATAATTAGGATAGAGATCTTTAACGAGTATCTGCCGTCGTTCAGGCTCGGGTCCTCCATTTTACGACCTATCCGAGGGACGGTATAGACAAGGATTTCTTACTCCCATTAAAAAATCCTAGGGCCACCTCGGGACGCGAACCCGCGATCTTTAGTATTGTAGGTTTCTATGCTAACCACTACACCACATGTGACTCCTTTTTATTTTTTTTGTTTGGGCTCGTTAAAAATTACACAAACGATAAGGTTATAATTTTGTCTGATTATGATCGATGTGTTAAATTTTTAATAGTCGGTTATGTGTTATCGAATGTTATTTCTATTCTATAACGTAATTCAAATGAGATTGTACTGTTTTCACCACGTTAATTAGTACAAACATAAACGGGTTTTTGATCAGGCCTAATGAGGTTCGATTATCTTTATAATTACATGTATCTAAGTGTTCCTTCTGAAGTCATAATTCTATCTTATTTTATAATAAAAATAAATAAATCAATGCTGCATTATTTATTGTAAGGAGGATTTTGGTGTTTGGGCATTCAAGGATAGAAATATATATACACAATTTATCATGTGTCACACCTATGTAAATGTAATATTAACGTAAGGAGACTATAGCACTCCCAAGAAACCACTTTGACGACTACCCAGGAGAAAGCGATGAAGGGACAATCTAGGATATGCTCCCGAAATAGCAGACCCTCGTGAAGACTTCGCCGTTGAGAGGTCGGGCATTAGTAGTTGGCAGCCTTCCACCTGGCACGGACCCGTCGAGTTCCCTTATTTCGGTCCAGTGTGTTCGTTTGATCTCTGTGCACGGGGATCCAGCTTCTACACTCACACCCGTCTACTATTATAGGCTAGGAAATAGCGTATCTGTAAAGGCTGAAATTGTTAGCAACTTCAGCATCAATCCTCATGCGATCAACTGCAAAGCGATTAGAGCGACGTGGTATGGTCTGTCGGACCAGGCAATGGATGGCTGCAAAAGTTTGTATTTGTTATAACATAATTCGCAGGAAGAGGTGTATATAAAATAGTTCTACTTACACTGTACACGTACAAATGTTCTTGCAAAGCGAATTGCAATTGTAATCTCTTTCAGGTGATCACTAAGGTTAAAGGTATCTGCTTAGCGGTATGGTATAACTGAGGCGTCTTTCAATTAAATTTAATTCAAGTAAATCTTTTTAGCAAAACGACGAGGTTTATTTTTTACCTAGTGTTATTAACGGTTTTTCCTATTAAAATTTGATGTGACAGAGTACGAAGATCCATCCCATTTCAGATGTATCCCTTGTTCCCTTTGTAAGGGAGGGAAGACGGATGAAAGAGGAAGGAATGGAGGAGAGTAATTGGGCGAGGAATCGATAGGCCCTGACAGAGAGAGTGACAAATTGTGGCGAAGAGGAGGGGGGTGAACCATATGGCACAATTGTCAAGGGGGCCCCTAGCTATTTTTGCAGAGAGCAATCTATTACTGTGGGTCCGCCCCATGCAAATGAGTTGTTACCGCCAGTCTCCCTCTCTCGGGTTTTTTGTATTATCGTCCTCTTTCCAGCTCCCACGATTTTTTTCTCTCTTTTTTTTTATCCATTTTTATTATTTTCGTTTCCCTCTCAATTACACCCAAACTCCCATCAGCTCTCTGCGAATCGAAACAACAAACCCCTAAAGGATATAATGGTGAGTGGGGAATAAGAGAGAGAGGAAAAAATGATATTGATTAAATATAGATAGCTAATAAATCCCAATGTACCTCCTGTGTGTTTTCAATTTTAATCATATGCAATTTCAATTAATCAGAAAATACCAACATTTCATCAAAGTTTTAACTGTTGTGTTGTCTTTTTCATAAATTGTTCATGTGATGTAACTTACTGGGACATCCGAATTGCTTTCGTTATATCGAACGGTAGAACGATATGAAGGGGATTAAGAAGTTGAAGATCTCCCAGGGGTCTTGGAATTGGCCGTCCCAATATCTGCGGGCAGGGACTATCGTCAAGATTAAAGGCCTTCTAAAGAGAAAAGGCTGGTAATAAAGTGACCAATCCAAGCGAAAGGAATGCGACAGCCAATAGGGCCGGATAAAACCCTTGTAGTGAGCCAGGCGGTTGCCAAGTCTCAATTACTGGGGGATCTTCTTAGATAGGGGGGAGAGAGGGGGATCTCTTGTTTACTGAGCCAACAGAAAGAGAGAGAGAAGGTAAAGTCTCTTAACTATCTGGTAACTATCTCTTGTTCTCTACTTCTTTATCGATCCTTAAAGAAGTAGTGTCGACGTTTCGACACAACTTTGCGGTTCATCTTCGAGGTTAAAATTAAAACAGAAATGTATTAGAAACATAATTTGAGTGTTAAGTACAAAAAAAAAATTCATAGTGAAGATGCAATCAATAATAAATATTGAAGAAACACATTTCATTATTCCTGATGACACAAAGCTTGGGTCCAAACATTGTCGCATAAAAACACCGTTGGAATGAATATCAAGGCTATTGAGTGCGTTTACATTTAACGAATTTTACTAAGTTGTGTGTTTCGCTCAAATTAAGTTTAGACCTTTTTTTTTTTCCATAATGTAGATTATAAAAATACAAAACGAGCTTTAGTCTTGTCTTACTCGGGCTCTTATGGGTTTCAACGAAAGTGACGCCTCTGAAAAAACCTGTGATCTCTCAAATCCAAACAGGCTTGGATTGGAGTTTTCTTGGAGTGTTCGAAATATAATTTATTTTGTGTTTATTATAATTTCTTCTGTCTCAATTGTTTGTTAAAAAAAAAGAGCTTCTTATTACACTAATATTAGGTTTACGTAGGTCATATCTTATGTGTGTTTTCTTTATTTTATTTTCTTAGAATAATATTATTTCAAATGTTCTCAATATTTTTATTAATAAAACTAATTATATTTTTATTTTTCAGACTGAAATCGCCAAAAGACTTAATGCCATTATAGCCCAAATCCTACCTTTTCTAAATTCTGAGGTAAGTGTAATTTGATTTTTTGTTTTATTTTATTATTATTTTTTATGAAGAGTTTACTTATTCACCATTAACGTATTACCCCTTATATTAAATAAAGTTTCGTATTTTTCCTGTTTCAGCACCAGCAGCAAGTAGCGACGGCCGTCGACCGAGCGAAACAGGTCACGATGACCGAGTTGAACGCGATAATTGGAGTAAGTGGGCGACTTGACTCTATTGTGTACAATTCAAATGTAACTTAACGTGTTTGGCTAAGTACTTAAGTAACTTCGTGTACTTTCTATCTGTAGCATATTTAATCTAATTTGTTTCTAGTAAAACATCACATGCAAAGTATCTTATATTCGTAGACTCAGTTCTGTGGACTAAATTTAAAAATAAATATTAAGAAATAACTAAGTCATTTCCTAAAGCCCTAGTTTATACTATTTAAATATGTCATAATATAAAATAGCTGTTAATTTTGTTTTATTGTTTATATATAATACCTATTCATTTTCTAGATTCGGTTAGAAATGAATTTCTTATTGGACAAGCATTGGATATATATCGATAGAAGAATTGAAAGCAACTTGATTTCATTTTATGATAATAATAAGATTGGGCTATATTGTAACTTGGCTGTTACATTGTTTCAATAATTTTTTAAATAATTCATGTTAAATGTCTTTAAATAATTCACACGCTCACGTATTTATGAAATAGGATCTTAATGCTCTAGTATCATACCTATACAGTTAACTGCTCATCCCATTACCAAAAAATCTGGGTGGTAAATATACCAGTATCAACAGAATATAACGCCGACACATCTAATGAAAATCCGTCAGGGCTAATAAGCGAAAATAATAAGCCAGCCGAAAAGAAGGTGGGGTAATGCGAAAATATCATGGTCAGGAGATCGGGTACCATAAGGAGCTTTCACCCGCGGGATCCCATCAACCATCATTAGGCCATAATAAAAGACCCGGGCCGGCTAAAGTGTCTATCATTTGGGAGGACTCGGCCCGGCTAACGAGCTAGCCATAACCCCTGATTGAGATTTAACTATCCCAGCAGGGAACAGATTCCATCTTATTTGTCAGGAATTCTGAGGTCAGTTATAGCGTAGTCGCTAGTTGCCAGCAATGTTGGTGCAATGCAATGGTCTACATAGGACCTCTATCTAATCATCAACAAAAAGTTCATTGACATTATAAATGGCCTCTTCTAGTATGTTTCGATTGCTAGTACCTAACCAATCTTTAATGTGAATCCCATCAAAAATGTTACCTATTCTTCTATTGCAATCGCACCAAACCTAAAAATTAACCCTTTGCACTCGACAACGTTACTCGAACGTTATCTACCGGCAACTCGACGCTACTTATTCGCGAAAACGTAAACGTTGTGAAAGCATAATATTATTCAGTAAAATTTTAGAGCCAAGTAAGGAATTGTAATGACATTTAGGGTATATGTATTTGTGAAGCTTCAAGAACACATAGTTACAAAAAAAAGATTATTTTTTTTTTTCAATTTTATATATTTTTCGTAATTTTATTATAAATTATAATAAACGATAACGATGGAAATCCCTTAGATTTCACAAAGGTTTCGCCGTCCCTTATGGATAAAAGCATAAAAAATCTAATTGGAGAAGTAAAAACAGTTAAAAAATTAAGAGATGGGACCCTTTTAGTTGGTTTTCTCAGATATCCAATCAGAAAAGCTCCTAAAATGTGAAAATCTACTTAATAACTTTCCGGTTAAAGTAGAAGCATATGGGAAACTAAATCAAAGTAAAGGGATATTTGGTGCCCCGAACTAAATTATTGTACAATTGAGGAAATAAAAGATGAATTAAAACCAAAAAATATAGCCTATGTTAAAGGATTAACGTACTGTAAAAATAATGAAAAACACCACGAGCCGCGACCGCCATTCACCAAAAGTGAAATATCCTATAAATAGTTTTTACGATTTTTTATTTCCTTATATGTTATAATCTGAATTTTTTTTGCATTGTCTCCGTAGCGGAGCCCTCGAGTTTGAAGACAAATTTTAAATCGCTCCGCTACGGAGACCTCGAGTGAAAAGGGTTAATAATGAGTACCTATTATGATTTAAAAGTATTCCACTTATCCCTTTAAAACAGATTCTGACGCATATAAATTTATATGAGCCATATAGTGCAAAAGTAGTTAGAAGTGATTTTCAGAAAAATATATTTTAAAATATGTTAACTTATTTCTTTTAAATTGATCAAGCTTAACTTGAGACTGAATTTTTAAAAAGGGATACGTTTATGGAAGTTTCCGTAAGGTGTTCATATTTCTCTTAGCTTCATCTTTAATTTATATTCAACCATTTTTGCTTGTTAGAACAGTGGATTCTCAATTTGCTGTTTGTTGTTCACGTTTTCTTAATTTAGCGACAAACGTTTCAACAAATTCTCTAAAAACAAATTTTGCTCTGTCATTATAAACGCCAAGCCAGGGGATATCCAATATTCCTCAATTTCCTGCTCGGAGTGTACTCCCCTGATCTCATTTGCAAGGCGCCATCGAAGTTGGCTAGGGGGAGCGAGTTTTAGCAGGACGAAGCCGGAGAGACAGCCTGTTAATTTGGAGCAGGCTAAGAGAGATTACCGGCTAATCCTTCTGGGGTGACGGAAGAGGGGAAAGAAAAGAGAAAAAAAAAGTCCCCGTCGGGGTCCTCTTATTAAAACTTAAAGACTCCTTCCTCTCTGCCAGGAAGGCCGACCCTTCAATAACGAAGCGAAAGATGGCCGGTATCGCCACCCCTCGGAGAAGACTTTCAATTATACTTTTTTAATCAAGGTTGTTGGGGGGGCGGGCACCCCCGTGAAAAGCCCCTCATTTGCATGTTATTAATACAATTAGAAGCGCCCCCCCCCCTCCTCGCACTCCGTTGGGGATAATTTAAAAAGAAATATCCCATCGCGGAGTCGCTAACTTTCTGAACCATTAAGCCCCTTCCCCTTTACATTTCATTAACTCCCAGACAGTGCCTTCGCACTTATATCAAACCACCCTTGCCTGATATCTTTAGAATATTTTCACCACTTGAGCGCCTTCCATGCTTTTTTCTGCGCCCATTACACAAAACCTTATCTAATTTTCAATAAAAAAAACCTAACCGGTTATAAATAGCTGCTTGGACTATTTTTCGTATAGGTAGTTTCCTGGTCGAATTTTAAATAAATCTTCTTATAAAATGTAGAATTTTTATACGATTCATTCGTCCATTAGAAGAGGTGTTTTAAAAGACAGAAGTGAAAGAATATCCGACAATTTTTGTCTTCATTCCAGTATTAGAGAATACATTTTTTAAACATATTGCAACAATGAACAAATATTATAAATTATGAAATACGATAGGTTGATTCATAATCAGGATTTTCAGTTTAAAAAATTGTTTATTTTGAAAAGCCTATATTTCGATATAACTTGTGGATCTTCATCAGGGCTAAAAGATGATCTTTTTTATATAATTATCATTTTTGTAAAGTATTCATTTATTGTCATCTTTTAGCATAGATACATCTTTTAAATAATAATCAGTTTTGTAATGTATTCATTTATTGTCCTCTTCTAGCATAGATACTCATTTATTTATTTTCTTCTATCCCTGATGAAGGTCCACAAGTTGGATCGAAATGTTGGCTTTTCAAAATATAAAAAAAATTTAACTGAAAATCTTGATTATGAATCAACCTATCATAAAGGATAACAGTTGGCTATTTCTCATCTCTAAAATTATGAAATATGGTTTGAGTGTAAATTTAGCATTGTAACATCTTATTAAACAGCTATTCAGTGAAACTAGCAATTTATGATAACAGCTGTATCATTTTATGGTTATTAAAGTTCTATTAATTGGTAATTTTGGATATATACATATAGCGCAGTACATATTTATATGAAGTAAGAACGCAATCACACATTAGTATTATTCTTTTTTTCTCATTTCTATTAAACTATTTTAGGCTCATTATTTATAAAAATATTAGGCGGTTTGGTTGAGATCGGTTTGAGGTGTTCAGGTGGAATGTTATCTATTTTCCGATTCGGGTGTAGTCAGGAGTTTTCAGACTTTTAGTCATGTGATCTGGAACTCACCCTCCATATTTCGGTTTTTTTCCCTGTATGATTAATTTAAATTTGGTATTATAAACTTTAATATACTATAAAAAAGTTAACATAAGTTACTTATGTTAACTTATGTATAAAATAAGTAATTATTTATTTATTGTTTATCCTCTTCCCTTAAGGGTGATCGGCATTAATTTTTCCTTTTCATATTCTGTTGTGATAGCTGCTTTTAAGACTTCAAATGCGGTACGGTATTTAAATTGAAGTACGGAGCACCTTAGAGTCACGAAGCTAACCCCATTTAATTTAAAATATTAATTATTATCAATTTTTGTAATTGAACTTACAAGTTATAGGGCGTGTTGCAATACATATTTTATTCCTAAATAAAAAAATCTAATTTGGACACAGTGCATTCCATTTGTACGATATACCTATTCTGAAAATATCTCTGTCTACCCAGCGTGCACCGCTTGCCTAAATATTACCCCAGGACGGTTCCTTTAATGACTAGAGAGTTTGTTTTTGATTACGAACAGGTTTGTTGGCATTGTCTGTTTGAGTTCTGGCTGGGGGAGGATACAGAGCGGATGTGTACCTCACTGTGGATCGGGGCGGAGGGTCTGGAAGTTGTCAGTATTGGATCCGATCCCAACTGCTCCTGTTAAATTACTAATTACTTGGGCCAGTTTGGAGCTAAACTTTGGACTGACTTTTGTGAGCATCCTGTCTTCGGCGTTATCGAAAGCGAGGATTAGGATAACTTTTCATCTTGCCAATGAGTAATCAATTCTTGCTTAGTGAATTTTTAACTTTATATTTTTCCATAATTTTAAAAATATTATCTGTTACACGTCGGAGTTCTGATTTCGTATAGTTTTCTGTGGTATTAAAAATATATCAAAGTAGATTTTAAACAATGATTTACTGTTATGGATCCTAGTGAAGGTTAAAAACTGGATGGTTTATAAACCAGCTGAGCGTCCTCCTTGTTTCTTCCTGCGTCTATTACATAAAACCTTATCTAATTTTCAATAAAAAAAAGTTACCGGTTATAAATCGCTGCTTAGACTATTTTTCGTATAGGTAGTTTCATGGTCGAATTCTAAATAAATATTCTCATAAAATGCAGAGGTGTTAAGCGATTAATTCATCCATAAGAAAAGGTGTTTTAAAAGACAGACATGAAGGAATAACCGATAATTTTTGTCTTCACCTCAATATTACAGGTTTTTTTTTTTTTTTTTTTTAATATGGCAACAATGAATAAATAATAAAAATTATGAAATATGGTTTCAGTGTAAATTGAGCATTATAGCATACTAGCTGTATATACCCGGTTTCACCCGGAGAATTTCATTTTTTAAATCAATAAAGTGATACATTTATCGACTCAAACGGTCGATTTCGTAAAAAACAATGTAAAGCGAGATCAAAACGAATTTTATAACAATAAATAATATACCCAGATATTGACTGAAGTTATGCAATTTTAATATGGACAGGTGTTCGCACCTGCTATCAAAGAACCTCTGAGCGAAATTTGGAGAATTTAGGACAAACGGTATGGATTTTTATAAAGAACAAACAAACAGAATTTCATCTTTACTTGTATGGATGAAGTATGAAAGCGACAAGAACATGGACTGATTAATCAGCGGTAGAACTATGACCTATGCTGTATGGTGCCGTTTTTTAAATCATTATGGAAGCAATTTTATTTTTAAAAAATAATAATAATAATATATATTAATAGTGAGTACGTTGGTGATAATTTGAAAAGTACACAGACATCTGTTTGAGACTAAATGGGGCGTTAAGTTAATTATGGAAATCTTTTTTTGGGGGGGGTTTGCTTTTTGCAATGGCAAGGATTGGTTATATAAATTTAGATTGTAAAGGTCAGAATCTTTAGTCTTTCATCTTTAGATGAAGTACCCAGAATATTGACTTAGTCGTTTATCTTTATTGAAGACCTACGGTAAATCGCTTGACAAAGAAGGAGAATGTTATTGTGAAAGGATATTGTCACTGTTAAATTAATGAAATATTTTTTTTCCGATAGGTTAAATGATTGTCAAAAAGGATTTTCAGTTAAAACCTTTTTTTATTTTGAAATGCCAACGTTTCGGTCCCACTTGTGGATCTTCATCAGGGCCTCTGAGTCCAGATTTATACAAAGAGCCCAATTTTGTAATATTTTTTTCAATGTTGGTATTCCAAGACTCCAGACTGTGCCTCAATCTATCTTGGACCAATTCATTCCAATCTGCTGTCGCTGCATTCTGCTCTGCAGCATTTTATATTAATGTATTAATAATTAGTAGTCTATTAATAATCAGTAATGGTCTTTCACTTGCTTCGAACCCTTTGTCTTCATATCATAAGTTTATTATTGAATTGAAAATAAAGCATTATGTTTCCGCTTAGTTAATATAAATTAATATTTAAGTATCTTTTCTTTAAATAAAATTCTTAAAAGTCTACCGGTTGAGGAATCACTTTACTCTTCTATGTTTGTGAGATTTTATCCGATTTTCGAGTTGCCTTTGCTATAGTATAATTGCCTAGAAGCTCCCCACCCCACAGGACCCGCTAATAGAAGCTAATTCGTCGAGAACAGCTGAGTGTTTGTTCGTCCTCGGTCGGAGGAAGAAAAATAAAGCCGGGACCGAAATGACTGTTTACCAGCGGAGGTTGTTTGCTCTCCCTGGGTCAACACCAATCAGCAACCACATTCCACATCATTTGTTCCAGGCCTTTTCACCGCCGAATATCCAAACGGCAATTGAAACCGTTCAGATTTCCCATGTCAATACAACGAGCTAATATTTGTTAAAATCTGATGTTTATTATCGATAATTTCCTCCACGAACCGTTCTCAATCAGAATCGAAGGCCTAATTTAGGAACCAATTTAAAATTAAACTAACATACGATTTTGATTTTAAGGCAAATATTGTCTTTCTGCGAAATATGGTTCACATCACTATTTTTTCAAGTAATAGAACATATTCATAATAAAATGCGTCAGTTATGTTCTGATGTAATCTACAAAGCAAGTAAATATATAAGTTTATAAGAAATTTGTAATAATTGCTGCATTAATTTTAATAATAATTAGTAAGTGAATAAATGTATCTAATTATTTATGAAAAAAGTAAGCTCAAAGTTGCACTGATCAGTATTTGCATTTTCGTTTTATTGCGTTTAATATAAAATATTATCTTGTCATCACTTAATTAGGATTTTAACAATTTTTAAACTATAAAATATACAATACATCATTTCTACCTTATCGATTTGTGTTCTTAGCCAAACACAGTACAACAAAAATATGTTTGCATGAATTATTCGCCATTGATAAATGTTTGCATTAGGCACGAAGTAAAAAAATATTTATTAGTTTTTTGTTCAGGTCCCATCGCGAGGTCCGGAGTTGTTTCTGTGTATATACATGTATATGTATTGCTTTTTTTTTTTTAATTCTAAGTTGCTGATATTTCAAATTTTCATTTTTTATATTATGTGATTCATTTCTTTAATTTGTTTTATATGTTAATGTCAGTGTGATCACAGCCTCTATTTTATGATTATTTTATTAGATAACCTTTTGTTATTTAACTACATTTTTATTTATTTTTTTCTAAAATATCAAAATTTAAATTATGATTGTATACAACTTTTGTTTGTCTTTTTTATGTTGCAGCAACAACGACCGGACCTCCCGAGAATATTGGTAAGGCCATTATAAAATTTTGTTTTTTTTAATAAACCCAAATGTATGGAGCAATGTTCTTTACTTTTCTCTTATTTATTTTTCAAATCGCTTTCATCACATACTAACTGAAGAATTCCGCTGTTTAATAAATATTCCTTTTTGCTGGAGCTTTTGAAATGTTTTTCATTCCTTTTTTTCATATTTTCCTTTTCATAATATTCTTCGGGATCGCTTCAGGGTAATTTTAATTAAGTTACTTGATCTTTAACCTGAATCTGCTTTCCTCATTTCTTCTTTCTATTTTTATTTTTTTATAAAAGCGATTTTTTTTACTGAATCTGAATTAATTTCGGTTCCAGTTCTATCTACTCTCATTTTTTCCTCATTGGCTCATACTAACTTCAGTATTTGACTAATGATGACATTAATAAAGTGATTTTGAATAATGAAATATAAATTTTTATGTATATCTATTAAAATATTTAATTTATGTTATGTATATTAAATGTGCTTATCAAATGGAATATGATTACTGAAACATTTTCTTTTGTTTCTGTGTTAACTTAAGACAGAGGTCCTTATCTTGTTTTTTTAAAAAGGAAATATCCAGTTCCTTTTAAGGTATGAAAGCATTATTTAGATTATTTAGACTTGGGGTTGGATGTAGGTAACAAAATTAAAATCCTTAATATATTGATGTTAATAAGGTGGTACATAGTTTTTTTTTAAATTAAATTAACCTTTATTAAAAGTTCATATCATATACCTAGGTATCTTCATTTTAAAAAAAATACCAGTGAGGCGGGAGGTAGTTTTAATAGCGGCACGTCTCACTATGAAAAAATTATTTTAGTTTATTGTTATAGTTTTTTTCCTGTCATTCCTTACATCTATAATACGTTTATAAAGTGAAGAAAATTGTTGTATAAAGGTGCTAAGGCCACAACTTCACATTTAAGTGTAGGTTCGTGGGTTTATCAGTTAATCGCGTGGTTTATACGGTGTAAAGGTGTGGGCACTGCTGACTTAAGGACTCTTTAACCTTATATAATCAATTTCTGGATGTATCGATTTTTTAAATGATAGAATGGTGAATATCTTCTTCCGAATTTCTTTTATTTAAAAATTACAATTAATTTGCCAACGTTTCGGACTATTCGTCCCTCTTCAGGGTAAATTCTTCTGTAAGATCTTGTTTTCTTTACCTAACAATTTCTGGTGGCTTGGTCCATCTATTTCTATATTACAGCTTTATTCTATTAAAATGTAATTGGTAAATTAAATTAAAAAATATTGTCCACATGTCACAATTTACCACTTTTTTCTGCCACATACATTTACTGAACTTATTCTTGTCAGCTGAAGAGGGACGAATAGTCCGAAACGTTGGCAAATTAATGTAATTGTTGTAATTTTTAAATAAACGAAATTTAGAAGAAGATATTCACCATCTATCATTTACATAATTTAGATCTTCCGGTACTTATAGTAGTATACCATAATATCAATTTTTTTTTTAGTTTTAATTAATATAGATTTTTTTAAATTTAAATAATATTGCATTGTAACAGTAGTAATGTTTAATTAGTACAGTTACAAAAAAATGTAAAGTAACAATAATTAATTCTTTAATAATGCTGATACAACGATATTATAAGTAATCCCTCAATTGTAAGGAGACCTCCAGCTTTTCTTTTTTTTTTTTCTATTGGATATTTTATTTTCTCTTCTGTTCCCATTTTCTACCAATTTTCATTATATCTGATAATCTTTTTTTTTTTATTAATTATTTGTTTATATTGTTTCCATAGCAACAGATGCACGCCGGACAGCTTCCGCACGCTGGGCACGCTCCGCCCCTGCCGATGATGCCCCACCCTGGGCTGCCGGGCCCCCCAGCCACGGCGGCCTCGCTCCTCGGGCTCTCGGCCTCCTTGGCGGGGCCAGCGGCGCACCCCCTCAGCATGCTGGCCGCTAAGCCGGACCTCCACAGGGAGGAGACCAAATCAGCCTCTGGTGAGTAAATATGTACATCCAGTAGTATACCAAGCGGTACTTACGTATTATCCCGCCGTCATGCAACATTGCCTGTGATCTTGTGTAACATGCCATACCTGAAGTTGTTTTGCCATTTGTGTGATCTTAATTTCCTCCTGTTTTTGTTTTTCGATACGTGGTATTTTTATTGTAAAACAAAAACAGGGGAAAATTAACTAAACAACAATTTGGATTTGCCGTTTTCGGAAGAAGTTACTTTTGATATATTTAGATTTTTTTTTAAAATAATTTCATGTAGCAAAGTCTGTAAAGAAGGGTATGATTACACATTCACGGGTCAAACTAATAGCAATGTTTGTAAGTTGTAACAAGCGTCCTTGCTATTTTAAATCAAATTTAACTATTTTCTACATTTAACTCAGTTTAACATGGGATCTGGTAAATTGATTCCGGCAGAATATTATTCAGCCAAGAAACATCATAGTGAATGTGTGATACAACGAGTAATAGATGATCAGAATTTTAAATTTACTTTTCTTTTATGAAGATACTGTATTCAAGGGGACAAAGATCCTTCTCCGCCCTTAATTTCTTTTTGTCTGAATTATGTTAAGATTTCCCTATTTCCACAAAAATGAAAGTCTTTAAAAGTTAGCAGTATCTGTCAAGACACAACGGTATCAGCTGATTTGATACCCCTGGGCTAATACTAAGTTCATACCTATCATACTACTGTTGGACAATCATTTTGCTGTATACTATCCATATTAAAGTTTATGCTAGAGTGAAGTAATCATATTATGGTATACCAATCTTGTTAGTTTTCAGCTATAATAGCAGTTTACATGTCATATTTAAGTATAACCGCCTTGTAGTGGAAAAAACCTTAAATCTCTAATCTTTCTATTCTATTTAGAAACTTACCTAACTTATATAGTAACTTAGCACTGATAACTACTTGTTTAGGACTATAGTTTAGACTTGAAATAACTATAAATTGGTTTTGTAGGATCGATCTTCGTGTTTCCCTAGCGCTCTCATGCTTCATTGCAATTATCATACCTTATGTTTTTTTTTTTGTTTTTTTTAAGTCCTTAAAAAAACAAAACTTGATTTGTGCGGTGACTAAAAAACGTTGCTTCAGGAAGTTCTCCCCCATATTGCCGTTATCTTGCCCAAATTGACTCCCGCCGCTCGATTGTCAACCGCAGTCGATTCCCGCCGGCGCGCTATTGATAGCGCTAATTAGATGGAACACGGCCTCCTGGATTCGAGATCATTTATCAAGGAGGTCGCCAGGGGGCAGCACAATAGACCCAATTGTTTCCACAACCATTACCCTCGCCCCCCCCTCCCTAGCAGTTCCAAATCCGCAACCATTAATATCAACTAATGGTTGCAGGCCCTTGGAACCACTTTAGATAAACCAGTCCCTATCTACTCAATGAGTCTTCTCTATTATTCCACGGATTTTTTATTTTTGTTAATTAAACAACCGCCCATTCCAATTTAGATAAAGGAAATAATTTTATAATATCAAGAGCTCCAATAGTATCTCCTTAATATGTTTCCTATGGGATAAAAATCAAACCAATGCTTCTTTTAAATTCCAAGATATGGAATATATATTTCACTAAATCTATGTCATCGGCCTAAAATTGACAATCAACATTATTTTAGTTATTGACATCAAGAATTGTCTGTGCACGACATAAATACTAAAGCATACAAATACTAACGAAGTGATATAACCGGTCCCACTGGATCAAGATACTTTTTTTTCTTAATTTTACTAAAAAAATAATTTAATAAAAATGTCGCTTAGATCAGTGGCGTTAATGATGAAATTATGTAAAAATACTATTTACATAATGTTTTAATTTTAGTACCTCCGCAACATATTGTACAGAATTCACCCGCATACTTACATTGATATTCATCAGTGATTTATTTGATGAACTAGAAACATGATGGCTACTTGTCGATTGACAGATATGGTAATCGCCTTTATATATCGTATCCATAACGAAATTCGCATTTTGTTAATGCTTGATCATCTGATAATTTATCATGGCCTGTAAACATATCTAATGAATCAGAATGTTTGTTCGCTGCAAATGAGCTCATGTATTGAAAATAGGATGGGGTAAATACAAACGTTGTTTTGTGAATGAGTGATCAACAGTAATGCTTAGTTAATCATTTACATCCTACATTTCATTCTAACAATCCTAACATTCTTTTAATTAAAAGTTAGGGCGGTTTTTGTTAATTTCTGTAAAAATGATTAAAAAATCTGGTGAGTTGCGCGCAACACACAACTTTCACTTACCAACTTACTTTGATTAGAAATTGACGTGTTTTGTTAAAGTATGAGTCACACAATTGTCTCAAATTGGCCAAAATGTGTCTCAAAGTCACACCATTTTTCACACTCATTTACTTATTTTTGTTTTTAATTGTGATAATTCGGCAAGAATAATACTCCAAGTCGTCTGATTTTATAATTCTCTATGTAGTTGTTGAAAACTTCATATAGTTTCCATGAAACAAATAATTTCCATTGAATAAACAGAACATCTTTAATTATAATGCATTGGTCTGTTATTAAAGGCGTACTGCGCATGCGTGAGCTTAACGCGTTTTACGAGTTGACGGAAATTTTTCTTTTTTTCTCCTGTTTATGTTTACTTCATTTTTTCATATTACATATTTAGCCATTTCTTATTTTTAGGCGACACGAGAGACAGATGATTTCTCCATATAAACAAAAACAAAGGTACTTTATAGGACAACAAAAAAATCCCTTCCACATTTATGCCCCCTCAGAACATTTTAATTATGATAAAGCTTACCTGATATTAAACATGACGAGTTTAATCAAAATCCTTAAAGCTATACTTGAAAGATTCGAAAAAATAACGTAAACATGGAAAAAAAAATTATGAAATAAAGTGCCCCTTCAGGTTGATCAATTTTGATGAAATTTTTGTAGTCATATCTCGGGCATATAAATAGATCAAATACCAAGTTTTATCAAAATTAAAGTTATTATTATTATTCAAAAACAATATTCATATAGGTATATATTTTTTTATTATTATTCAAAAGTGGAATAGCCTCCAACTAAAATAATTATAGGGACGACTAATAGATCTAGAGATTAGAGACCCAGCTAATAGAGAAACAATTTGAGCCGAAGCCGACAAGAAGATGAGAATTAAATGACGCCGGAGAGAGAGAGAGACTGAGTCAGTTGGGCTGATGGTCTGACAATTACCACTCAACCAACACTCAACACTCTTAGGTCGTTTAGTAGTTCCTAAACTCCTGTTTGTATCCGCATTAAACTTTAACTACTAATAGTAATTCTTTATGCGTTAAGTCGAATATTCTTGTTTCCTATTTTTATCTTTTTTTCCACATATAAATATATACTAACTTTGGGTAAAAATGAAATTTAACGCAAAGAAAATTTTGTTTTAATATACAAATAAAGAAAACAGCATATCATCCAACTCAAATTTTATTTTATTTTTTAATTATCTTTTAAAATTATTAATTAATTTATCACACATTATATCGTATCACACATCTTCACCTATCACAGCAAATATGCATAGTTTGGTGGGATTGATAATTTTTTTTAATTTAGGAGGTGAGAGATAGTCAACTGTTATTCTTTAAGATTGGTTAAATGATTCCGTTAAAACTTTTTTATTTTGGAAAACCAACGTTTCGATCCAACTCGTGGATCTTCATCAGGGCTTCTGAGTCCAGGGTCCATTAAAACACTGACAAACTTTCATGTTTGTTTAGTATTTATTAAAATACTAGTGTATTTCTTATCTATGGACTTAGTACAATCCCACAAGCACTTCACTACTGAACTAATATAAACCAGATGGCGTTCGTCAAGACGATAAACTGATAGAGAAATTTTAATTTTTTTTTTTTTTTATGAGTACAGTGTACAAAATTTATCTTGGGTTGTTTCACATGAAATATCCTTTTTCAAGGCAAAGGGATTTTTTTTAAATACAATATGAAAACAATATAATTTTATTCGAGGATTTGCCTTCTTTTTCTATACATTTTCCTCTACGTGACACCAATTCTTTTACAGAGAAAAACAAGCCCGAAAAAAAAAAATTATTTTAACTCATCCCTCTGAATAGTTTAAAGTCAAGTTTTAATTATACTATGGATCCCTTATCAAGGAAAAGAAGAGAAAAATATTCCGTTTTATGTTAGAAGTAATTCCTAAATTAGTTTTCATCTGAGGAAATTCTTTTCTCTTTCCAGTAAGAATTCTGGATTTCTCCTCTCAGCTTGAGATTATTAAATCTTGTTTATAGATTGAATCATCAGCCGATCGTTGTTTTATTGACAAATTAAAAAAAAAAACATTTTCTCTCTTCAATGTTTTATGTTTTTCTTCATCGTTTTATTCACACCCGTCAGGTAATGTGACTGAGGGAATGTGATAAAAAAAAAGAAAAAAAAAAAGCACTTCATTTGACCTGGCATTTTAGGCTTGAGAAAGGATAGATCCACTTTATATGTTGTATGTTTCTACATGTTTTCGTTAAAAAAAAAAAAAAAATATATATATATATATATATATATATATATATATATATAATCGAGTTATAGGTATAAGTGTCATGCACGATAAATGGATAAATGATTTATTTTTTTTTTATTTCAAAAACATTTAAGTAAAAATTGAAAAAGCTGTTAGCAAAAATTATTTTCATGAATATATTGGGCTTATGATAAAAGTATCCTTAAGTAAGAGGTCAGTGATTAGTAATGAGTAGTAGTGATTAGTAATGATTAGTAATTTCATTTCTTTCTAGCAATTACCTGGTCGGTATTTTGGTTTAAAAAAATAGCATGTTCCTTTCTATTTTCTTCATAACTGAATTTTAATCTGTTACTGTAAATATTTCGAATTTCCGATTTTAGTCTATTAATTCCTTGATTACTATATCAATTATTTTTCAAATTTGTCGGAAATATCTCCCACGTTCCAGTGAAATACAATACCAACACCAACCAGGGAATTAGAAGCAATAATTTCCCATTTAATGAAAGTTATTGAAATCAGGTTTTCCTCAGATTTGATTTTTTTTCATTTTTATTATTCTTTTCATTAAGTAATAATATTTCATAAAATTATTTTTATGATCGACAATTTAACTTTCATTAAATATGTGTATGTATTTTTAAAAAAATGTTACATATAAATGCGACGGAGTTTATTTTCTGATCCATATTTATTATCCTAATTTATATATATCTCAAATGCAACTCTTGTCGTTTTTATGGCATGTCAGTAAAGTTTTATTTATTTATTTGTATTTCTTATTAAAATAAAGAAAATAAAAAATAGTTTTTAACATTCTATCAGTTTATATAGTGTGACAATTAAGAATTTTGGTTTAGTGCTCATATAACTAAGTAATAAATAAAATCTACTGAATTTATTACTAGTCCTTAAACACACACGAATGCCCTTTAGCTCCAATCGTATTTGGCAGAATCAGTGAACCCTGTAAATAGGAGTTGTTTATACGTGAGTCACCAACAGTGTAGAGCTGAGCCCTTAAGGGCTTATAAGAGAGAAATATATTTGTGATGGTGAGGGGTTCGGGGGATGTGGATTTTATGGGGTTGTAAGTGAGGGAGGGGGGGGGGGGGCGCCCTAAACAATTACCAACTAGATATTACCCCTCGACCACCCCGCCAATAACCTTTATCATCCCCCTAATTCTGCCCTAAGGGTTTCCCCTCTCGTGAACCCCACCTCGTTTTATAAAGGAATAGGGCGCCCCCTCCCTCCCATTTTGGAAAGGGGCGAAACCAAGGCCAATTTATTTTCCGGACCCTCGACCCAAAACCCTCCCCATTGCTGGAGTGTTCATTGTACTAGGGGCTGTGTTTGTTCAAGCGCGTAGCTTCTGGATCCATTCAACAGCTCTTAAGTCTTCTTCTAAAGGATGGTCTTAGGCACTACTATTGTTTTCTTCCTTGCAGGAAAATAACTGCAAGAGTCCACGCAAACTACTCTATGCGGATTGCAGAATTGCAGTTTTATAAATATTCTTATTATTTGTTAGATTAAAAAGGATTTATGAAATCCTTGTAGGGTTTTCTCGATCGGAATAAAGAAGTATGCCGTCATTAGCAATTATTTTACTGACTGATTCTGCATCATTCCTTGCTGCCTTAATTTCGTTATAATTACCTATCCTTTGACTGTTTCTTGATAAAACATAGTCTATGTTTTATCATAAGTATTTATACAGCGTTCCTCATCAAATTCATTTCGTTTATTCCTCAACCCTAAAAAAGATCCCTTAACCCCTTAGTAACGTTTTCTAAGAAGGAATCCCCCTCCTGTTGGTATATATAAAGAGAGAGGAAGAGAGGGAGTGAGAGAGATATCAGCCCTTCGAAGGAGCAAACAAAGAATAGGGTGACTGTAGCGGACGGTTATCCCAGATGACTCTGCTGTTCGAGAGCCCTTCGGCTTCTCCCTTCCCCCCCCCCCCCCCTTGCCGAAATCACACCCCAATCCCTCCCAACAACCCTCTTCCACCCTCTTGTTTATACATCCGCTCCCTCCAAGACTTCTTTGTAAGGTTTCCTCTGTTTCAGATTGGAAATCTCTCTATAAAACTCTACTTGAAACCTTTACAAAAAGGCCTCGTTTTTACAGGATTTATCCTAATATTTCCATTACATTTAATTGTTTTGTTAAAGTTATCGTCTATTACTATTATGTTATGATATATTATAATCATATTTAGATATCCATCCCACTTGGCTCAATCAACTGGTGCTCCTCGAGGTAGTATAGAAAGTATACTACTATATATAATTTATTTCAACCTTTGCACGTGTCAAACGTGACCGCCATCGAAGAAATTTTTTTCAAGTGTATACTACACACTCAAAATATATTAATTATTGCTAGGTAACACGGTTATGTCATTTTTCCTGAGGTGTCTTCCACTCGGTACAGTAGGTACTCCAGGATAAGTACGAGGGGTGATCAAAAAGTTCCAGGACTGTTGAGATTGCGCGGCAATGGAGTGTCATAGAGCAGTGCGGTTGGCAGCATTGTTTAGCGTGACTCTTCCTGAGCTCAGCTGTTTATTCAGTTTGTTGATAACCTTCTTCATTGCAAAGTTACTGCTGTTTTCGTAAAAAAAAAGATTTTGTGTTCGGCGATTTTGTGAAATGAATGTTCGGACCTTCGTTTCCACGTCGTAGCCATAAACCCACGTTTCATCTTCAGTAATGACTTGTTTTAAGAAGTTTTCATTGTCATTTGCTATTTCAAGAAGTTCCTGACAAACTTGAACTCTGTGTTCTTTCTGCTGCTCAGTCAACAGTCTCGGAACAAACTTTGCAGCCACCCTTCTCATCTGCTAATTTTCTGTTAAAATCTGTTGACACGAACCAAATGAAATGTTCAATTCTTCAGCCATCTCACGAATGGTTAGTCGACGATTAGAACGCACGAGACTGTTCAATCTTGCAACATGATCGTCGTCAGTCAACATTTGAAAAGTTTCAGTAAACATTTTACCCAACTTCACACAAAACTTTACGCAAACGCGTTGCTCTTCCTTTACATTCATTTCACAAAATCGCCGAACACAAAAAACTTTTTTTTACGAAAACAGCAGTAACTTTGCAATGAAGAAGGTTATCAACAAACTGGATAAACAGCTGAGCTCAGGAAGAGTCACGCTAAACAATGCTGCCAACCGCACTGCTCTATGACACTCCATTGCCGCGCAATCTCAACAGTCCTGGAACTTTTTGATCACCCCTCGTATGTATAAGTACTTTACGATAGGTTAAATGATGATCAAGATTTTCAGTTTGAAAAAAATTTTTATTTTCGAAAGCCAACGTTTCGATCCAACTTGTGGATCTTCATCAGGGCTAAAAGAAAACAAATATATGAGTATCTATGCTAGAGGATGACAATAAATGAATATTTTACAGAAATGATAATAATATAAAAGATGGTAAGCATTATATATAAATATTTAAATAAGTAGCTGGTTAGCAAGATAAAATAGAATCTGATATTTACCTTCTGAGTCAAGGTAGATACAAAGACTGAAGGTAAAATAGGGTAAGAGGTTTACCTTCTGTCTTTGTATCTACCTTGAATCAGAAGGTAAATATCAGATTCTATTTTATCTTGCTAACCAGCTACTTATTTAAATATTCATATTTACTGCTTACCATCTTTTATATTACGAGTATTATCAGTTCTGTAAAATATTCATTTATTGTCATCCTCTGGCATAGATACTCATATATTTGTTTTCTTTTCTCCACAAGTTGGATCGAAACGTTGGCTTTCAAAAATAAAAAGAAATTTCAGAATGAAAATTCTGATCATCATTTAACCTATCGTAAAGATTAACAGTTTACTATCTCTCATCTCTATAAGAACTTTAGATATGGAAATATTTCTTATAGCCTGTAGTTTTAATAATCACTTTTCAAGAGTTCTTTTAAGAATAAACTCAACTTTTCAGTAGAGCCAAAAAATACTTTCTTAACTTTAGTCAAATTCCAGTGTGCGATTTTTATATAACTTTTGGTGATGAATCTATTGTCAATAGTCTCGATAATGTCAGGGCTTTGGACATTCGAAAGGTTAGCCTGGTTGATCGAAATTTATACTTTTTTGGATTTAACTAGGAAAGAATTGACTCATAAAATGTAGCATGTGTGCCGAACATCTCAAAAACATAATCGTACCTTTATTTTTTTCCAAGTAAATTTATCAAAATTATTTATTCGAAGTCCTTATTCATCAAACTCTGTTTCATTGACAATCATTTCTTATCTTTTCTGGTCTGTATTGTTAAATGCTTAAGGGGAGTAGTGATTGGATTTCTATCCTTTATCAAGTCCTTAACTTAAGTGTTTCTTATCGCAATTTCATATTAATGTGGCTTTAATTGGCTGAGAGACATAATAGATGATATTAAAGACGAAAATAGGAAAGAACGGAGAGAAGAAAATAGAAAAATAAAATGGAGGATCGTAATAGATCCGGGGCAGGACTGCAATTCGAGTTTATGACTGGATAGTGAAGAAGTAGGGGGGGGGGGATAGATGGGAGTAGAGGAGAAGGGTATAATAAAACAAGTAGCAGAAGGGCTGGTAGAACGAGCCGCCATAAAGATTATATTAGTCTTTTTGAGGCCTTGGACCGACTTTAATATATCCCGCCACCAGCCACTGCTTATTGGATCTCATGTCGATCCAGGTTTCCTTTAAAAACCACCGAGACCCCGAGGATATTAAAGCCCCCCCCCCCCCCCCAAGTCCCACTTACTTCCTTCCCGCTTCACAAAAGGCTCATATCCAAGCCGGAGGAGCTGTCTGTTTTATTGCCTCCTCCCTGTCGCGGCTTGTCTTCGACCCATCCGCTCGGAAACCATTTACATCCCCCCAACCCCCTCGTCTCGGATTACTGCCGAGCATATCTTTACCAACCCTTCGGGGAAAAAGTGTTCCTGAAAATCGTTGGAGTTGGAAATATGTTATTGGAAATAGTTGAAGCTACTACTCATATTGGGAAAGCGCCTACATACGTACGCATACAGTAGTGTTAGTTTAGCATTTGTACGATCAGCCTTACTACACTCCACACTACTGATAATCTCTGATAGTAGCTACAAACTTGGAGTATTTATAGATTTTCGTTATCACCTTCGTCAAAGCTACATGCCGATTAAGGAGTTCATGGATGGGTGGGCCCATTATTACACGAATTGTCGGACGTGCCAAATTACACATTCCTGCGTAGTATAAATTTCACTGATGAGGTACAGATGGACAAACAGATGAGGTATGATGAGTTGAATAAAATAGCACCCATTCGGCGATTAGTCTATATAACCTATTAGTTAATGGAATGCCTAAATGAATTAATTAAAAAGAGGCAAATATCCAAAAATTTGCAACTTTAAAATTTATATAACTAGCTGACCCGTGCGAAGCATTCGCACTCTAACCTACTTAAACCCATACATTACAAAGTACACCGTATATTTAGTATCCTATAGTGCGTCTTGTGCATAGATGGAATAATTAAATAAACATTCGTATCGCGGAAAGCGAGTGAGCTGATTCTATTGACTGAAATCGCATGTTTTTGCTTGTAATTCGCAAATGACGATGAAAATCGGAAAAGTCTATATAACCAAAAATGTTCGTCTTGACGAACTAAAAAAAAAAAATGACACCTTCGAAAAAGCACTGAGACCATTTTGAAATTTTTCGCTGATAATTGCAGTTCTTTGCTTACATCTCCCAAACGAACGGGTTAATCGAAAAAATGTATACGACCGAATATGTTCCTGTAAACCTCAAAAGAAGGAGCCATTCAGAAGCTTTTATAACCATTTTGATTTTTAAAAACCGCGGTTTCACTTGTTTGTATATTGACAAATGAGTGATTTATATATTTTTCCGGTGTGGCGGTTAAGGAAAGCTTTAAAATGATGTCTCATTCATGAAATTTGATGAAGTATAAAGGAATTTATGGCCATTATTATTATTAGTTTAGATCAACGACCCGCGAGGGAGTTTTGACTACCTCCAGCAGAAATCACCATGTCCCTGTTCTTTGTTCCATCCATCTAATTACCTACTCCAATAGCTCTTGCATCACCAGCTACTCAGTCCGACCAGAGTCTTGGACTCCCAACTCTGCGCCGGCCGAAAAGCCTGTCCGTTTGGATTTTCTTCGGGATTAATCCGCGCGAGGTGTTAACATGCACACACCTTAACCTGAGATTGCCACTATATCACAATGTCTCTATTTCTACGCCTTCTCAATTGTCTCTCAGGTGGGGCCCATAGTTTAGACGAAGGGTTTTTCATTTAAAAGTAATTTCATTTCATTATTTCATCTGCCTTTGCATTAGTCCAGGCCTTTGAACCATGGGTCCGAATGGGGCGCGGATGAGGGTTTTTGTAGAGGTACCTAAGTGTAGTTGTTATCCAAAATAACGACGATTCGTTGAGAACTTCTTCTTTGCGTCTCCGGTGTTGATGCAAGTCACTTTTGATTAAGGTATGTTGGTAAATTCTGAAATTATAATATAATCAAGATTTTATCCACAATCCTTTTACTACATATAAGGTCATTATGCATTGAAAGAAGTTTTTGTTTGATGGTGATGGCAATATAGAATATTTGTTAAAATAAAAATCCGCAGTAAAGTGGATATATGGTGAAAAGAGATGGAACGACATGCGGAAAACCGAAGTGGATCAAGGGGGAGGGGGGCGAACGACCACCTCAAGCAGACACAGTAAAACTTAATGCTGTGCGATAAAACATGTTTTATTAAAGGGGAGGAGGAAAGGGCGAGAGATACTGGCGGACTTTTTACGATCCCGGTTCACGTGATGATAACGCCAGCGGGGGTGGGGGTGGGGATATGGTCTTTATCATGCAACGCCTTCATATTCAGTTATCATTTGAAGCTACCCCAAGCACCTCCTAAAGGCCGAATATGCCAGAGATAAAAAAATAATAACGCTTTTGCTCGTATTTTTGTGTTGGTTTTTTTCGGCCACTGAAGCGTTAATCCCTTATATGCTTAACTGTGGCACTTGCATTGCAATACTTTATGGTTAATTTAAATACAATTCCAGTGTTCTGGACTTTAATATCAGTGCTCCAGAATTTATATCTTTAAAAAGATATGGTCTTACTATTTATAATTGTTATTTAATCACTAGAAATAGTTTCCAAAGGTAGGTGTGGACACTAATCAATTATTACAGTATGTGTATAAAAAAGGCTATCTTTAATAATGTGTTAAGTTCCTTAAATGAAAAATGGATTGTATTTAAACATTTAATAGAAATTTACTACTTATATATGCACATTTTAAACCACGTCCTTTAGAACGCAATAATTCAAAAAATAAACATGTGCTCCCCCCTCAGAAATTTTTTTCTGATCTGTTACTGTCAAGCCGTTGGAATTCTCTCGTTTACTGTTCCACTTTTAGATTTTTCCATTGCTTGTTATTCCAGTTGGAAATTTTAAACAAATAAAAATTAATAGAGCAGTGCTAGAACTGTTGACTATTAAGTGTATAGAGATTCGTAGAAATCCCCTTGATCAAAAGTGATAACCGGTGGGGTGTAAGGCCATATTCTCGAGGGTCTTTATCTGAAGTGTTATAGGGGGGGGGGGGTGGGGCTTAATAGTGTGATAACAATGTCTTCTTTTAAGTTTTTTTTGTTTCTTTGGGGACATTTAATAATACTCAGCATTAATCTCTCACCCTCTCCCCTGAACCGTAAAGCCTAAAAGGTAGAAAAAATTCTTTTGTTTTACAGTTCTATTGGAACAATTTTTTTTTTTTTTTTTAAGTGTTCTCTTTCAGTTACTTAAAACTAAATTTAAATTAGGGCAGTTTAAAACGCCTATTCCTAACTACTCACCGGTACCTTTGACTTCGAGCCTTAGGTAGTTGCAAAATTTCTTGTTCGTGTTGTAACTCTTTGAAAAAGTTGCGAATGTAAAAGTGAACAAATGGATTACTTATTGCTCTGCTCGGTTTGCCTTAGACGTTACGCCCTTGGGTATCTATACCTCTACCTCCTTCATGAGCCGCACCTCCAGCCGGACAAGAACAGAGGAAGACACGACGCGGATGACAGCCGCCATTGTGCGGAGGATTCTAATGACCCGGAGGCCACAAAGGAGTCGCAATCCATTGTCCGTGGGACAATGGTCCTGCCTAATTACAATCCTCGCTAAATAACTCGCTCCTAAAACGGGGGGAACTGCTTTGTCGGCCCCTCTCATCTCCTCCCTGTAATTAGCTATCGCCTTATTTTATCTCTGTAATTAAATCGTAAACGGGGCGACCGGATTTATATTACTACGGCTTTCCTTTCTCTTATATAATCCTAAGTCCACGGGTTGAAAAAGAACTCTATGTTTGAGATTTAATGGCATTGTATATTTGATGCCAGATGAAATGGCAGTTCTCTCATAGGGCACATCAACACCTTTAATCTTCCGTATCGAATCTTCCGTTTCATTGACACTATTACTTTTGTTATTTTTATTTATATTGCAAACAATTAATCATTCCCCTAATATTTATAAGAACTTTTCAATCATAAATTGATGAAAAATTATACTTTACGTACTTATTAAACTACAGTTGCAAGATGGATTTTATACACCTGTGTTACATCATATAATATACCAAACTAATGTCGTCCATTTATTAACCGTGGCCGATTTCTAACTTCATGGCCTTTCTCATGGCTATGTAAGTTAGCAGTTTGAAACATTTTGACAGATTTAACTGGAGGATTGATATCTTTATGTTGTTGTTTTTTCTTATATGTTATTTATTAAAAATTTTCTTTTATGACTATAATAACAAAAATATCTTTCTTTCTGTTCCAGGTCTCAACTCAGCGGAGGAAAGACATGTGAGTAAAATCCAAAATTAATACAGTAGATGACAAGAGGGCAGGTGTGTGCGAGCACACGTGTGTATTAACATTTATACAGGGGTGGGGGTAAACGGCCCCAACCTATAAATAAATTACTCTCCCCCCCACCATCTAAAACTTTAACCCTTCCCGCCATTTTTCCCCCTCTCTCAGACTGCTGCCTCTCTTAATATTGCAAAGGTTTATCTCGATGGTGGGACAGGGTCGTTCTATTATTCATAACGCGCCCCCAACCCCCTGAGGATAAGGCGATCCCCCCTCAACCCTGCACAGGGATCCAGAGCCGATTTCACCTCAGGTTCAATAATTTAGGTGGACCTCCTTGCCAACCAAGTTAGTCTCCATTAGGTTTCTACTTCGCCTAATCACCTACACTTAGGCCTCGTCCTCTTTCATCATTCATTCAGTAAATGTCTCCGTGGTTATTTTCTCTCCATCCTGGAAACCCCAATCTCTGCTCCTGAAATATTAAATGAAGAAACCAAACGCTAAGTTTGCGATTACATACTACTCCGATTATCGGATTGGTTCAGTGCTCTGTAAGGAATTACTGTTTAATGATCACAGTGCAAGAGGTGAACCGACTCGAATCACGCATTGCTTCTTCTGTAATCGTAAAAGTTTTATCTCGAACTCGATAAAATCAAGGTACATAAAAACGAATCCGTTGGTAATATTTCAAAGATACATTTATATCCCTTCAGCCCTCCCTGTATATAAAAGCCTACTTTAAAATGTGATTTATCCGGGCATTGATGAAAGCTTTGAGGGCCGCAAAGGGCGCGTTGAGAGAACAGCTGTGAAGGGCGCCGTTCTGTTTGCTTTTGGCGCCCTACCAGCACAACACCCGCCAAATCTAATTAGCATCGCTCCCTTTATGGCGCCTTTTCACCTCCGCTTGCCACCGATCTTGTTAGCACTCAAAATAGAAGTTTTTTTGTTTTTTTTTATCAATTGTGTAAAATTTTATCATGTACTTCTGTGTAAGCTTATCGCATGATGAAAGTCTAAAAAAAAAAGTAAAAAAAAAAAATATTAGCAACATTCAGAAAAGGGTATAAAAATTCATTCATAAACATTTTGTTAAAGTAATTGTTTATAGTAATTATTTAAAAATAATTTAGAGTTTATGCGAGCTAACACTTATTGTGATTTTTCATATACTTATAGTATTTACATACACTTATAATAATATCCATTATTATTTTTGTATTTTGCTGCTTGTTTCGCCCATTATACGGTTAATGTATTTATATTATCCATCATGATACATCACATATTTTACGCTCGGAGTTCCCCACAATGCTGCCTCCCCTATAACACCTTTTCTAAAAATGCGTATTAATTCGTTGATATCTTTCTTAACCTCTTAAACTGGTTCTACTCATTTCCTCTTTTTTACCACAGTAACACTGATGGAACTCTAATCTCAAATTTATAAACCAGTTTCTGTACTTTTTCTGTTATTCGAATATCAGGCTTATTTTTGGTGATGGTCTGATTATTGTGAATAAAAACAGTTTTGGTTCAACTGCACCATAGTTTCGCATTTCGGGTTCGAAATGATATTTAGACTGTTTATTCTCCAGCTTTCATAAAAAAGTAAATGAAATTAAAATCTGGCCGGATCTCTCAGTTAAATTGTTTTCAATATGCCTGGATAAACCTTAAATCTGCTGAAGGGTGGCTCCATCCTTGATAAACGACTGAACAGATGACGCCTGGAGTGGAGAGAATTTAAACGAATCAAAAAGCGCCGAAGCAGGGAAGTATTGAAGTGGGGGGGGGTGTACGGCAGTCGGGGGGCGGGATGAAGATAGGGCCCTATGAGCCGCTGATAAACTCGGAACAAATTAGATTATTCAATCCAATCTGGTTTGAGGGGGGCATCTCGAGAGTGAGTCAGGCTGTTAGCGCCCCCTCTTCCCTCCCGCAGTTTATCGATAAATTCATTATCGATAATGCTCCCGCCCGCTCTCGATAGATTGCCTCCGACCAGATGCCGCGTCCGATCCTCCTGTGCTTCCGCTTCTGCCTCCCCTTTTCGTGCCTCCCTCGGAAACATGGTATCTATGCCAAACATCTCAAACAACCAACGTCGTCTTTACTCGTACATCGACAAAAAAAATCGCCTTCAAGAGTTCTGATTCTTGAACTAAAAAGTTTACAAGACATTCGGCGAATACCTTCATAATTCCATCCACTCTCAAAACCGAACTCCGCAAGTTGAACTATAACTACCCACCATCGCCCCACCGAGGCTTATAGTTAACTGAACCTTTTCAAGAAAATTAGAAATTCCCCACGTTCTAGCCGTTCAAAGATAAAGCCTTCCTAAAGACCCACCCGAAAGGGGGGAAGAAAAAAGAAGGCCCCACCGCACCTAGTTTGTAAGAGTTCCAAGAATATATCATAAGGTGCCTTTACACCTTACGAACCTCACCTTCGAACCTTGCCGTACCGAATTGAAACGAACAGCCATTTATACTTCACGTGACGTTAGCGAAGCAATATGGCTGACGCACCCAAAGCTAGCTTATGGTAAAGAAAAAATCTCTATTATCAATATATTTTATATTATCTGAAAAATAAAAAAATAGGAGACGATTTACAACGTTTCACAAATTACACTAGTATCACAAACAACTCCTGTCACTTAGGAAAAACCCTAATCAAAAGTGACACTTGCGCTTCCCCCGAACCCAGGCGAACAGATGAAGTACCTAGAACACCCGAACAGTCGACGTGAAGGCCTCATGAAGGTTGTTCGAGGGTGGTTTTCGAAGGTAAAGTTCGTAAGGTGTAAAGGCATTTTTATATGATATATTTTTAGGATTATTTTATTCTAAGCCAACCTATTATCCATCACATTGTCTTTTATTTCGATTGCAGATATATTATCTGCATATATTATATTTGTCTTGGTTTATTTTTTTAAATTCTTGTATAAATTCTTAGGTTATGTAAGACTCACATATCTGCTTGATAATGCATTAAATGAAAACTAGGAAATGACTAAAAAAACGAATAAATATGCTAAATCCTCTTTTAAAATTTCTATATCAAGGAACATAAATAATCTTTATTTAAAAAAAAAATCCATTACTCTCTGTTTGATATAATTAATCTCTTCTAAAAAAAAAGTCTACCAGAGGTGGTTAAATCGCTGACAAAATTCTTTTTCGAGGGTTAACGGAGAGGGTGATGGGGGGGGGAGCTATATCAGGGGTAAAGCGGGGCTAAATATAATTTCCCTTTTGTTGCTTAAAATGATTTAATGGGATTTGTTTTCGGCGAGCCATTATGTTCCTTGGCCAGATTAAACAACCCAGAATTAGATTTAATTATTGTCTAATTTTCTCCTCATCCCGGTACTCTTCCTTAAAGTGCCTTTTTCGTCCTAATTAGTGAATTAGGTAATTCTCTGTTCTTTTAGCTGCATTATAGATTTTTTTGTAAAGAGGTTAGAGTTATATTTCTAAGATGGATCAAAGGATGTTAAGATTCGATATAGCTTTCGATTATTTTTCTGGCATTTTTGACATACTAAATTCATGTTGTTTTGGAAATTAAAATTAAAAACATTATATGCAAATATATTTATATATTCGGATTTTATTATGTTTTTTAAATATATATTTACCATTTGTAAATTATTTTATTAGAAGATAAAAGATTCGACCACGGCCGGGAATCGAACCCAGGTCCTCCGCATCTACGTTGCGGCGCTCTTACCACTGAGCTAACCGTGGGGCCGTCCCAGACGTGATCGAATCTTTTACTTATGCGATCCCTCTTTATCTTCTAATAAAATAATTTAAAAATTAGTAAACCAAAGACCATAAATAAATATCATCATTAAATGAATATCTTTGACGTATGTCAATCAGATCCCGTTCGTCTGGACAATTGTTCAGCCCCCCGGTACTTCGCTACAATGTGGCGAGACCTGGTGGGAGGGATCGCATAAGTAAAAGATTCGATCACGTCTGGGACTGCCCCACGGTTAGCTCAGTGGTAAGAGCGCCGCAACGTAGATGCGGAGGACCTGGGTTCGATTCCCGGCCGTGGTCGAATCTTTTATCTTCTAATAAAATAATTTAAAAATTAGTAAACCAAAGACCATAAATAAATAACATATTTACCATTTGCTTAATATTTTAACTCATATTTGTGTAAAAAGTACCATAAAATTTTAATTTATTTTAGTGCTAAGCGTTATACCAATACCTAACAATAGGACCCAAGCTAATGTTTTGAATAATCTTAAGTCAAAGACAATAAGTATTATATTGATGGTTTTGGCCCAAGTCTCGTATCCAAGATAGTTTTTTTTTACTAAATTTTCATCCATACAGGCATCTTCTTATAATTATTAAAGAATAATATCTATGTAAATAATAGGGGTAGATTATTTTTTAACAACCTACACCCAAACCTTAGTTTGTTTGTTTGTTTTATGCTACAAAAAACGGACGATGCTTCCGCGGGAGTCCTAAATTTTGCCTATCCAGGTATAGTTAGGATAGGAATCTTACATCGTACTCTCGGGACCTCCATTTTACGTCCTATCCGAGGGACGGCATAGACATACCTAAACCTTTACTGGTAAACATTATATCTTCCTAGAAAAAAAGTATAATGTAACCTCAGTGTGATATTAGTTCTGCTCTGGCCAAATTCAATCCTCTTATCCAAATCGTGAACTTTTGTAAACTTCCCCTTGCATTTTAATTTCCTGCTGATCAGATTACACTTACAGGTTTGTCAGCAACAATGAAAGTGGGCAAACCATTGCAACCGTGTAATCAATCCTCCGATTATCGGACCTTTGCGGAGGGTCGTACCGGGATGGGAAACAGATTGCCAACCATGAAGTAAACAGCCAACATCCCCAACGGGCGTGAGTCAGCCGAGGCAGGGGGAGCGAGGACAATGGCTGTGGGAACGGGAACCGATTAGGGAGTCCCTTGTTTAATTATAAAATAGAGTATTTGTAGAGAGGCGTGCCGCGGCATCCCCCCCGGGGATTATAGTACGGTCCAGGACGTGACGCCCCTATAGGCAGCCCCTATCGCCTCCCCTACAGATGTCGGCCGCTATAAAAACCCTCGAGGGCATATACCCTCCATTAACTGCCTTTATTACTATCTCTACGGCATATGCCCTCCCATCAACTCGCCTTTATAACTATCTCCGTTGCTTACATCTGCTTTTCTAATTGCCACTTCGCGCGCCCGTTTCTACAGCACAAAACTCTCTGCTGTCCCCTTTTATACCACGCTATGGGGTACAATATCAAGAGAGCCGTGGATCTACTGATGATATTGTAGTGGTTATTGCCGGCTTCAGAATCCGTTGTAATGGAGTGCTAAATCCCCTCGATGTTGCAGTTAGAATGTCCCAAGTTTGCAGTTTCAAGGGGATCACGTTGACCTAACGGATAAATTCATTGAAAGCATGAAACGGCTTTAACCATCTTCTGCGGAAATGAGAACTCCGATGCGAGCATTTAGTTGAGAGGTTGATGTGTTTATCTTCTCACCTAGTTGCAGTGCCGCCCAATCCTGTAAGGAGATACAAAACAAAATGTACAATGATCAGAGAATTTTGTTTTTGTTAAAGAATTTAAAAAAATTATATTAATTTAATCATTATTGTGGGTAACCCCCTTGTTTTTTAAATTATTTAGAATTTAAAAATCGTAAATTCTTTCATCGTTTGATTCCCACAAGATCAGATGAGGATAGCCTGAAATAGTTTATTGAGCTGTCTAATTGAATAAAAAAAACAAACACTTCAAAAACTTCTTTTAAATGTTCTAATCTATGGAATGTCCCAGGGCACACCAACTTGTACCAAATTCAAACACCAAAGCCCCATTCCCCCCCCATTTTTCTTTTATCCTTATTTTAAATACCATCCCAAAAATCTGGGGGTGCGGCGGACTCCCGTAAATCCGCCCATGCACACCAAGCCTCTATAGAATTCTTACTCTTAATGAAAGAATTACCTAAAAACCTGCCGATTGAGCATGATCTCGGTCAGATGACAGCCTCACACCCTACTGAACCTCAGTAGGATGTATTGCTACAGGTTTCTTTTTTCCGTTTTTTTTTTTTTTTTTTTTGGGGGGGGGGTGTGTTTTACCAAGCAGGGGGGGCCTGGCGTTGGTTGAGAAAAGTTGTACGAGACGCTGCCACGTGGCCGGTACTCGAAGGAAAAAATCAATTCATTTGGCGGCCGCAGGAGGGGGAGAGGCTCTATAGTTAATTGGAGTTCCGCCCCAGCGGTTGCCTTATCTCTTCATTCCTCCCGCGCCACTTCCCGCCCTTATCGCCTCTCTTCACTTCCTAAATATTCCCTACTCTAGTTTCGAGTGGCCCATCTTGACTCGACAGTTGGCGGATTGATAAGCGTCCCTGTTAGTGGCCCAAATGCAAGCAAGCATATTAACACAGTCCCTTTTTTCTGCTGACTTTATTAATTATTTAAAAAAAAATTCCTTGACGTTTAAAGCATGATACTCTAAATATAGGTAATTTTATTCCTGTATCAACTTAACCCATTAATAAGCAAAATAATTGAAGCGTGGAAACGCATAAGGGTCTAAGTGCCTAAAAAATAAAACAAAGATTTTTTGTCAAATTTTTACATGTGCCAAAGCCATTCTTCAGAAATGGGTATAAGTAATCTTTTGTTTTTAGAAAAGAGTTCATTGAACGTATGAAAGATGGCATGGGTGTAAGCACGGAACGTAGTTCACCCTAGAAGGTATAAGTCACATCATTTCTGTAAAAATTTCCTAAGGCATTTATACCTTTATGCATTTCCACGCTTCGATTGATGAACAGGTAGCCTTTGATGGGACTTACTGTCAAATCTTATAGTTGATCTTATTTATTATTAAAATATTTAGTTATAGATAGATTTCAAAAGCTTCTATGCTTCGACATTGGGTCAACTCGGACAGATATTGAATAGTTGGGATTCTAAGATGAGAAGGGTATAAGAGCGACAGATGGGAATATAATTGGGAAAACTATACAATAGTTTTTTTTTTTTTTTTTAACAAAACATTTGAAGAATTATATTCCCATCTCTCGCTCATTTACCCTTCTCATCTTTGAATCCCAACTATTCAATTCTGTCCGAGTTGACCCAATGTCGAAGCATAGAAGCTTTTGTTATTTATATACTCTAGTATATATACAAATGAGCTTTCCTCATAAACTTTTATTTCTGCTTGGACGTATGCCAGGTAAAATAAAAATTAAATATAAAAATAATGACATATTGAGTAATTCTACTTTAAAGTTTCAGAAATACTTTTTACTTCCTTATCCAGGATCTGAAATATTAGGTTCTCTTTCTTCTTTTTATTAGAGTTTTTTTTTTTTTTTTTTTTTTGAATTAATTTAATGTTATTATTGGATGAATCCGCTTAGCCTTACATAAAGTTTAACAAGCTAAGCGAGAAAGGGCTCGGTAGTGGGGGGGAGCATTTAATTAGTACAAATCCCCGGGGGAAGAGGGACATGTAAACACCAACCCCCGACCCTTGTTAATTGCCCTAATTAGCGAATTAGTTTGCGGGGGGCCGAGGGGGGGGGGGGGGGCGGCTTCTGTGGTCCCTTAGCTCTGTACTATCCACACCATCTCCCTTTAATTAAGTCCTCTTCTGTCGAGTAGCGGTGCCAGAAGTGTCGCGCCAACCCGGGCCTAGTGGTTTACACGTGGCACCAAACATAGTAGTGATAGCATTTTCTTCAATGTTTTATATTTTTTATAAGTTTTCCAATTTTTTCAATGAATCCTTGTTACTTCTCATCTCCCCTAAAAGCTATTTTTCATAAAATCTAAATAAATATTCAAAAGAGTGAGGGGCGTACCTGTCAAGACTTGTAAGGACCAAGGACTCTTACAGAATTTTCTGTTCCAACAATTGAGATAAGCTGCAATCGCCAGGTTTTCCACTTAATTACTCGATATTTATTATTGTTTCTTCTACCTTATTTCGTCCCAAGGGTATAAGTAATAAAAATGTTGGGCGCTTAAAAATTATTGCCTTTCGGGGACCCTTTTTTTTCGGAACGCACCATTAAGGGGTCGAAACTGAAAAAATATATCAGCTCTAATTCTCCTCTTTTTTTTTTTTTTTTTTTTTTTTTTTTTTTTTTTTTTTTTTTTTTTTATATAATAGAAAAATACTGTATTTATGTACACAAACATTTTACAGGGGTATGGTGCAACTAAAATTTCTCACATTATTATACGTACATAACTATAAAAAAAAAATAATAATTATAATCTAAATAACAGTTACAAAAACAAATATAATAACTCTATAATTTCATTAAGATAATGATTTCGTATATTATTTAATAAATATATATATATTATAATTTATGCTAAAATTATAATTGCAATTTATATTGAATAACTAAATATTATATTTAATAACTATACCCATCACAATTAAATTAATATTTCATTTCTCAGTAAACAAAGATAGTATATTATTTAGAATATAAAGAAACAAAAACCAATTATACATTAATAATGAGTGATCTTATTTTTAATGCAGCCATATTATAATTAAATAAATCTTTGATATATGTATTTTCTGTTGGACTTAACAGTGATATAAGGTGATATAAGGTTATCAGTTCTGTTGTAAATAGATGTTATACTAATAGTAAATAGTTATGTAATACAATATACAAGATTAGATATGCAAAACCTTTTAAATGTTGTTAAAAATTTATTTTCAACTCTCAAATTTCTTAAATTTCTTTATTTGAAGTTTTTAAATTCAAAAATGCAAACAAAAACATACTTTAAAATAAAGTAAACTATCCTTGGCGTTTTATAAAATAATTTAGAAACTTATTACTTTTATTAAAAACAGTAATAAAAATATAAGTGTCATCATAATATACTGAAATAAAATATTAATATTAATGACGCGTAAACAGATCTCTGGGACAATATGCATTAAGAGGATACACAACTTTATCGTGGCTTGATGTGCCCCCAAGAAAATCCACCGATCCCCGAGATGATGTACGCCTGATGAAACAGGACTTATTAAAGGCTGGAAAATGGAACCTTGAGCATAGTAGAACAGTTTCTTACATTATCAGCTGTTCCACTCCCCAATATGTCAAATAATTACATCGATAATAGTTTACTTGCAAACATCAAACGGGGACAAGTTGCTATAACGTAGAAAACATTGATTTAATATTATTAAAAACTGCGTCAATTAAATATAAAAATTTGCGGAGACATAATTATCCATGAATATAAAAATGATCGTCTTTTTTATTTACACCTCCTAAATATTTTTAAACAATTTTCACTGTCAGGTATTCTAGAAAAGTTACCTTTGAAAAAAATCAACAAACGTAAAAAGTATAAAAGTTGTTTATTAAATTGTTTCCCAACTCGGACAAACTTCGAAATAACGCCTTTACTTTTTCCAAAAGTTTGGAACGTTTGTGAGAAAGGGGGGCCGTGGGGAGGGGGGTGTTTACAAACAAAGGGAAAGGGGTCGATCAATTTTAATTACTTTTTTGAGGCTAATAAATTCAGAGTGAAGCAGAAGGGGGGGGGTAAATTATCTAATTCCTTAATTAGGCCGTTTAGGGGGGTCAAGCCCTGTTTACCAGCGCCCTCTGTAAGGGCTGGCTTATATTAATTAAATGAGCTCCCTCACCCCACCACCCACTTCCTCGGATAACTTTGAATTATAACGCGCTTAAAATAGAACGTATATAATTAGCATTTTTCTTTTATTATAAACATTCATTTGTTATATATTTTTAAGTAGCTAAAAAATATTGTTGTTCATACACTCCGTAAGAAAAAAACAAAGCCAAGTCAAAAGAACTCAATCTAAATTTTGTCAACTTGATGCGATTAGAAAAAACTTTTCTCTATATCTAAAAAATACAGAAATATATTAAATTACAATTTCATACTACAATTAAACAATACTGATTTACGGTATGTTACTTATTCATCAGAATATCAAAAACTGATTGATTTGAAAATAAACAGAGAAAACAAATATTTACAAATTACCAATGAAAACTAAGAGGTAAAATAAAAAACGGATGAAAAAAAGATACCTACGATTTTTTTTTTTTTTTTTTTTTTTTTTTGGCGCCCAAACAATAAACATTTTCTAGGATAGAATTCACACTAAGGCTTTAATGAGTTGTTTAAATGCCTTTTCCATGTTAGTCCTGTAAATACTATATTCCTTAGAAATAAAATGTATATTTAATATAGAATCGTTCCCCTATAATTTTTCAGGAGTGAAAGATTTTAGTTTCGTTTTTAGTTGTTTATATTTTTTAATCTTTAATCCGTTGTAAAAATCCAGTTTGATACTTTTTTGGGAGATCAATTTTAGTTTATCTTTCATCAGTTGCTCTTGAGTTCAATTCTGAAACTGCTAAGTTGGAAAGGAAATATATTTAAGCGCAGGAAGGGCCGACTTGAGGTATATAGAGCAGGCTGTGGGTGGGATGGTGTGATTGAAGCAAATTGTTTCCCCCGAAGAGGAGGCGGCGGTCCAAGTGACATCCCCTAATAAATTGGTCGGGGGGGAGTGAGGAGGGAGCAGGCGGGGATATTTTATTCCTCGAGAGGGAGCAGAGAGCGGGAGGTGGGGAGGGGGGAGGGAGCCCTAAGGAGTATTGATCCGCAAACCGCTTTATCCCCGACACATGGGCCCCCTCCCCGTAATCTGATCCCTCCCCACCGCAGCGCTCCTCCCCCCAACATTAATTTTACACCCCCCGACCGACGTCATACTTCACACCCTCCCTGTTCCCAATTACACTCCTCCCTGCTCCCTCCTCACTTCCCAGTCTTCAGCCAGTTTGTTATCGTTTTTATGTTTGTCGTCACCTCGTCTGCCCCCTTTTCCTTTTCAGATTAATTGCCCTGTCCTTAGGCTTCAGATTTTCCACCACCTCTACAAAAGTTTGTTCCTTTATTTTTTATTCTTAAAAGTATTTCATTACTGTATTTCAGTAATATAAAAAAGTTCCTCGCTTATTTGAACCTCTTCGCTTTTGCGTATTAAAAACATTATTTAATTTACATAATGATTAAAGATTATTGGAATTGAATACACTAGATATCAAACAATTATCAGTCATAGTTCTTCTTTCTCTCTTCGTGACTGATATTCGAAAAGTCTAGGATAGCTGTGAAACGAATTTTCATATTATTTGGTATTGGTCATTTTTCTATCTGATGACATCAAATCGCATGCTGGGAAGAACACTGGTGGAAATCCAGAAAAGATCCATTTTAGAATAATTTATAATATTGCGTTAAGCGGAAGTCCTTTAGCGAAAGCATCGATTCGAGATACAGAATTGAACATCATAAGAACAAGGAGACAAATAATTAGTCCAATCGCATTTTTGGAGATATATCAGTATTATTCCAGCTTGCGGTATGATAGATTTAAGTTGGATATGTGAGATTATATTTTGCAACTTTGTAAGGCAATTATGCACCTTTATCATGGTGCATTAGAGGTTTTCCCAAGTGCAAAGTTCAAGTAGCAAATCATTTCAGGCATTATTTGAACACTAATAATTTCCAATGTCATATTATATGATTAGTTTTGTAAATTGTCAAGGTTAATAGAACTAAATGTTTTTTCCTAGCGTTTTGCATTTTTTTCGGTTAGCAGAGGTGCAATGATGGAAGCTATACGATGTTTAGAACCAATCGGGTTTCCCATGATGGCCAATTTCCGCTGTGTCATTCCAGCAGATTAGCTCCGGCTCAAAGAAACTGACGATTCGGTCTGCATCCGTTGATTTCGGCCGTTCATAATCAGCAGGTGCATGAAAACCTTCAAATTTTCATATTTGGATATGAACTTTATTATGTTGCTGTGGATAAGTTCATTATAAAAGGGAATCATTTATTTTAATTTAGAAATAATTCTAACCACTTTGCACCGTTTACTTCCCTAAAAGGAGGAACTGTTTCGCGACCCGTTAGCCAGAAAAGGGTGGAACGGATAGAAGATGACTTAGCGAAGAAGGGAGGCGCAAAGTTGACGATATAAGAGCTTTTGGAAAAGTGAAAAAGGAAGGAAGAGAAAAGAGATAAAAAGTTGTGCCGGGTTACAAGGGAAACCACTCCGGCCGGGCCGCCCCAATTATAGCCCTATCTGTCCTAAGTAGCTCCGAGCAGCCGGCGCAGTTAAGTAGCGCCTAGCAGCGGCCCAACTTCCAAATTTTTATCTCCCCTTGTAACCCCCCCCCTGCCTCAGGTGAAATGGCCCGATAGTCAAATCTCTTTTGTAGTCAGTATTCCCTCGCGCTCCTTCAAAAGGGAACTACACTCCCTTCTGCTTTGCATTTCTAATTCCCGTTCCTCTCACCTCCTTTTATTCCCTTTTTTCCTTTGTACGGGATATAATAAAATTGTACTCTCTGGTTTTGTATACAGGAGTACTTTATTGATCCGTTGGCCGAGCCTTCGCACGATATTCTTACGATTTTGGTATTGACGAAATCATGTTTTTTTTTTTTTTGTTCTTACGGAAAAGTTGTTTGTTTAAAAAATCAAGGATCCGATGTGGCTTTGTACTTAGTTAAACTATTATTCCGATTCAGATGCAGTTGTCAGTGCACCTACGTTTGTTCTTTGTCAGTTTTTATACTATCCTCAAACCGTCGAGTTCGTACAATCCAGAAACTTAGAATGTAATATTATCTTTAAAGATCTCAGAAGGTCAATATGAGAACAATTTCCAAATCAGCTATTTGATGTTTCATATAGAACTACTCTTTCTCAAATTTTCTAAAGCCTGCTTGTGCAGATTGTATTTTTGGTTATTTCAATTTCATTATCACGTGATACCGTCACGATTCACTGTTAGTGATCCCACTTCTTGGGATTTTGTGTAAATATTTAGCATTGAATAACTCATCGCTACATGAGTAACTCGCTAAATCTTAAACTTTCTCGGAACTAACTGTATGTAGATCATTCAACATTCTGACTTTGCGATGGGTCACATCAGAAACAACAAATCAGATGACGAACTTAAAACATGGCGTGAACGTCATGCTGCTATTGTGGTGGCAGGATTATCGATTTTCCCCTCAAGTGCTACCCCGGGGGGAGTACCCTCGAATTAGTACAGGCTCTGCTAAAAGAGGAGTGGGCCATTAGTACCTCTTTATGCCGCCGTAGTCAACATCGCGCCGGAGGGCCCTTCCCCACTCAGGTCTTTTCAACTCTCGCTTTGAGCACTTTTTTAAAGCACCCTCTTCAGATTTATTAAGGAGCAAGGTCCGACCCCTTCAGTCCTGCAGCAACACTGAGGCCGCATTTATTAATTTAATTTTTTTTCCTAAAATTATATGCACGATGTTTGAGCCTCCACATACTCACACATATTTCTTTGCATATTCTAGTTCTTAATTTATAGCTAGTAAATTAGTTTCACTGTTTTACTAGCTTCTCGTTGGTGAGGTTAAGTGTGCTTATCCGTACATACTTCTCCTTTAACCCATTTCCCACATTTATATCCCTTTCTCGTCAGTCCGTTAATGAGATACCATAACTACTTGAACCCTTTAAAATGAAGTTTTTAAATTATACCTAATTACTACATTATACAAAGTTAGACTTAAATAGCTATCTCAAGAAATTTCGGATTGAGGGGAGGGGGGACTGTGTGTCAACATGTCTAACATTTAGTTGTAGTATCTTGACTAACAGTAAACTATGATGCTCCTATTCGGAATAGGAAATAAAAAAAGATTATAAATCGCTCACTCCTTTTAACAATACTATATCTCAAAAATCTACTATTTTCAGTCATGACTGTTTTAAGAATGCGCTGAAGATTGTCAAGTTTTTAATTGCTTCATAAATCAAAAGAAACTGTTCTCAATTAATTTTATTTATACATATTCTTCTTCTAACAGAAAAATAAAGTTCAAGCTTAGGCGTGGGTTTATTCTGTTGTTTTATTCTATTTGTTGTTTCTTTGTTTTAACGTCACTTTATGCCACTAAGGCTAATCGGACGATGCTACAGTGGGAGTCTTAAATTTTGCCTGCTCAGGTATAATTAGGTTAGGGATCTTTAACGAGTACCTGACATCGTACAGGCTCGGGACCTCCATTTTACCTCCTATCCGAGAGACGGCATTGACAAGGATCTGAATTAATTTTATTCTAGTTTTAAATTTAAATCCAGTTTTTGATATATTGATGTATATGTATCGTGGATGCTACATGCAACAGTTTTCTTATAATAAGTAAAGAGGTGAACACGATACCTCTGGAAAAGAATCCAATGATCAGAAGTATTATTGAATGTATGATACATAACTTTATTAATCTGGTCCCCTTCTTTAATAGATAAAATTAAATTATACATTATATAGTTAATACATTGTTTTCATATATGCAATTTCCGGGGGCCCGACCCGCCTTAGAAAAGCGGATAGCGAGAAACGTGGCAATATGAAGTTGTCGAAAGTGTATACTTTTCGACTATTTTCACGTATGAAAATATTTCTCACAAAGCATCATTTACTGTTTAAAGGTTTGGAATACTTAAGGATACCTATTTAGGACTTTAGAGATAGGATAAGTTTTCATTTAAAACTATAGGTGTCCATTGAATAGAAACAATCTGTGGCAAATTCGGTCCCTGCCGGAGAAGTAATAATTAACCAGAAGAGTTTCAGAGAAAGAGAACTAATGAGAGAGCTCCATTACAATAAGTGAGTTAGGGGGGGTTAGGGGCCGAGGCGAAGGAGGGGGGGCACTGCTGTGTATTGTGCCCCGGGGCACTTTGTAGCCCTCTTACAGAGTGGCCCTTAATTGGAGCCGAGGGTTTGGCCACTTTCCAACCCTCTAAATGTTTCTAATTGCCTCACTCCCTCCCTCCCCCTCTCTCCGGGGATTAATCCCTAAAATCTGTATAATCACGTTAATTGCCTTTTAATTGTTTCTCTATTGTGACAAATGTTTGTGCGAGGGCTGTTTTGTTAATTAAAACCGTTGGAGGCGCCTCTGATTACCCCGGGGTAGCCGGTTTTTAGCCTTGTTTGTTTATTCAACTCTGGTCCCTTAGTTTATGTCTGGTTTTTATAAATAATTTGTTTCGTTATTTCATTTTGCATACTTTATAAATCTCCTGCCGATCATGTACTGTGGGACGAATCATCCCCTCTTTTTTAGGTACTAAAAAAAATAAGAATTTATGTCCCGTAGTAAAACTACTTTATTATTGCAAACCTCCCCCTCCTTCCCCCCTGCTCCGTTTAAATAATAATCTACAAAACAATATAGTAATATAATAAACTTACGATTTATTACATTTAGGTCATTGTTCCATATGTACAATGTACGACGGATCTGTCAAAGTTCCGGTGCCGTTTTCTTTTATGGCGTTATGTAGAATTATCAGAAATCAATTCAGTTCACCTCATAGAATGTCGTAATTTTGCTTCTTCTTCCTCCGTAATGCCTTTCAGCGTGGAGGTCCCTCGGTCCCATGCATGCCAAGCCTCATGCATCTCGTGCCACAGCCTTCATTGCATTTAGTGGCTTGTGTCGCTTTGTCCCAATTCTGGAAATGTGGTAAATCCACTGCCTTCTTGTTCGACCTCTTGGTCGTTTCCCTATGGGCATAGCTTCGGGGTTGACGGTTCTCGTCCATCCGGCAGAGGTGTCCAAACCATCGTTTTGCATAGCATTGAATTCAGGATAAATTGGGATAGTTGTATGGAATTCTTGTGTGGGACCTCTCATGTCCCAAATATTTAATTTGGAAGTACAAATATTCTAGTTCCTTAAACGTGAAAGATAAAGATAAAGAAAAGTGGGTAGCCAACATAGCTTTCGAACTTCATGAATAAGTTCATTCATTACTTGGAAAACCGTCTGCTTTAAGAAATATTCTAATTTATGTCAATGAATGATTTTAAACAGAGTCACCAGGATCAGCATGCTTGTCAGAAATAATCTAAACTCGTCACATGTAGGCAGACCTAATAGAACACACCTTTCTCATTTACATCACAAAAAACTGAAATTAATTAAGTACATCACCTCTATAGAATACTGAAGGAAAAGGAAGGTTTCGCACTGAGCTGGACTTCAAAATTAAATCCTCACAAAGATCCCTACGCTCATTAAGACCCTGCTCCCCTTTATTCATTAAGTTTATTTTAATAATTTTTGTTAGAAGTTCTCTGGATATCACTTCATCATTGTTCTGGGACCGACAATGACATGATATTGAAGTACACTTGTTCTGTAGAGAACTCGTTGAATAGTAAACAAACAGTGAGCCTCAAGAAGTCATAAAATCCCTTAGACATCTCTCTGTGAAGGAAAAGGGTCTTTGTCGTGCTCATTTCAAGGGTCCTAGACAGTACTTGTTTCCCTTTAATCTTTTTTTTTTTCTTTTTTCCTCCCTCTTCTTTGCTCTTTCCTTTTTTTTTTTTTTTTTTTTTCCCTCTCCCTTTTGAAACGAGTAGGGCTGTTGGAAAAAGGGAGCGAGGAAGGCCATTGGTGTTGTGGTAGTTTTGTAAAAGTAAAAGAACCGTTGGTGTGGTTGTTGGTTCAGGTAGGCAGCTTATAATGAATTCAGGCCCTGCACAAGAGGGTAGAGGAAATGTGGTCTTCAAGGGCCTGGAGGGAGGGGGAGGGCAAAAAAGGGTCGGGAAAGTGGAAGGGGGGGGGGGGCAATTTGCCCTCCCGGCCCGTCGCAAATTACGGTAGGGGGCGCCCTATTTGGCCAGCCACAATACAAGCTTGGATTTCCGATAGCCCTTGTAAGGCTCTCGGCCACTGAAAAGAAATTTTAAGGTTCTCTGATTCCGCATCTCCCTTCTCTGTCTTTCGCCCTACCAATTAAAATATTCTTGGTTATATTCTTTCTTTCTTGTTAATTTTTTATTTTACTGTTTGAAGTCGATCAACGTTGCGTAAAAAAAAAGGCAAATAAATCCTTGATCTCTGTCAGCATCCATTGGACAAAAGGGAGGATTTTTTAAAATCTTATTTTATCATGAAATAATATATTAATATTATTTCTAGAATTTTTATTAATTCATCATACCATTATTAATTTAACAAAACTTGAGTAGTATGTTGTACAATTCAATTATTATTTTTTTACCAACCAATATTGTTTGCTTGTTTGTTTAACGTCACTTTATGCTACTAAGGCTAATCGGACGATGCTACAGCGGGAGTCCTAAATTTTGCACATCCAGGTATAATTAGGATAGGGATCTTTAAAGAGTACCTGACATCGTACAGGCTCGGGACCTCCATTTTACGTCCTATCCGAGGGACGGCATGGCTAAGGATTTTTTACTCCCATTAAAAAATCCTAGGGCCACCTCTGGGCGCGAACCTGCGACCTTTAGTATTGTAGGTTGCCATGCTAACCTCTATACCCAGGTGACCCCTTTTACCAACCGGTATTTACCTGTTATAAAAACAATTTTCAAATACAACGTAAACTACGTAATTAATTTTCACTAGTAGAGATGAGAGATGGTCAACTGTTCTTCAATTACGATAGGTTAAATGATGGTCAGGATTTTCAGTTACAATGATATTTATTATGGTAAGCCAACGTTTCGATCCAACTTGTGGATCTTCATCAGGGCTACTGAGTCCAGGTGGACTCAGTAGACTCAGTGGACCTGGACTCAGTAGCCCTGATGAAGATCCACAAGTTGGATCGAAACGTTGGCTTACCATAATAAATATCATTGTAACTGAAAATCCTGACCATCATTTAACCTATCGTAATTAATTTTCAAATTATTTAATTAATATTCGATGTAAATTATCTCTAAAGATTGGGGGAGGGGATTTCCCTAATTATTTCCACGCTTAAGATAAAAGTTTTCAGTAAAAATTAATAACAGAAAAAAGAGTTTACTTGACCACTGCATGCGCATTATTTATGGTACCCTACTGATAACAAACTACTCGACTCAACCTTAACAAACTCCAACATAAAAGTCCCATTCGTCTTTTTGGTTCTCTATTTCATACTTATATAATATTTGCTTGTGTCACACATTTAACATTTTTAAATGAAATATTTCTATTCATTAAAAAAAATATTTTTGTTTTCAATTTGGCTTGTGCTTCCTGTCATTAATTAAATCAAAAAATTTGATTATTCTCCTCTTGCATACACCTGCCAATTTTTGCCATGACGTTAAAGTATTTTTGAAACATTGTTAATATATTACTTTAGTTTGAGTTAATAGCAATGCAGTAATTATTCATAATATATAATCAATAACGAATGACAGACTTATTTCTTTTAAGTTATATATAAAACCCAAAGTAAAGTAGTTAACAGTTAAACTTCTCTGTACATATTTTATTTTTTAGTTGATTTAAATACATTGAATTTACTTACTTATATATATTCAAAGTAATATTTATTTGTAGTGAATGGATATTTTTTTTTTTTATTAAATAAGCTTCTATAAGTCTGTATTTATTTTAGTTTTGGTCGGGCCGTTCTAAACCTGAGGAAGCAAGACTAAATAGGGTATGTTAAAAAGCTTTTATTTGTTTAATTTTACTGGTCAAATTGTCGCTTGATGATAACACCAACTGCTTGTGCTATTAACAAATATACATATATATTTTTCGTTTTATTTATCTGTCTTGTCAGTTTTTGTTTATTAATAGTACACAATAACAAGATGCTTTGAATAATATCGAAAGAGTTGTTTTTTGTTTTGTTTTTTATGTTGTGATTTTGACTAACTTTTAGATGTGGGGGTTAAGGAGTTGGTTTTTATGTATAATTTATAGTGAAAGTACAATTTTAAATGTGACATAGTGGATCCATAGAGAGAATAATTCAACAGTTGTAATGATAAATGTGAATAAAATAATTCCAGTTGTATCTTTGAAAAATTTAAACACAAAAATAGAGAGAAAAAGTGTCGCCCGTCGATCATTAGATATGCAGTGCAATGCATTAATTTTTTAATTATAGGGCAAAGTTTTTTTTATTTTTGTTATCTTTGAGATGGATTTTAGTATATTTTTTATACTTAGTTTCCTGTAAATAATTTATTTAAATAATGATACAAAGAGAAAAAAAATAAATAAAAATCAGAATTATTAATTAAGAAATAATAATAATAAAAAAAAAAAAAGAGACATACAAAAGGCACTTTATTAAACTCCTAATAGAATAGAAATAAGAACCCTTTGTGTCACCTGTGGTATAGTGGTTAGCATGGCAACCTACAATACTAAAGGTCGCACGTTCGCGCCCAGCGGTGGCCCTAGGATTTTTTAATGGGAGTAAAAAATCCTTAGCCATGCCGTCCCTCGGATAGGACGTAAAATGGGGTCCCGAGCCTGTACGATGTCAGTTACTCGTTAAAGATCCCTATCCTAATTATACCTGGATAGGCAAAATTTAGGACTCCCACTGTAGCATCGTCCGATTAGCCTTAGTGGCATAAAGTGACATTAAACAAACAAACAAATAACGCTTAGTAATAGAATAATTGGATTAACGAAACAAAAGGCTCGAAGCCGACACCACCAATCGCTCCCTGTACGTATACACTTATGTGAGTAAAATCCAAAATTAATACAGTCGAGGACCAGAGGCCATGGGTTTGGGGGTGAACGATCCCAACCAAGAAATAAACTAATTTATTAAAATATATTTTTTTCAATTCTCCAATTAAATTTAAAACGGCTGCATCGATTGTCAAAACAGTTTCCTATTAAATTTTGCTAACTGTACGTCTAAAAACTTTTCAGTTCTCATAGGGCAATTACCTTTTCTTGAGAAAAAGGTTGTTTTCCCGTGATCACGCTTAAGCATTTTCCTAATGAACGCCAATGAGTATTAGCCAATGTTTCGATCGATTTTGCTGCTCACATCAGGGTTTTCCTTAACTCTCTTGCTTTGATATTCATCTTGAAGAGCTGCAAAGGTATTCGATAGAGGCAGACAATGAATACAAAAAGTCCCATATATCAGTGTGTTTTTGCTTTAATGGCTGCTCCCTTTATTGACGAATAATTGAATATTCCTTTTTAAGTTAAAGCATAATCATATTTTCTTGTGGTTCCACCACAGACGCGAAAGCTGGCATTCACTTCGAGGCAGATATTAAAGTGATTACCGAGAGGTAGGCTTCCATCAATCTCGTTACCTTCCAGATGTACTTCTTCGGATACAAGACAACACCGGCTGCTACAAAGGAACGAACGGGGAAAAATACAATTAGCTGTAAATGTAGAAGATTAGTCTCGCCGCTGGCAGTTAAGGGAGGTAATAGCCTGGGAATATTAATAGTCCTCGTAAAGAGCTGGCTGGAGGTTGTTAAGCTATAACCGATTAGAGCGGACCACACGCGTGTCGGGCCATCATCGCGACTCCCGGTCGCCAGGTGTATCGGGCTCTTGTCGTGCGGAACGGGTACCTCGAATTGGAACCGGTGGTGAAAGTAATGTCACGTTACATGTTTGATCTGGGTGACGCATGTTAGTTAATATCAGGGCTTAACTACAAAAAGGGAAACTGCTCAACATGAAATATCACTAACAGTTGTAACAAGGTGTAGTTTTTATCGACCATCGGACGTTTTGAATTTAGCATGTCGATAGTCGTTCGTAAATAACTGCCGAAGGTGTGTGTTAGAAGCTCCGTTCTCCTTAATTCATGACAAGTGAAGTCTATCTGTATCCAAATCTATAGGACATAGGATCCGAATTGAATTAATCATCTAGTCTCTCGGGGGTAGGTTTTACAGCAAGCATTAAATCATGTTAGATATTTTTAATGAATCATAAAAAAAATCAATAATATAAATATGTTATAAAAATATGAAAATGGTCGCTTCAGGAGTTTCACAAAGACACTATTTGAATAGGCATTGTTTGACTAAATATTAGGTTCGGTAATGATAGTAAAATGTTTACAACGTAACTAAAACCAAATATAAAAGTACTGCAGTATGTAATATATAGACTGACAATATGTAAAAGTGACAATATGTGAGTAAGGTATAATGTGACTAAATTTTATGATCGGTAATAATAAATCTGGGAACAGTAATATGGTCAGAAGCAAAAGTGTGATTGTAGTTGAACAAAGTGGAAAATAGATAGAATAATAAACTCATTTTTGGAGCCATCAATAAGAAATCAAATGTTTAGTACTAATAAGAGGAATTGTCACACTAGTCGGAAACAACATAGGACTCAACACTTATCCTGATATTTCTGCTTAAAACTCCTGACAATTTATTATCCCAGATGGATTTAGAAAAAAAAAATAGTTTTTAATGAGTGAGCGATTTGGTAGTTGTTGCCAGTTAATTAACTGGCTCAGAACATGTTTTTCATATATGTAACAATACTCTTCTTTTCCTCAATATTTGTTTAGTATAAATTAATATATATACACATGTTCAAACAAGCTTTATGATTGACATAAGATTCCATGTATATGTTGTTAGCTTGCCGTTTCTTTGGGTAACTTGCTGGCCAAAAAGGCCTAAGTTACAAGTTGAAGGCAGCAGTTTTGCATGAAAAGTTGTCAATCAATATTTCCACATATCGTTTATCATTGAACGATCTTTTGATCGTGGTATGTCTTATTTAGACTTGATGATCAACAAAATTAGTGATGTTGGATTTTTCCTTCTTTTTTTCTGAATTAGGAAGACTTCACTCAATTGGTGAATGGTTAAGAGGAAAGTAACAGCCAAAAATCGTGCCCCCCCCCCCCTCCCCATGAGAAAATTAGAGAGGAAGGAGAAGGGTTGATGGATGAGGGAGTGTTGATGCCGGCTGTTGACTGTACAAACACGGGGCGGTGTTTTCATTTCCTTTCCACCCTTCACAAACACATTATAATAATGGACACACGTGGGCCGCTGTCTCTAATAGGGCCTTATGTCAACAATCCCCCCTCACCCACTCTCTCTCTCTCTCTTTCGCTCTCTCTCTCTCTCTCTCTCTCTCTCACTCTATCGTGCACTCGTGCCTTGTTTGCCTTCTCCTCCACTCTCTTAGCCGGAGCAAACACAGACTCCTAGTCCGACAATCTTAGCGCTGTATGTAAATAGAACATAATCATGCTCCTCACTGCGTCTCCAACTTCTTCTAATTTAAAATAAACAAACGGACTTTTAACGATAAACCCTCGGAATTGGAATAAGGGAAAAGACATAACGTCTATACAATTTCAAACAATGCCACTATTGTCAACAGATGGTTCTATATAAACAGGGAGACCACAATAGAAGTCTCCCACAGCCTGCTTCTATTCAATGGGACAAGAGAAACAAGGCTAACAAACTGTGATTAGGGAGGGGACTGTGACCGTCCGGCCGGGACTGCGGTGAGTTGGGTACACCGCTAGAGATCTATCCCTCGCCATTAGCGATCAACCATCCATCTCCTTTTCGATCTGGCCTATTCTCCTCTCCTCTCTGTCTTTCTATCGCCTTCTCTTCTCATAAAATTATGATTAGTATTGTAAATACTTATATTTAAAAACATTTTTTAATTTTTGAAGCCTCATAAATAACATAAATATCAATTAGGACATACAGCATTATAATTTACCTGATTTTATAAAGAGTCCCGCGTTTTGACCTTTTACATAAATGACCGTCAGTTCTGAATCAAATTATACCTTAATTTAATATTTTTTGTTTCAATTTTTTTATCCTTCATGATGACACATAACGTTGGAACTGAATTCTAGTTTAAACATAATTCATTTTCTTTTTTATACATAAATAACTCGATAGGACATGTTTTTCCTGAATCCTAAATACTCCGGCCGAGAACTCATTTAGCTGTATTCCCGAACAGTGAGTGAGCTGAAGCTGAATGAACCGAAAACAGGTCTATGGGAACGCCAAGAACAAACCGGCCGTTTCAATAGGATACGGTATGTACTCGGTTCGTGACGGGAATATAGCCACAGAGAGGGGGGGAGGGGAATTCGCCCCACGTAAGCCCCCCTTGTTTGTTCTGGGCTCTGCCTCTATCCTGCAAAAGTGAGCATGAATAACAACTGGGTATTATACCTTCGAGGAGCTGCGGCAAAAACTACCTGAATTTATCGGGGAACGGTTTCCCGGGGACTGTTTGTCGACTTTTTGCCCCCGCGCTGGGGGTTAATTCGCCCCCCCCCCCCTGTAAGTCATCAGCACCAGCCCTCCTAACTCACAAATAAGATTAGCGCTAGGATTGCGTTAGGAGCTGCGACAAAGGGGGGATTATTATAAGCTCAGCTCGGCCTTTATCCATCCAGTGCTTCCTACAAATAGGATCTCGCCTCTTTTGTAACTGGCAATATATATACCCCCCCTCTCACTCTCTCTTTTTTTTTTTTGTCTGCAGTTATTAATTCAAATTACAAAAATCCTTAAGAAGGACACTTAAATCTTAATTATTTAAGATCACATTGAAGATGTTTTGTATGTATGTATTATGATTTTTAAAAAAATTATGAATTAAATATAGGTTAAGTGATAATCAGGATTTTTTTTTTGGAAAACCAACGTTTCGATCCAACTTGTGGATCTTGATCAGGACTAAAAGAAAACAAATATATTAGTATCTATGCTAGAGGATGGCAATAAATGATTACTTTACAGAACTGATAATAATATATAATATAATATAAAAAATGGATAGCATTATACATGAATATTTAAACCACCAGCCACTTATTTAAATCTTCATGTATAATGCTTACCATTTTTTATATTATTATCAGTTCTGTAAAGTAATCATTTATTGTCAACCTCTTAGCATAGATACTCATATATTTGTGTTCTTTTAGCCCTGATGAAGATACACAAGTTAGATCGAAACGTTGGCTTTCGAAAATAAATTTTTTTTCAAGCTGAAAATCCTGATTATCATTTATCGTAAAGAATAACAGTTGATTATCTCTCACCTCTATGAATTAAATACTAAAAGATTTTGTACCTAATAACTACCAGTATATTTGGGATTTACGAAAATATTTGAAAAATCATTAATAAAGGCCACTATTATGTGCCTTATAAAGCCCCTTACAGCCCTTAAATAAAGTCCCTTCTTCATAAATATTTTTTTTTCTTAAACTAATATTAAAAAAAATAAATAATGGAAGAGAAATGATAAAACCTTGGCCGATAATCGAACCAAGGTCCTCGCGTCTCCGTTGCAGAGCTCTTACCACGGAGCTAACCGTGTGGCCACTCCCAACTGTGTCGATCCTCTCTTTTGCGATCCCGAAGAAGTTAAACATCAGCGAAGAAGTTAAACATTATAACATTTTTTTTTAAAAATAGTATCGTATAAGTCTGTTAGAAAAATATTTAAAAATTTGTATAGTGAACTTGCTACTGCATTGGGGGAAGGGGTGTCTATATTTTGCTCACAATAACTAAAATGTTCATATTTTTCGCTTAGTTAAAAATATATGTAACATTCATGAATATTTTATATATAATATTTTATTTATTTTTTTAAAATATCTATGCATAAAAAAAGATCCTGCTGTCCTGGAGACTCATGATAAACGATGATATTTTTCAATTAAGCCACCATTCTTTACACTCACCTCGCATTAAAAGTTATGACTTATTTATTTGTTAAAAAATATATATATAAATTCAAACCAATTTACCGTTGTTTCATTTTTTTTTTTTTAACCAATAAGCATGAACGGTTTGAACAAAAAAGACTTAATTGTAAATAAATAATAATTTGTTATTTTTCATTTTAAATGTGTTGTAGAATATGCACCTTAAGTAACAAAATATCTTTATAGGTTATATTTATATTTATTTTCATTATTTCTTTTTTTTTTTCAGAGAAATTCCATATCCCCAGCCGAGAGAGAAAAATACAGGCCGAGGAGTCCGCCTGAGCCAGAACACAAAAAAGTCAAAAAAGAGGAGAAAGACTGTCACGTGAGTTTTAGTAACATGTTTTTTGGTAGTGAGCATGCGCTTATACCTTACATCTGCAAGATAGCAAATTTTGCATAGGCGCAAAAAATATTTTTTTTCTCAGTTGTTTATCGTACTTTATTTTATATATTTTTGTTTATTCTATCCATATATATATTTTTCCCCCGGTGCCTTATCTGATATTTCTTTTCTCTTATAACGTTAAAGTTATTTCGAAAAAATAATTTCTATCTCTGCTATTTGCTGCGAAAGTAATGAAAACATCTATTAACTGTATATATGTATTACCACATCATTAGTAATCCACACAAGGATATTTAAATAAAAAAACAAAAACAAATATTTCCACTAAATATTAGCTTAAAAAGCAATAGATTGTATCCTAGTATGAATACATATTTTCGATAAATGTATAATTTATTTTTTATTACTACTAGGGTTTATTAACAATAAAATGTAAGATTTTAGGCTTGAAGCACTTTACTTGCTCTGTGGTACATTTATTTGTTTCTGTGCATGGTACCATATTGCTTGTTTGTTTCTCACAATGACACAAGGTTTTGTACAGATTTTTTTAACCTGGTGATCTCGAATGTATCATTGTCCCTTAATGCTTGCGTGTTTTAAGTCTATAAATCCCTCTCAAGGTGTGTTAAGACTTGTTACATTTAATAAATAAACATATCAATCTAAAGGGAAATATACAAAACTAAATTATTTAATAAATTTTCGATAGGATGATTAATAGTTTGGATTTTCAATTAAATCCTGGATTTAACTGAATGTCCTGGACAGTTGACTATTACACACATCTAAATTAATAAATTTTCAAAATAAAATTAGCTCTAAAATTATTCTTTCAAAGAGCAAATTAATTTTGATGTTTTAATAGTATTGGTTTTTAATGTGAATTATAATAACCGCTTATTGTGCCTTTAGTGTACACATTTTTTTTTTTTTAAATCTTTGATGTTAAAATTTAGTTTCATAATATTGTGTTCTTAATGTGGCAAATTAGTTGTCTTAGTTTTTAGTAAACTACTTGTATATATTTATACATTCGATTTTTCAATTTAAAAAAATATATATATATAGATTAACTTAATGCTATTCGTTTTAATTCGGCTTGGATATTATTAAGTACGTCTCTATTTTTTTTATTTTTTTTTTTTTACATTGAGAAGTTATTTGGTATATTGGTTTATTTTTAATTCAATTTAAATACAAATAGTGTTTTAAACCTTAAGTGTGGAGTAGCTCTGTTGTTTTAGGTGATTTTTTGTTTAATATATACCGTAATCTGTATAAATAAAGATGAAATTCTGTTTGTTTGTTTGTTTGTTCTTTATAGAAATCCATACGGTTTGTCCTATATTCTCCAAATTTCGCGTGATTCTTTCCAGTGATTCTTTGATACCAGGTGCGGACACCTGTCCATATTAAAATTGCATAACTTGAGCAAATCTCTGGGTATATTCTTTATTGTTATAAAAATCGTTTTGATCTCGCTTTACATTGGTTTTTACGAAATACACCGGTTTGAATCGATAAAAGTCTTACTTTATAGATTGAAAAAATGAAATTCTCTGGGTGAAACCGGTATATACAGCTAGTTATATATAACCGTACGAATCTTCCGATTCTGAACATACCACAAATGGAAATGTCCGCGAGACCTTCTGAAATTAAATACATAATTATATCATTCCAACTTATGATGTATTTTGATGCTCTTTGTATTGCAAATAAAACTTAAAAATTTCAAACAGTTTATTTGATGTTAAATGATTCATATATATTTTATATCATATTTATATATTGAATAAATTTCCTTAATTCATTTATACTTTTGTATCGTGTTGAAACTTCTCTTGTTTTAATGAAATATGGGCAGTGTTGCATGAAAGTTGAGTCGTTAAACGATATGTGTGCGTCGAGTTATCAGACAAAATGGGGGCCCCCATAATGCGAGTTCATTCTAAAAAGTGGGGCCGGGGATTTAGAGGGGGGGGGGAGATGCAGTGGAAACGTGACATATAGCCCCCCTTAAACCACTCTAATCGGGATAAAAGCTTTAGGGGCTGTCTATACTCACTTCGGAAGAAAGGTCTTTTATTTAATCAGATTTCTTCCCTTCACTGGAATAAAATATCTTTTTTATATTCATCCTAGTTTATTTATTTGTTATGAAACCGGAGTTGTTGAAAATCCGGTATTTGATGGAGCGTTTGGGTTTTATTTCTATTTATTTATTTTTTTTTTTTACTACATTATGTTTCAACTGAAAAAGGATTTCTTCTAATGCACATACGAGATATCGTGTGAATAAAGCGTTAGGCATTCAAGAAACCTGCGGCATTCAAAATAAATTCGCATTGCTAGAACCCTCAACATTTTTTTAATGGTATTTTATAACAACCGTGGAAGTATCCAACGTAAATTTCACAAGTAACAATCAAATCAGAGATCGACTGTTTTCATTAAACTCCTTCAATGATGATAAATTGTCAATACTTTCAGTAAAAAAAATGTCCTTTATTTAGCTGCGCATCCCTACTTCTCTTAAGTCGTCTAGTCAAATAAAGAATAAATTGTTGACTGTAAAAATATCAAAAAAATATAAAATAGTGCTTTATAATATTCAGTTAAATTTTAATAAATACATATATAAATAGTCAGTCGCACTTTTTTAACGGTTTGAATTGTGTCCGAATTTCGTATAATCCTTTTTTTTTTTTTTAATTAAACACCAAATTGTAAGATTCGATCTTTACCCGTTTTGTCCCTGATAAGTGAGCTGATGAGATAATTGTGTTTATTTCTGTCTTAAATAGATGTATAAAGTTCTAAACTATTTTTTAAAAATGTCAAAAATAGTTTTCATTTTTTTTAAGTATGTTTTTTGTGAACTTGTATACTTCTAATATGTATACTCTGAATTATTGGCCTTTCAAGCATATAACAACTTTCAAATTGTTTTGTATTCCAAATCTTGTGATTAAAGGAATGTAATAATTAAATTTTAAGTAATAGGACTGATTTGGGCTAAAAAAGCATCATTCCAAGAAATAGGTAATTTTAAATTTACCAATCGTTTATTTCTAACAAATATTCATAAAGAAATGTAAACGCTCCATGGTACATTTCTAACAACACAATACACACAGACATGGACATTCCAACAGTAAAATCATACACTCACGACAAATACTCTACCTTTCACAGTTCAACTCACAACCATCCAAACCCACTTGTTTCTTCTCTTTCTTCCCAGTTACCAGTCCAACGAAGATTAAAAAGACATTGGCCGAGAGATATGCTCGAGCAAGTAATTTAAATCAAGCAAAACGAAGATAAATTTCACACTATCCACAAATTTGCTAGGTGCGCTACAGCGCAGGCGCAAATGACTTAAAAGAAAAAAAAATACCAAAAATTTATTTTATTTCAATACTTGCGACGAAACGATTTAAAAGAATAAGTTTAAATTATATTCAAACTATGAGGTCGTGCTTTTTATATACATATTTTACTGTATGGAGTTTTAAAAACTTTTTTTTTTTATGGTTTAGTTTTTTTTCTGTCTGTCGCATGCTTCGTGTGTCCGACGTCCGTCGTTTAAAATTATGTTGCATCAGTTAATTTTTTATTCTATTTAAGGTTAATTAATTTATTTTGTAAAATTAAAAAAAAAAAAAAAAAGCCCAGCGCTGCAATTTCACAAGAAAAGAGCAAACGTCACTAAGCCATACTTTTTTTACCCCCAGTTCTCCGAAGCCCATTTCACAAATCGTGTAACGGAAGTCTGTTTCTTTTTTTCTCTCTTTTTTTTACAGCCCCCACCCTTTAACCTGTGTAGAATTCTAATTAACAAGTAGGACCTTGGTGGACATGCCCAGCTTGACTAATAAGTGTCATTATCCGATTGTTTTATTTCTTGAGGAACTTGTCAACGGTCTGGGTATGGAGGTGATGTGAATACTGATTTCCCACTTCGGATGTATCCGCCTAGAATAAAATATCAGGAGAATCCTTGATTTGTTTTTCTATTGCTGACATCTATCCATTGTTAAGAACGAGGCTCATTTTGTACTATTGTTAACTTAATCGCCTTTCACTAGGATTTTTTTTTCCCTAGGTGTACAATGTACCATGTTGCATTATATGTACTTCTGTAATTTTATTTATAAGCGAAGTATCTCAACTCCTTGGACACATATAACACTGGATCTGCCTGATACGTAGATTAACATGAATAATAACTTCCATGATGACGAGGAGTGAATGACTTTAAAAAAAAATTCCCAGTTTTAGAGGTGTGTTCTGAAGCTTGCGATAATACATCGAAGATTAAGGCCCGGTGCACACGGACGACACTTTTCTGCGATACGGACTATAAGCCGGGTCAGGGGTACATGGAGTACAATGGACCGACCGGATTTACCATTATACTCCAGGTACCCCTGACCTGGCTTATAGTCCGGATCGCAGAAAAGTGTCGTCCGTGTGCATCGGGCCTAATAGAACATGCATTTATTCAAACAAGCAAAAAGTTAATGTTATATATAACCTATTAATAATGTAACTATTAGGTATTCGTTTGGTTTTTCCCGTTCAGCTAGGCAGCGTGGTCCGAACACGCAGTGGAGATGCGGAGACCCGCGTTCGTGACCAAGGCCAATCCTTTCACTTCAAAGAAAAAATAGGCGTATTTTATTTTAAAATTTACTGAAATTTGGATTTAAAAAATTAATGAAATAAATAAACTTTGTTTTAAAGTAATTATAATAAGAAAAATAAAAATTGAATGAAATCTTCGGTTTTAATGATAACTACCTATAATAAAATATAGTATTGGCTAATAATAGCTAGACGACACAACTTCCATGATAATCTCTGTCACACTTGGAATTTATTTTTAGTTGTTTTAATATTTTTATTTTTCATTAATCATTATGTTATGGGAAAATCTTTAATATTATCGCTTCTTTATTATTTGCCCCATAAGTTTCTTTTTATTTATTTTTTATTGTTTTTTTACGTTAAGAAAATATATTTAAAAATTATTTCCTATTTTCAATTCAATGACATAATTTCATTTATCACTAATGTTCTTTAAAGAAAAAAAATCCCCTTTATTATAATTAATAAGAATGCAAATAAAAGTATATAAGAATGCAGTAATAATAATTTATTTTTATTAGACATATCTTCAAAATGCATTCAACTAAATTATTAGACCAGAAGGCAAAAAATAAAATATAAAAATAAAAATGAGATAACCTTCTTTCCTATTTCATTCCTTTTTTTTATTCTGTTTCTCAAGCCGCACTAATTGCGTTTCATTTTTATGCTTATTCTTATCGCCTTCCCTTTACGAGTTCCGGCGTGGATTTTATTACGGGCAGTAAAAGTTTATGCCTGCTTTTAATAGTCCTTAAACCTTCCCTTCCCAGATGTCTCGTATTCTTCTTATTTAATATTATCGATAAACAGCCAAGTGGTGGGGGGGGGGGTAATATCCGATGGCCCCGCATTTATTTATTTCGTTTTATTATTAACAACTTTATTACCTGTCGATAATGAGATGCTCCCTCTTATCACTAATTTATTACCTTTATACCGGTTAGGATTTAATTTGCTTCGGTAATGGGCCTTCATTTCGAACCGGCATAAAAATGAAATAAAATAATATTTCTATCGACAAAATATAGCAACACAATTTAACGTATAGTCATACAATTAATGCGTGAGGGGCTTTCATTTCAATAGGGGGGCCTACGAGGTACAGGAAGTTTGGGGGGAATTCCTTGTTTAGCGGTTTTTTTTTTTTTGCTGTTTTTCTGCACACCTTTCCTTGCTGACTACTGAAATGGCAATTTATACAATATAAAAGTTCGTTATTATATCTATAATTTGTTTTTGAAAACAAGTAATATTTCAAATCATATTCTATGACTTCTTCCTGCCACTTGGTTTAACCAATGCATACTATAACGTCAGAGTATAGTTATAAAGAATAATCTGTATTTTAAAGTCAAGTTAGGTGGAGGGGGGAGGCCCACAATATGAAAAAAAGAATTTATTTTGGATTTCTTTGATGAGAGGGTCTATCTGAATGTTAGTGGGATGTGGTTCCAAAATATTGAGAAAGATATAATTTTCCGATTTCATTGAAAGTGCAATTGATAGATTGAATTTGACTTGCATAAGGTTGAATTTGAATTAGAAATGCTATACATACATACTTTTGTCTTGTTCTGTACATGGGTTTTTTTTTTTTTTTTTATCTGCACTGGCCTAGAGGTTAATCTGTAACAAGATGGCCGAATAATTCAATTTAATGAAGTGTTGATGATGATGAAATTTGGCTTATAAACTTTGAAAAATAATATGTTAATGAAGTTAAATAATATAAGTTACTTTAAAACCTCTATGAATTATATAAAAAATGGGAGTTTAATTTTTTTTTCATGATTTTAATAAACAATTTAAACCATTTTCCTGAAGTTTTTGTTGTTTGTTTAACGTCAGTTTATGCCACTAAGGCTAATCGGACGATGCTAGAGTGGCCCATATTTTACCTATCCAGGTATAATTAGGATAGGGATCTTTAACGAGTACCTGACATCGTATATGAGGTTGTTGATTAATTTTTTTCAAGAAATGATAATTTATCTAAAAACACCTTTTTAAATTCAAAGTAAAAAAAAAAAAAAAATGAAAATGAGTAGCCTTTTTACTTCCACGAAATTTGTTTTATTTTCCATGGATTACCTCTAGATGAAGGGACTCCAACAGATAAATATCCCACGACCCTCGTTCCAGAATGTTTTAACCCCTGACGGAAAAGAAAAAAAAAATGTGGGAGCCGTAGCAGGGTCGATAAACGACTACCCCCTTCCTCCCCCACATCCTGTCTTCCGCCCCAGGGGTCGCAACAAGCTAAATGAATTGTAAAATCGGGAACTGCTCTCCTACAGTCGGCCAAATGGCCTGCTGGCCGATGGGGCGGAACCGAATTACACGTCGGCCCCAACAGTTGTTTTGGACATTCTTCTCTTCTACTTCAGAAGAGGGCTAGGGTGAGTTCGTGACCAGTCTATCTTGGGGGGGGGGCAGCCGATGCGTCGCTAATGAAGGATATTTAAATGAGGGGGGTTGTGCGATAGTATCTTGTACTCCGGTGGCTGCTCTTGAAAGTACACGTCACGGATTCTCTTAGTTATCTCTCTCTCTCTTTCTCAGTCCCTTGTTCACTTATGTAGTAATTAGTCAATAAAAAAGAAATGCAAAAATCCCAAATCGTTGTATCAATTTGGCTTCAAGATCACTCTGAGAAATCACACTGTAGATGGAATTCCGAAACTGCCCGAGTTTGTCCGAAAGTAATCGTGGACGACCGATCTTTGGGCAGGCAGGATGATTTTAAATTTGGAAGTTAGATCAACTCAGGTCCCCATCTCGTTCTATCTTGTTATGTATAAACCACAGCTTGTATTGACTTATCGAAATGTTTGGCAACTGTTCTTCAATTCTTTCTCCTTTCCCAAAAAATAAATAAGGAAGTGAAATATTTTATATGTACTTCATTCTTTTGGATTGCTTTGCACAATCCATAATTTCGAATCTAGGAATCTATACATACTTTAAAAAAGCGAATTAAATAATGCTGATTAAATTTAAACACTGCGGTATTAAAATTATATTTTAATTGTATATTTCCGTTTTTTACATCTTATAATTATTAATTAATATAATATTTAATTTTTACTTATTCCTGCATTTATTATGTGGTGAACCTTATCTACTGCTTAAAATTTATGAAATAACTGTATTTCTGTACATTTTAGACAAATTTACATCATTAGGACAAATAATTTGTTAAATGAACACGTTCGTTAATATTCGGCTACTTTCGGTACCCCTCGGATTATAATTTACATTATTCTTTATACCAACCGCCATTTAACGGAAGTGATTCCAAACTATTGCTCACTATTTTACCAATAAAGAAAAAAAAATAGTATAATATAATTGCACATTGATCAGAAATCATAAAGAAAATCGTTTACAAGTATACCTTCGTAATTCGCTGAGGTGGTTTGAGAGTTGTGACTTGGTATTTTTGGTAACGTATATTTTCTAATTGTACCGCGTTCAAAACTAAAATTATAACCATGTAAAAGATGAGAACATAATCGGAACATTTCTGGAATAAAATATTTTTCCTTACATCGAGTTTTTACAAAGTAGATATTCCTTACGTAGAAAATCCTTACATGGAATAAGTATTCTAACTTCATTACCTATTAATAATGATTTTTCTGAGTAATACACCTATCCATATTGTGAAAGGTTGAAAAAAAATGTGCGGTTATCAGTTGTAAATTATATTCATGTAAAATTATGTATGTGAGCTGAACTAACACCTGCTTGGATGCATTTTGATTAATGCTAATCACTCTGTTTCCTCATTAGCCTAAATAGGACAAACAATTTTCTTCAGTGAATTAAACATGCATTTGATATTCTTCCATGTTACCCAATTCCATTCTTATCATACTTTAATCTTTATATTAAAAGTTCATTTAAATAATAAATTCCTTTGCATACACATTAAATAAGAGATAAATTAATGTGAGAAGTATTTAAATATAAGTGGGAAAACTGGTTTATCCCTGTTGCTTCCATTTATTTTGCTTTGACTTGTTGATTGATTGAGCAAATATTAAAAATCCTTCGTAGTCTCTGAATTTAACATGTGTTAGTCAATTTAAATTGTCTTTATTATGCAGTACAAAACCTATTCAAAATAAAACAGTCAAATTTCAATATTTCGATTGCATATCAAACATTTATAATGTTTTTATGATTATTGTCCTTCATTAGTATTACTGATGTCCCTAGTTCGAAGTAATCTTGATTTTTCTTTATAAAGCTTGCAGATCTATTAGTACTTTATTAGTCTAAGCAATTAGGCAATATTTTATTTACATTTCACTTCAAAGGTTTACTAAACACTTACAATCAGCATTTGATAATAAACCGAGCACCGGTATAGCATGTCATTTTTGTAATTCAGGAGCCACTAATATTTTGACTTCAGAATTTTTTTTTTCTTTTCGGGGTAATTCAATACAATATGCTTCATTGATAAATTATAATATGTTAAGAATACCAAGATAAGGCACATATTTTGTTTTCTTTCTTCTTATTTATTTATTTTTTTCTCGAACGCAAAACGTTTGATGAATCTTATTTTTTATTTTATTTATTTAATTTTTTTTCTGAAGAACTACATGTTCTTTCTTCTTCTAATCGGCTTATGTACGTTTACAGGCTAGTGACGGGGAAAAAAGTGACCAAGACTTAGTTGTAGACGATGCCAGCGAGGTAAGCACAAATTTTTACACAAAAATAAAAAAAAGAAAAAACAAATCAATAAGTAACCTAATTTCTAACAAGTCCCCCAAAAAAAGAAAGTAAAAAAAAAATCAAATTAACTCCTAACCTCCTAACACTCCGATAATAATAATAATAATACCTCAATAACCTCTAGGGTGAAAGCTGTGCATGAACGATTAACATTAGTTGAAGTATGAAAATAAAATAACAAAGCCGTTACAGTTCCGGCATAGAACATGTGTATTTATTTATTATTATAAATAGGAAATGAAGACAAGTATAAGTTTACCTGGTTCATTTACCTGGTCACTTTTTTCGCCATTTTTCTGAATGGTATGTGAAAACTTGCTCGATATTGTAATTGCAAGTGGCTCTTCGATGTTGTAATTTGTGCTATTTCCTGTACATGCATAAATGTGTATGCATGTCATTTTAAATTTTTGTTGTTGTCACTGCATGAAAAATTAAGGCATTGAATGTAACAGCCATCAAAATAATTGGTGAAACATGACTTGTTGAATTTCCTACGTTAAAATTTTTAATTTATAATTTTTTTTCTTAATGCCATTGATGGTTTTATTTGTTATTCTGTAAAGAAAAAAATTGGTAGCCTTTTTTTTTTTTTTTATTTATTTAATTACTTTTGAAAGAACTTTATAAAATATTTTCATATAAATTTTATTCAATTTTTTTTTTTTCAGGAACCTGTTTCCCCTCCTAATGGAACAACTTCACCTAGAGAAAATGGACTGGATAAGCTTGCACCTAAAAAAGAACATGTTGGCCCTCATAGGTAACAATACCATACCTTTTTTTTAAATGTTTTAAATAAGTAATTATATTATTAAATAATTTGTTGTATATCTTATACAATTGAAATCAACCTCTTAGAACAGAATTTCAATAAATCTGAATATATTTATCACTTTTTATAATGAAAATCATAGCATTGCTTTCTGCAAAAATACATCCATAAATATTACATGTATTTATTTTGAGTACAATTCTTAATTAAATATTTATGTACACACTTGTATAAAATCTGCAAGAAAGATACCTTAATTAAATGATTTTTATTCATTTATTTTTATTTTTTTGTTAATTCAAATAAATTTGTCTTGGAAATCATCGTTCAAAATCAGTTCCATATTCTCGAAAATAAATAATATAAAATTTGAATACGAATAATTTAAACAAATGAAGCTCATTGCTTTTCTAATGATGTATGAATTTCAATCAGTTTTAAAGGTAACTTATATAAAAACTATAAATTTAAAAAAGAATAAATTACTTGCACAAATTAGGTTTTTATTGGTTAATTAAAAGAAATTAAAATGTGTTTCTTGTCACACCTAACCTTCATAATATTTTTAAGTCTTATTTGTTAACTACAGTTTTTTTTTTTTTGTATTAATTAATAACTGTATTTTTATTTATAATATAGTTATTAAACTCTTTAGTTGTTAAACCCTTAGTTGTTTTGAACAAAAAGTTTGTACATACATAAGTAAATAAATACTTTGGTTTGAGAAACCATTGCATAATTTTTCATTTATGATGCAGTCTTACTTTTCATATATGTACTCCTGAACCATATTTGTTAATACAAAGGTATGTATTTCTCTATGTTTAGTCCAAGGAGTGGCACATCATCAAATGCAAGTACCCCGTCGACGAAAAAGATGGAAGAAAAGCCGACGACCCCAATTTCCAAGTCTGTCACACCAACGAGCGGGGGCAGCAGCGGGAGCGTAGCTGGCTCTGGAGCTATCAAGCCTTCTTTAGTGAAACCACCTTCACTTTGTAAGTATATTCATCTGTATTCTATCACTTCTCTAAAATATATATAAGTAAGTATTTATTTTCTAAAATATTTAAATTTTAAATAATTTATTTTTTGAAGAGAAAAGATTGGGCTCTGCCAGGAATGGAACCCGGGTCTTCCGCATGACATGCGTGGTATGCTAACCACTGCACCACAGAGCTCGCCTCCAAGCCAATCCCTCCTCTTCACTGATACCTCTCCCTCGATCTTGCAAGTTTTGCGAGTATTTTCGGGAGGAGGACAATGTTTGTCCAATTTTGGGCATCTCTTAATGATCGTCAATATTTGGGTGAAGCCCAATCTTTTCTCTTCAAAAAATAAATTATTTAAAATAATTTAAAACAAGGTGGTTACCCACAAAAATAGATTAAATTTATAAATATAAAATATTTAATAGTTTTTATTTTCTAAAATATTTAATAGTTTTATATTTCGGTTAATATAAGTCCATGTTAGCATAATTTTTTAATTGACATTGACCAAAAGGCCCTCATAGAAGACATAGTCTAAAAATTCCTTATCTAGTTCTGCACGTTTTAATTTAACATTAGATATTTGACCAAATGTACATTTTTAAATTAGAATTTTATCAAATCTTAAATAATTTGTTTATTTGTATTAAAAATTATTTGTATAATTTTAGTAAATATTTGCATATTTGTGGTTGAAAAATAACTAAACTTTTCCAGTAAACAAACATAAAAAGATTAATGTAAATTTGTCTAGATCTAGCTTAGAGTAGATTTTTTATTTCATTGTTTTAATTTTTTTTTTAAGAAGCTATTTCCAAGATACTATTGAAAAAACTTTTAAACAGATAATGTTGCAGCACAATACCCGCACTACCTAGCCGGCGCAGGCCCACACGATCTCCAGGCAGGCTACGGTGCGTTACACAATAATCTTCCTCCAGCGCTCAACAGTTACCCTAGGCCTCCCATGGTATACCATTAATGAATTTGAATTTGTTTGCTTTTTTTTTTTTTTAAATTTCATATAAACTAATAATTTTCTATATTATTTATAGGTTGGCTACGATCCACATACACAAATGAGGGCGTCCTTGGGACCTAGTTTAGGTGCCATTCCAGGCGGAAAACCGTAAGTTTCTCGCTTTATCATTACTATTTCATTATTATATAGTTTAATACTTGGATATATTTTCATAAATACTGATCCATAACCGTCGCTTATCTTCAGTAAATGTTCAGTACCTGACTGTATTAATTTGTCTTCATCTGTTAACTGATAAAACTAAGGTTTTTTTTATTATTTCGATCTATTTAGAGCTTTTTTTTTTCTTATTGGATTTTTTTATGTATCATGAATTAGATAGAAATAATTCTGTATAAATAAACAGATGTATGTTTGCACGATTCAAACTTATGAACAAATATTCAGATAAACTAACTATATCCTATTTAAACCATATGTTAAGATATTGATTCATTTATAATTTCTTTTTAATTATCGTTGAAAAAACTATTCATTTATCCCTTTCAATGAATAAAAACCATGAGCGAGATTTCGTTGGTGGTATCGCAACCATCTTTCTATTATTATATTGAAGTCTGTCTACCTCACTTTTTTTATATCAAAAGTTTTTATATGAAGTAATATTTTCCAATCCAGCCACATTGTGTTATAAAATTGAGACACATAGTTTATTGTTACGTTTCCATTCCTATTTGAGATAAAAAAAAATAAAAAAACCTGTACCACTACAACCCATAAAGGGTCTGGGGTTCAGTACTATGTAAGGAAGAGTACTGTTTCTTGGTCAGCGGTCGTGCAAGGAGGTGATTTGACCGTGATCACGCTCAACTGCCAGGTTCTTTCCCCTTAATTTTTCAATTAAGGGTACCCACTTTATAGAGGCTGGGTTTGCCCCAGGAGGGTCTCTCGGCCCACGAGACGAACTGTGGCGAATAATAAAGATATCATAAGCCATGTCAGATTCGAACTCGGGACCTTAAGCTCAGCAGTCCACTGCCTTACCAGTGGGCTACCCCGCTCCCTCCTATTTGAGATAGTACCTATATAATACGCTTGACTTGAGCTTTACTATTTTAGTACTATTTTAGTATAAAATAGTAAAGCTCAAGTCAAGAAATTTGAAGACAAAACAAGTAGTTTATTTGGTTAGCAGTAACAAATTATACTCAGCAGCTTTACATATTTCTACAGTTATAAGTTAATTATATCCAATTAAATTTATAATAATTTGCTTTGTGTTTTTCAGAGCCTATTCATTCCACGTTACTGCAGAGGGACAAATGCAGCCAGTTCCATTCCCGCCGGATGCCCTTATCGGACCAGGAATCCCTAGGCATGCCCGACAGATCAATACCCTAAGCCATGGTGAAGTGGTCTGTGCGGTGACGATTTCGAATCCTACTAAATATGTCTATACAGGTGGTAAAGGCTGCGTCAAAGTCTGGGACATTAGTCAGCCCGGATCGAAGAGCCCTGTTTCTCAACTTGATTGTCTTGTAAGTTGTATTTCAAATCACTTATTGCTCAGTTATATTATATTATTATATTATTGTAAATTTGGAACTTATATTTTATTTTATTTTTAGCAAAGGGATAACTATATAAGGTCGGTGAAACTTCTTCCTGATGGAAGGACGTTGATAGTTGGTGGTGAAGCAAGTAACTTGTCTATATGGGATCTCGCATCGCCTACACCTAGGATTAAGGCTGAATTAACCTCAAGTGCACCAGCATGTTACGCACTTGCTATAAGTCCTGACAGCAAGGTGAATATTTAAATGTTATCCATTAATAGGAGAACTTATTATCCATATTATTTTTAGTGCATTTATAAATTAACCCACAATCTCTATTCTGGATACAATAGATCAGGCGCCATTTTTATAATTAAATATATGTTAAATATATAATTGGAAAATTAAAACAAGCTATCGCTCCTTTTTTGCAAAACGTATCTTAAAGTAATGAGAAATTTTTGATTAAATTTTGAAGTGTTTTTTTTTTTTGGAAACGTAAATTAGATAGGAATTTTGGCGCCTAGATAGATTGGGCGCCTTTCCATCATATTGAACTCAGAAGAACCTCATAGTAAAAATATATATATATTTTTATAATTAAACATATGTTAAATGTCATTCATATTTGGGCAAAAGGGCTTAAGTCATAAAAAAATGTTAATGTCTTGTCTTCTTAAAATTCATAATTTACTATAATTTATTCGTTATTCATAATTTATTACAGTCTCTGTTGAAAGAATATAGTTTCATTTATTATTCTGGAATGAAGAAATACAAGCAGAAAGAATTCATAATGATTTTTAATAGCTTCATAAATCGTTGTTTAAGCTTCACATTCGATGACTTAACCCGTTTTGACCAAACAACAGTAATATATAATTGGACAAATTAAAACAAGCTATTGCTCCTTTTCTGCAAAACGGATCTTAAAGTAATGCAGAAATTTTTTATTAAATTTTGAAGTGTTTCTTTTTTTTTTTTTTTTTTTAAACTTAAATTATATAGGAATTTTGGCTAAACATTTCAGGAGTTTGTGGGTGGTATAGACTCATAAGGACTTTTTCCAATAAACCCAAAATAAACTAATAAAATAAATACTTCTAAAAGTTGGTGTAATATAAAAATAAATATTTCCTGTATCGAATCGCTCAGTTCCCTGGTATTGATGTACTAATTAAATAAAATAATATAATAAAGAGGGTTAGTTAACATAAAATGATGACCCCAGGCTAAGAACGTGTTCAGTCCATTTTTTGTGAATATTGTTTTATAGCGCATTATAGTAAGCCATTTCGAGTACTACAAATCTGTGTAGTTTACACGGAAACATCGGGTTCAGTCCTTCAGATATTTACAATTCTTTTTTGGGGGCCCACTTAATTACAATTCTTTTTTGGTCATTGATTCTTTTTGGACTAACAAATAATCTATTATATTTTTATTAACATTACCATTATTTTAAAATACATTGGGCATACACTATTTTTTCCCAAAGACATAGAGTTACTACGTTGGGTTCTCTACAAGATTTAAACACTCTTTTTGCTCTCCTGTAAAATTTGCAAAATGTGACTGAACATATTCTTAGCGTGGGGTCTTCAAATATGTTGATCTTTAGGTAACATAAAATGATGCTATATCTTGAATCCTTGCCTACACATTCACTCCACATTCATCAACCTCACTTGACATAGATATTAATATTAATCGCTTACATTTTTTTTTTTTTAAATTACAAGAGTTTAGTTATTTATTAAATTTTTATTACAGGTATGCTTTAGCTGTTGTTCTGACGGCAACATAGCTGTTTGGGATTTACATAATCAAACTCTGGTAAGGCAGTTCCAAGGCCACACAGATGGTGCTTCCTGTATCGACATCTCAGCTGATGGTACAAAATTATGGACGGGAGGTCTTGATAACACAGTTAGATCTTGGGATCTCAGGGAAGGAAGGCAGTTGCAGCAACATGATTTTTCATCTCAGGTAATTATTACAAAATAATATCTCATTACATTTCTATGTTCTTCTTATTTCTATGCAAAGTGTTAATTTTTATATTATATCATCCATCTTACAGATAACACCACATTTGATTTTTGCTTCCTATTTTCCAGTTATCCACAGATTAATTTTATACTTCAATATGTTAAAACCAAATTTTTAAAGCATACATATCACACATATATTTTTCATTCATTACTAATTATTTTAATTCAGTCTCTCATTACTTACATGATCTTGTATTATGAATCAAAATTTTCCATATATTTCTTTATTATTATAATTAATCTTGGAGAATCCGATTTGCTGTGATATCTCAGCACAGTACAATCTTGATAATCCAGCGGCTGGTTACACCGGCATGTTCAGTAATCCGGCGCTATGAGGGCCACCCAAACACGAAACCTTTGGATCAAAATGTAATCCAGCAAATCAAAATTAATTACAAAAAGTCAAAAGATCTAGTCAATACACCCCTTGTTTGAACTCTAAAGACGTGATTGACGATTCCGATGAAGTTAACTCCATAAGCTCAACTCTACAATTGTCTTCACAATTTTTACAAGAGTGTTCCAAAAAATTTGAACTGAGCTTTACCCTATCAAATGAGGATATCAAAGAATGGCTTAAAAGCAAAAACGAAGAAAATTTTCAATCCCTATCTGACGTCGAAATCATCAACCAAATTCGATCCATGGATGAATAGGAAGCCATGACCAGGATGTCTCAACTCACCTTACTGTAACCAACAGCGACGCATTCAATGTCTGCACAAAATGGTTAGTGCTCAAAAGGTTGAAACAGTGCGTTTTCGATAAAATGTTTAAGGCAAAAAAGCAAAAAAAATAATTAATGATTACTTTTCATAATAATTTATTTAATGTGAACGTATTCCTCATATGTACATAGTATTTTGTTTTATATGTAGAAATGTACAAATATAAATATTATATTATAGTAAAAATATTACATTTTAATACATTTTTATTTTACTTCCGATAATCCGTAAATTATTGATAATTTGGCGGTTGTCTGATCTATATGTGTCGGATCATCAAGATTGTACTGTATTAATATTTTACTTTCAGTCATTTTTGTACATTTTTACGTATTCCGATTTAATTTACTATTTTCATTTTCATTACTGTTTTCGTCCTTGTTCATTTGTTTTTCTTCTTTCCTTTTGCTTGTTATCTTGTCAACTTATTGTTACCTAAAATTTGAATCAAAATGTTGCCAAAAAAATGTAATATGATCACATCCTCAGCAGTTTCCCTACAGTTATTTGGAGCCTTCTGGGCTATACAGGGTTTCTTGGGCCAGAGGAGAGGGTTGGGGATTATTTCTGGGTATTATTAAATGTCCCCTGGCTCAGGGTTTTGAAGTGGCTATGTTCGGGTTATCACTAGTATATTAGTTGTCAGGGGAAATTCGTTTTTCTTAACATGTTAGGCCCCTCGGCCATATCGCCAGCCTAAAATAACTATCTTTACTCTGTGTATTGTACTTGCTTATCACTGTTCCTATCGCTAATATGTAAATATTTTTTGTCACTACAGATCTTCTCGTTGGGATACTGCCCAACTGGTGAGTGGTTAGCTGTCGGAATGGAAAACTCAAATGTTGAAGTACTTCATGCAATGAAGCCCGACAAATATCAACTACACCTTCACGAATCTTGTGTTCTCTCTTTGAGGTTTGCCGCTTGTGGAAAATGGTTTGTTTCAACGGGCAAAGATAACCTCCTCAATGCTTGGAGGACACCATATGGAGCCTCCATATTCCAGGTAAATAATAGTTTTATTTTTCTGATTCTATTTATCATGCTCCGTGCAACGTACAATTAAATGTATGCAAAGTGCAAATTAATATTATTCATAAAGCTTTGATATTGTTATGTCTAGTTGACAATTTCTCCTAGATCACTTTGACTACATTTATTGCAAAATTCCAAAACTAGCCAAGAGTTTCTGAAAATATGTAGGTGACCATTCTGAAACCCATCTTGTTAATATAAGATGTCCTCAAGCTGAATTATCCCTTATAACTTATATAGGGTTTTATTAAATGGTGAATATTGAGGTAACTGCAATTTCTTGCTTCCAACAAATGAAAATTTAAACTCTTTTTGCAAATATTTAATTTGTATCGTTGCTTTAATCTTTAAATAAACACTTTTTTTGTATTTGACTGAATACTTTCAAATTGGTTTATTAAATTAAATCAAGCAAAAGCAATTATCACACAATGCTGTGGTATGCTCCTTACACATAGTTAAAGTTTTATATTTTGCTTTTAATGAAGGACTGTTTAAGTAAATATGCTTAAAGGGGAAGAATGTAATTAAAGGAAGAATGTAGAAAGATAATTTTTATTTTGAGCATATTTTCTTACAAAAAAAGTTTATTATAAACTTTTGGCAAGTATTTAATGGTAATGCATTCCAACAAAACTTTATTCGGCAGAATTTTATTAAACTATACTATATTGCACAATAAAAATATAAGGAAAATAAATTCCTACTCCAATAATTATTGGACAAATTACTTTAAAAAGTAAAGATTTAGAGAACTATTTGTCTTCATTAGCGAAACCAATGCTTTTTCTTGGTGAAAAACAGTTATGCATTTATTAAATTAATATTTATATATATATTAATTTAATCATTATTGTGGGTAACCACCTTGTTATAATTATTTTAAATAATTTATTTTTTGAAGAGAAAAGATTTGGTTACTCCGGGAGTCGAACCTTGGTCTTCCGTGTGACATGCGCGGTATGCTAACCACTGCACCACGGAGCTCGCTTCCAAACGTTACCAAATCCTTCCTCTTCACTGACACCTTTCCAAATTTTGGGCATCTCTTAATATTTATATAATTTGGATTTGCTATTCGAAACAAAATGAAAAATTTATTAGAAATTTAAATTTTATGTACCATGAATTTCATAAAATCACTGATATTGGAGTGAATGCTGGAAGAAATTCCAAGAGATTATGTTTGCATATCAATCGTGGAGGGCCAGAGCAGGACATTTCCATAGAGATGCTTTTTCCTAATGTGGAGCAGTCCCATGGCCAACAATAGAAGATTATTAACACTGGGGTGGACCAGTACCACTCTGTCACTGAATGTGTTTTAAAAAAAGCAATATCAGCTTAAAATATTCATTATATCAGAATTTTATCTAAAATCTACTCTTTTTTTTTACAGAGTAAAGAGTCTTCATCAGTATTGAGCTGTGATATATCAGCTGATGACAAGTACATCGTTACGGGTTCAGGCGATAAGAAAGCGACAGTCTACGAGGTAATTTACTGACCTCGCTCCAAATCGAAGAAATGATCGAGGCCGATGAGCAGCGGGAGCGCCAGCAGCAGCTAGCAGCTTTCTGAATCTCGAGGGTTCGCACTCTCATCTTTTGTGATCCTATTATCTCATTCTCACTCAGATGAGAAAGTGATGTGTTCAGCGTTTGTACAGATTTATGAAAAAAATAATAAAGACTTATATAAATTGTATATCATCTGAGATGGATTAAAAAAGTGCTGCAAGGGAAATTTTATATTTTTGTTCCGAACTTTTTATTTTATTTTTGTTTATATGAATAAATTCACACCTCGTGAATTCGCATTTTCCCGGGCAACAATAAAATATAAAAAAAAAAAGACTTTTCTTTTCTTTTTTAGAGAGAGAAAAATAAAAAAAGTTTAAGTGTCTACTTAATATAAATGATGTATAAATAGGCATTATATATAGATTTTTTGGCAATATTTCTCATGTGTTAGAGTTTATTGTTATATATAAGCACTAAGAATTTGTTTATTAGCTTTGTACATATTTATAGTTTTTATTTGATTATTATAAACTAGAAGGTGCTTAAGATACATTCTCTAATGACATTCATTTTTATTTATGCATGCTCTTTGTATCTCTGTTTGTTTTATTTTAATTTTATTTTATACTTATTTGGCATGCATAAATAAACATGTAATGTTATGACAGAACAGATTTTAATTTAAAAGTGTTCTATTTTGTTGTTGTTAACGAAGCTTGTTTTACAAGCTTGTCGAGATATCTTTTTATGGATCTGCATCGTCTGGAGTTACAGCATTATCAAAATGTAAAATTGAAACTTTCGATACTATTGTATCAAGATCCCAATTGTCCTTTTTTAATTTTATTTCTATAGATATTGTTTATGGTCGAGAGCTTAATATTTGTAAGAAAAATATCACGACATGTGAAAGTCAGCGAGAAATTTTATGTAATTTTATTGTAAAAAAATTGTTTCATTTAAACGATTCTGTATTTTAAAGGTTTTATAATTGTATATGACTTCGTCTCATGACATTATATTTTATATAAATTAAAATTCTGTACTATCCTATGAAAGTAAAATTTTATTATGATTTATAGTACTTTAAATTACAGAATCGAAATTTCATATTCATTAAAGTAATGAGCATTTATTCCAAAGATTGGTATGTTCTTTAGCATAATAACAGTGCTTGAAGCCCTGAAATTAGAAGTTTTGACACTGTTTGTTAAGACTGTAACTATGATCACGAAAGCAGATTGCTAATATTAAGAATATAAATGTCAACGTGATGCCGATAAAGTTATATTTTTGTGAAATATTAACAATAATAATAAATCTACAGTCAGAAATCAGGGATTTTTTTACAGGCGCTACATATTGTCTCTATTTTGTATTCTATGGTCATTATTTCAATGTTTTTTATAAATGTCTTACCACTGACATCATTATTATATTAGTATTTAATTCTCATATTGTCCTGTTATTTGTTGATAGAGTTTTCTTCAAACTTTTACATTAAAGAGCAGTATCTTTAATCGTATTTATTTACCTTTTTTCAATCCTTTTCCCTAATTATATAAACTGATATTATTTATTAAACTTTGCTTTTAATTTGAAAGAAAAAACTATACTGAGAGTCAGCTCTTTTAATAACACAAAATCTATTATTATTCTGGGTCCTTAAAAGCATTTCTCCATATATATTTTTTAGAATTCAATTAAATCGGAAACTAAAAGATAAGAATTTAAGTAAGAAATATAATTAGTTAAAATTGATAATTAAACCAACCAGATAGATATAAATAATTTAATGGGTGGAATATTTATAATTGAGGAAGTGAATAAGAAAATGTTGTTTAAAATGGGTAAGTGAGGAATCTTCGCAAATGGAGATAGGTAAGGAATTTAAAAATGAGGTTAACAAACATAATTAATTTTCAGTATAGGAGTGCATACATACTTTTTTGCTATCCAGAGTGAATGCAGAAGTTTAAAGTTTTCCCAAAGCTCTAATATCTCCAAATGCCTTTAAAATAAAATTTCAATTTCCAAAAATCTATCAATAACTCAATTTTGTTTCAAACCATGCAAATAGATTTTTCTAGGATTTTTGGGAATCAGAGTGGTAAAAATTGAAAAACCTGCAAATATTTAAATTTATTTAAGTGTGATAATGATGTATGTGATTAAAATCTGGTTCATTCATCCATGCAGTACACATTTTTTCTTGGCCCCCCAAAACAAATAATGTAGAAACATAATGAACATTTCATGATTTTTTTTTTATGGTTTCACAAGTTACTTTTTTTTTTTTTACATTCACTTTTGTACATTTGAAATACATAGCAAGGAAAAGTATTGCAATGGTGAAAAATTGCGACTTCTGGTTTTCAATGGATATACACATTTTGGGGTCCCCTGAGTCCAAATAACCAAGTCCTGTGAAATGGTCTCTGTGTGTGTGTGAACAGACTAGCTCAAAAACTATAAACGGTAATTGGGTATTTGGTATATGTATATGCCCGCGATGTGACAGTAAAAAATTTCATCAAAATTGGTCAAACGGAGAGGGCAATTTATTTGATAACTTCTTTTCCAATTTGCACGTTTTTATTTGCACATGTTTAGTGATAATCAATTATTCTTTAATATAAGGTAAGCTTTATCAATATTAAAGTGTTCATAGGGCTTATATGGGGAAGGGGCCTATAAAGTACCTTTGTTATTGTTTATATGGAAACATTAACTGCCTTTCGTTTCGCCTAAAAATAAGAAATTGCTAAATATGAAATATGGAAAAAATCAAGTAAACCTAATATGTTTACTTGATTTTTTTCTCTATATTATAGAGGAGAAAAAAATAAAAATATTGCGCCAATTCATAAAACACCTTGAGCCCCATATGCAGTACACCTTTGATGACAAACGATTGTTTATGATTAAAGATGTTCTTTTCATTTAATGGAAATTATTTGTTTCATAGTAACTATATGAAGTTTTCAACAACTACATAGAGAAAGATAAACTCAGACAACTTGGAGTATTATGCTTGCATTGCTGAATTATCACAAGTAAAAACTTTTATTTAATAATAAAAAAAATGTAGTGTACTTTAAAGAGAAAATGCAAACAAAAATAAGTAAATGATTGTTGATAAATGTGTGACTTTGGGAAATGGCATTTAACAAAACATCAATTTCTAATCAAAGTAAGTTGGTGAGTGAAAGTTGTGTGTTGCTCATATCACAACAGATTTTTTTACATATGAAGATAGTTTACTAACTTACAATGATTTTTCCTTTTTTTCAAGCAAAAATACCATGGATATGGAATTTCATTACTATTCTAAAATACCAAATATTGCATATATTTTAAATTGAATTATTTTTAGTTATTTACATTGCATCCTGATTGTTCTCCATTAATAAAAATCTAAAAGGAGTGAATTCTTAATTTTTAACATACATAAATTCATACAACAGGATGATTATATTTAATTTGCACTCATACTTTAGTAAAACATAAATTAATATCGAAGAAGGGAGAATAAATAGTTTTATAATTTTATTTGAATACTTTTATTAGAATTTTAAAATTATAGTTTAATAAATGACGACAGTAGTTCAGACACCTGCTGCCAGATAGCAGCACTATACAGACATCCTCCATTTGAGCTCCTTTAGCTAGCTCCTACTCTCTTATTACAAAATAAAAATTTTCTAGCTGAATTTCTCTTCCTAAGTCCATACATGACTGTATGGCGGCAATATTTTAAAACTATAATTTTCAGCTTTACCAAGAGGTGCTGCTATCTATTGAAAGTTTTTGTAAGTTATAAAATAACATGAAACAGTGTATTTTTAATTTATCAATGATTTTAATGCACTAATTTTTTTTCAGTCGCTTATGTGATGAATATATTCCGATTATTAATAATCTAAAAAGAGAAGTACAATGGTTTGGTTTGTTTAACGTCACTTTATGCCATTAAGGCTAATCGGAGGATGCTACAGTGGAAGTCCTGAATTTTTCCTATCCAGGTATAACTAGGATAGGAATCTTTAATGAGTACCTGACATCGTACAGGCTTGGGACCTCAATTTTAGTTCCTATCCGAGGGACGTTATAGGCAAGGATTTTTCATTCCCTTTCATAAAAAATCCCAAAGCCACCTCGGGACGCCAACCTCCGACCTATAATATAGTAGGCTGCTATGCTAACCACTACACTGCAGGTGACCCCAAGAATATTGGTTTATTTAGTTTACTGGAAAGTTGAATAAACTATGGTATTTAGTTTTTAGTGAACAATTAATGAATATTACTAAAAGTAATCAGTTTAACCAGTCTATAGCGAAGAAAAAGTGATAAATAAATATATTTATGATGATCATTAAGCAAAATGTGTTTTTGTTTTAGATTTTCAAGGTCTCGGCCAAACAAGTCTCATATAAAATTCTATTTATTAAATGACATAGATGGAACTAATTAGAACATAGATCAAATTTTTTCCTTTTCTATTTATTTTAATTAATCTTTTAATATAAATCAGAATGCCCTGCAGTGTAATGGCCTACTTAGTTTTGAAATGGTAATGAATAACATTCATGGTGCAATTAATAATCTGAAGTGAACTTGTTGATGGATTTGTACTGAGTAATAGGAATCTGTGTAACAACTTTCTGATAGATCAATATTAATATTGTCTAATTTATGTATCATTGCTTTTAAGTTGTTATGTTAAACAGTAGTTCAATCAACTATATCAATGTGTTCTCTTGTTAACCTAATAACTATCCCAGTCTCTTGATAAATTAGGTAATTCCCTTGTGTAACTAATGTTTTTCTACAAGCCTGATGAATGGCATTCTCAAATAAGGTGAAACATTCCCAAGAATCGTCACTGAGTTTATCCCTTTTTATTTTACTATAATTTACTTTATTAGTGAACATCTACGATAAATGATATAATTTAATATACTGAAAGATATTAATATTAATGATGCATAAACATATCTCTGTGGCAAAATGGCTTCAATGCTTCTTTTTTATGGCATTTTTTTTTTGTTTTCTTTTTAATAATTGAACAAGTACTTACCACATATCTTCAATTTTCAATTCTAATTACTATCCTTACCTTAATTGTGATTTTTTTTTTTAGGACCCAATATGAACCAAAGGTACCGTAACAACTATAAGCATTTCATCATAAATACCTTTTTAAAAAGTTTCAAATTTTTTTTTTTTTTAAGTTTCAAATTCAATTACCTAGCTTTTTTTTTGTCTTAGTTTACTGTGGACTAGTTAGATAGACCTAAATATTCCTACTTCTTCACTTAAAATAATTTGATGATTGATATTTAATATTTTGTCATCATAGTCTCATATATAAATGCTTAATTAATTGAATTTACATAAATACTATTCTTTTTGAACTTACAGATTCAAAGGAATACAAATTTTAATCAATAATTATTTAAATACAGTGATTTCAAGGGAACATTTGAATGGTGCTTTGCTTCAAACTTAAATAAGTTTCAAGCAGTTAAATCTGAACTACAACCTCAGTTTAAGTTCCGTAAAGGGAAAAAGGTTTAGGACAAAGTTAAATAGGTTCCATGACAATCATTTTGAGCACCCATCTAATCAACTCAATAATTATTTAAATACAGTGATTTCAAGGGAACATTTGAATGGTGCTTTGCTTCAAACTTAAATAAGTTTAAAGCAGTTAAATCTGAACTACAACCTCAGTTTAAGTTCCGTAAAGGGAAAAAGGTTTAGGACAAAGTTAAATAGGTTCCGTGACAATCATTTTGAGCACCCATCTAATCAACTCAATGTATTACTTATCAATTTTCCAGAGCAAGTTATAATGGTAAGTTATTTAAAATAATCAAAATTATAGGTCCTTAAAGGAAACCAATTTACAAATACAGTACTTAAACCCGACCAAAATATTTAAGCAAGATTAATACCTTACGTTTAAGTCCATTGACATGAGCTACATCAAAATCGTATGAGCCATTTTAGAGAAAATAGTGAAATCAGTAATATGAGTAACAATTCCAGTCAGTCAGTTCTGGTTAAAAAATCATTATAACGTTTTATTAATAAGCCAACTGTAAATATATAGTTTAAGTTCGAAGGAGACATTTTTATTCAGAAAAAATTTCAGTAACAGAGATATAACTTCGATTTATGATTGTTAGCTTCGAATTGTAAAAATTAAATGAAAATACTCTGACTGGAACATTCAGAATCAGAAATGAAATTAAAATACCATAATTAACCCTTCGCACTCGAGGTCTCCGGAGCGGAGCCATTTAAAATTTGTCTTCAAACTCGAGGGCTCCGCTACGGAGACAATGCAAATAATTTTCAGTTTTTAAAATATAAGGACATAAACAAATCATAAAAACTATTTATAGGATATTTCGCTTTTGGTGATAAATGATGGTCGCGGCTCGCAGTGTTTTTCATTATTTTTATAGTGCGTTAATCTTTTAACATCGGCTATATTTTGTGGTTTTAATTCATCTTTTATTTCCTCAATTGTACAATAATTTAGTTCAGGGCACCAAATAATCCCTTTACTTTGATTTAGTTTCCTATGTGCTTCTACTTTAACCGGAAAGTTATTGAGTAGATTTTCACATTAAAAGAAGACCAGCTTTTCTGATTTGATATCTGAGAAAACTTCAACTAAAAGGGTCCCATTTCGTAATTTTTTAACTGTTTTTACTTCTCCAATTAGATTTTTTATGCTTTTATATATAAGGAATGGCGAAACCTTTGTGAAATCTAAGGGATTTCCATCGTTGTCTGCTCTGGTTCTCTTAATTATCAAAAGTGTTACACAATTTTTAGGTCTGTTTTCAGTATTCCCAAAAAATGTCCCTTAAAATTTAGATTTAAAAAAAAAAATATATAAAATTTAAAAAAATTAATTTTTACTTTCACTTACCAATATATGAAATATATAGTAAGGAAAGTATTGTGATCGTGAAAAATTTCGACTTCCGGTTTTCAACAGAAATACACGTTTTGGGGTCCCCTGAGTCCAATTAACCAAGTCCCATGAAATGGTCTGTGTGTGTGTGTGTATGTGAACAGACTAGCTCAAAAACTATAAACCGCACAGACCTGACATTGGGTATTTAGTGTATGTATATGCCCGCGATGTGACAGCAAAAATTTCATCTCAATTGGTCAAACGGAGGGGGTACTTAATTTGAAGAATTTTGACTAATTTTTAGGTTTTTTTTGATTTTCTCAAAAACGGCTCTAACGATTTTGATTAAATTCGGTATTTGGTGTATCTATATGCCTGCGATGCGACAGTAAAAATTTCATCAAAATTGATTAATTGGTGGGGGCACTTTACTTATTAAATGTTGTCCCATTTTCACGTGTTTTTTTTTTATTTACTCAAAAACAGATTCAACGATTTCAATCAAACTTGGTATTTGATGTATGTATATGACCTTGATGCGACAGCCGAAATTTCATTGAAATTGGTTAAACGGAGGGGGCACTTTACTTAATAACTGTTGTCTTATTATCATGTGTTTTTTTTTGTTTACTCAAAAACGGCTTAAAATACACCTATCGATTCACCTTCATGATGTATTTGCAAAAAGAAACTCGTAGTAAAAACCATGCAAGCAGTAAAAAAACTCGACTGTTGATGAAATTAGTCCCTTCATATATAAATTAGCAATAATGAATCGAAAGGTGCTGAGAATTATCAAATTTTGCTATACAGATACTCTTTAAGTTATGGAGATCTACAAATATAAGTATATACTTAAATATGTGAAGTTGAGGAATGGTGTTTACATATTATTGAAACATGTCGATTTCTAATCCAAGTAAATTCGTAAGTGAAAGTTGTGTGTTGCGCGCATCGCACCAGATTTTTTTTTTTGAAACTATGTGTTCTTGAAGCTTCACAAATACATATAACCTAAATTTCATTACAATTCCTTACTTGGTTCTAAAATTTTACTGTATAATATTACGTTTTCAGGGTGCATGTTTTCGCGAGTAAGTTGCGTCGAGTTGCCGGTAGGTAACGTCCGAAACGGTGTCGACTGCAAAGGGTTAATTACTTATAGCCCATTGTAAAAGAATTTTAGAATTCTTAATTTAAAATATCAAATTAAGGGTCTGGAAGAGAGACCTACTGAAGAGATGAATCAGGTAAGTAAGTAAATTAAAGCCACGGAAGGGGTGCGGCTGGGTACTGCTTTTCCTCATGCTGTTATATTTTATTTATATGCTAGTACACTTGCTGATTGTTAATGGTTATATTTAACAGGTGCAGATTAAATAATAAAAGTGAAAAAAAAAAAATTCAAATTATCAAGGTTATCTGAAGAAATAATAGAGATGCGTTTTTATTAAAAATACTTAATACAAGGAAGACATGTTAAAGTGAGAACATAAATTAATTGAGAAAGTGATAAAAATAATAGGAAATTGGGTATATATTTTATTTATCGGGTATTAATTAAGGAATCACAAATTAAAACACATTTCCTAATAACTGTAAGATAATAAGAACAATAGTTAATGATAACATCACAGTTAAGTTCAGAGGCAGGTTCTGGAAAATGTTTGTTTATTCATTTCAGTAGTGACATAACAAAACTGGCCTTATACATTTTTTAAAACTTTTTAAAATAGCTCGAAAATCTGTTTTTTGTACCAATGGAAATATTGGTACAGATAACAGATTTTTTTTCCCCAACGACAGTTCCCACAGTTACAGTTATAAATAATAATGAATTTATGTAACTGGTAAATTATATTGGAAGCTCATTATGATTTCTTAAGAAATTTATCATCGAGCATTACTAGTTATGATTTGAAAACATTTCGAATCCACTTCTAAAGGATTTCTAGCGAGTTTTAACATGAAATTTTATTATATCTGAAAGAGTGAGAAAAATACTGGAAGAAACCACTGCTAATAAAATTTAAACCTATTATGATATGATGAGTTTTGAGATGTCACTACTTGTCAAAATAATCATAACAATTTCAACAAAAGTTTATAATAACAGTAATACAAAAACACTTGGTGAACATCATGGATTTAAACAGTCAATTTTATGAAGACTATATCAATAGATGACTGAAAAGGTCACAATAATTAACATAGTGTCAAAACACACACAAAAAAGTACTTAGTAAAAAAGTACTTTCTGACTGAGATTCATGACTTACAGATCTCGAGAAAAGTTTTTTGGAATTCACCTAACCTATTCAACTTGACTGAGAAAGCATTTTATGAATAAAATTTATCAGTTCTATTTCCTGACCAGTTTCAATAAAAACACATCTACAAAATAAAAACAATCCTTTAATCTAAAAATTTAATTATTCAAAAATAAAAAATCATGAAACAGATTTCTGTTGTAATAGTTTTATAATTAAAAGAGCAGTTCCATAATACCAATCCTAATAAAAAAGTTTTATTATTTTATTATTTCAACATTTAATATTATTATCATCTTACGATAAGGATATATAACCTTAACATTATCCCATATTTCAAAAATATATTTACCATTCATTTTTTCTGATAAACCTGACGTAAATAATTCATCTATTTATGAATAATACATAAATACAATTTACAATTATATAAATTACAAATTATAATAATATTCTGTTTAACATAAATTAAAAAAAAAAAAATGGTGGAACTTGACTGTTCCACAAAAACCAATTAATTGATTAAATTAAATGATACAAAGTATATCAAAAGGTTTTTAAGAGCAAAGAGCGACAAATTGATGGAATATATCCAAAATATGAGGGTCAAGATCTTGGGTGAAGAGCAGGGTCTCCAAAGTGCTGCTGTACTTCTGAACCTGTTCGTGGTGCTGGAAAATAAAAATAAATAATTAAATAGACTTCATTACTTTGGTTTCTACAGTAACTCAATACATTTATAATCAATTAATTCAATAAGGAATCTTATGCACTTAAATTTAAATCAACAAATAACAGTTATCATAAGTGGATTGACAGTGAAATTTTCAGTTCAACAATTCTTATTTTGAAAAGCCAACATTTCGATCCCTACATGCGGATCTTCATCAAGGCTAAAAGAAGACAAATATATGAGTATCCATGCTAGCAGATGACAGTTAAATGTTTATCATGTTATAGACAGCAACAACTAGGAGTAACAGAATAATGGAAAACAAATCCAACTGTCATGTTTACATAACATGGATACTTTACTAAACTGATAATGTTATAAAGGATGGTAAAAATTAGGGCAGAGCGGGGTCGGTTGGCAACAGTTTTCACTTTTTTGATTTTTGAGTCATTCCTGTTAATATAATCTCAATAGGGCTTATACCACTGTAAACTCCAAGTATTAGAGTACTTCAAGTATTTTTTCACTACATAATATTTAATACTAAGATCATAGAAAATTGAACAATTCGTCAATCTATAGTATGCCAATTAACCCCGTATGTGGGGCAGGTTGGCCTAGAAGGTAGGGTTGTTTAGCCATCTCATTCAAGTACTGCCTGACAGATATTATTGTTATTAAAAGCTGCACTATAATGGTATAATAATTATGAACCGTTTTTCAACAGCTTTTAAGGGAAAATAGAATGACAATAAAAGAAGATATAAGTTTAGACTGTCATAACTTTCTGCATAAGAAAAATTGCTCTCATCCTCCTTGCTGGAACTAAAGACAATTGGTAGTTTCATCCTTTGTTTATGTTTACCTTGCTTTTGTGCATTGCTACTGCGCAAACCAAACCCAGTTGAAGAGAGCCAACTAACCCCACAGGAGAGATCATATGAAAGATGGCTACCAGGACAGGGGAGAACAATCAAATAAGAAACTGGTTAGTCGAATGGTTAGGTTTTTCGAAGGAGTTTGGGGCTATGTGAACAGAATCGGAGTCAAATGTTTTGCCATGGCTTTAAACCAAATTTACTGAAAATATAAAAATTTACTTACATGTTGTAAAATCAATCAATGAAGCACACTCTTCTCTACACTGTTAGCATCGGATTGAAAACTCAGGACAAGACTCCCGTCCCGAGGTCGAGCGGGTCACATGGTACAATGGTGGGGCCTTCAAAATAGGTGTGACGGAAACTATAACCCAATGGCCAACCTACCCCCTATGCCAACCAACCCCGCTCTCCCCCTATACATTAATACTTTACAAAACTGATAATTATAAAGATAGTAAGTATAGACACACGTTATAAAGATAGTAAGTAACACACTTTTTAAATATATTTTTTTTTAATTTGTCTAAATTAATATTTTAATAACTATTAATATTAAGCTCCTAATATTAAGTTAAGTGACATGGAGTTCGTGCTTGGTACGAAGTCGATTTCGGAAGACTTCAGGCCACTTTGGGAGCCCTTGGCTGTTCTCGTTAAACCACATATTTAAATTAAAAAACAAAAAATATTACATTAACAATACACACAAAAGGTTTGTTTGTTTGTTTTAACGTCACTTTATGCCACAAAGTCTGATTGGAGGGTGCTACAGTGGGAGTCCTAAATTTTGCCTATCCAGGTCTAATTAGGATAGGGATCTTTTAAAGAGTACCTGACATCGTACATGCTTGGGACCTTCATTTTACGTCCTATCCAAGGGATAGCATAGACAAGGATTTTTTACTGCCATTAAAAAATCCTAGGGCCCCCTCAGGACGCGAAATCGCGACCTTTAGTATTGTAGGTTTCTATGCTAACCACTACACCACAGGTGACCCCACACACACGTGGTGTGAATGTCGTCTGAGAGGGTTAACTGAAGCAACTTCACTACCTAGGCCTCAAGACATCTTATTCTCAAGAGGACAAGCATACTATCGCCCAGCAGCTCTGGGTGCAGTTTTGGGACCGCTCACTCCAAAATTTGGTTTGAGGTAGTAGCTTTTATTACTCTTAAAGGAGAAATTCGAACTGAAAAATTATTCGAGTGCCTTAAACGAGCACATGGTTAACTGTGTTTGTGTCTGGGTGAGGTGTTGCACACCCATTTATGTTATTAGGAACAATGGCTAATTAATATTGAAAGACTTTAATTGAAAATTAAAACTTTATCAGTTAATGAACATATTAATGAACATGTAATTTTGTCTAAATATTGAGATAAATTTAAAAGATATCTTTTTTAATTAATTAATGTTAATTTTAGTCTAATGAATATAAATAAAATATTAGTATTTAATATTATAACTCTTCCTACTTTCTGTTATTAAAATTTTAAACAGGCATAAATTTAGGTTCACATCATACATCACTAAATACAGTAACAGTTAATGTAATGAGTAATTAGTTCAGTTCAATGAAAAGAATTTATAGCTCCACTTCATAGATTCATCAGAAACCTAAAGTAAAATGAATATTTGACAAGAGTTCCGTGACAACCATGGAACCTGGCAGGCTGTCTGAAGTGGATTATCATTGTATAAGTGTTTTAAAAAAAATCTTGAAAATACGAAACCTAGAAAAGTTCTTAGTGGGATATATATGAAGATCAAAAAGTAACAGAAGGAAACAGACTTCTTACTTTTATAACATAATTAGGACAATCATCTATTAGGATAATTTTTGCCCGAAAAAAAGGGGCTAACGTTTTGATTTACTTTTGTTTATACAGGGTGTCCCGAATTTAAATGGCAAAACTTCAGGGACTTATAGGGGACCGAAAAACTAAGACAAAAAGTCCTTTTGAGATTTGCTCATTTTTGCTTAGTTTTGGAGAAAATCGCAAAAAAAAGAAACAAAACAAAAATGTTATAGGTAGCGATTATCACCTTTCAAAGTTTGTCAGGCTAGGCAGTGAGATATGTAAACACTTAATGTTATCCTTTACATTATTTTATTTGTTTACATTTTGGCTTCCTTCGAGGATTATATTTCCTGAATCAGTCTTCAGTCAGTTACTCAGATATTTTTGTGTGAATAGCATCAGCCACAATGCCGCGTACATATTCTAATGTTGAATACGCTGATATGATTTTTGTGAATGGTTCCTGTAACGGTAATGCTTTAGAAGCGGTGCGGGAGTATGCGCACTGATTTCCAAATAGAAGAGTGCCTAATCAAAGAGTCTTTTCGTTAACTTTTAATAGACTACGAGAGACTGGGTCATTCTTAATACGTAATGAAGGCGACCAATTCCAGGCAGCAATAAGAGCAGATTATCGGAGAAGAAATTGTCTCCAACGCCACTTTGATAACAATCCTGATACTAGCATCCGATGAGCATCTGCTGCATTAGGAATATCGCGGCAAGCAATATGGCGAACTTCGAAAGGTGATAATCGCTTCCCATACCATCTTCAAAAAGTTCAGAATTTATTACCTCAAGATTATGTCAAGAGATTGAATTTTAGTAACTGGTTTCTTGAAAAAATTCGCGATGATAATTTATTTGCATTAAAAATTATATGGACCGATGAAGCTACCTTTACAAGAGGAGGAATTGTTAATCAAAGAAATTATCATGTATGGGCTCTTGAAAATCCCAGAGCTATTAGAGGGAATAGGTTTCAGCATGAATTTGCTATTAACGTTTGGCTTGGAATTCGGAACAGATTACTGGTGGGACCATATTTTTAACCTGAAAGATTGAATTGAATCACATTTACACATTTTTTTGAGAACGACTTTTCTAATTATTTAGATGACATTCCCTTACAACAGCAGATTGAAATGTGGTTCCAATTCGATGGATGTCCAGCTCATAATAGCAGAGCTGCTCGAGCTTGGCTGGATATAAATTATCCACAATGACGGATTGGACGTGGAGGAGGACCTGATATGACACCCATGGATTTCTTCGTATGGGGAACCTTGAAGCAGGAAGTTTATTCGGTGTCAATCAACTCAAGAGAGCAATTAAGAGACCGAATCATAGATGCAGTGCACCAAATATCATCAGAACAATGTTTAGCTGCAATTTATCAAGTGAGTGCTAGATGTAATGCTTGCATAGGTGCAAGAGGACATTTTGAGCAATATTTACATTAAAAAGTACATAACATAAATATAAATGTAAATAAATAAGTATAAAAATGAAAACTTGTTTTGTTTCTTTTTTTGCGATTTTCTCTAAAACTAAGCAAAAACGAGCAAATCTCAAATGGACTTTTTGTCTTAGTTTTTCGGTCCCCTATAGGTTCCTGAAGTTTTGCCATTTAAATTCGGGAGACCCTGTATAATACTACACAATAGCCATTTTCTTCAATAATTATATTTAGTCAGTTTTTGTTCAAACATAATCATGACAATGGCACCTACTTAAAAAAAACACAGCTTTTTTCTAATTTTCTAATTATATATTCTTGTGTTTTAAACATTCTGAATATAAACCTCTGGAAAATGGATCAAATCAACAATCCCATAGTGGACTGTTATAGAGAAGTTTCACAATACATAAATAAATTAATAACACAAATTAATAAATAATAAAAAATAGTAATTGGAGATGAATCAGCTTAGAATACTCACAGCTAAAAAGACATGCTGTAGCCTTCCGATTGTCCATCGGTACCAATAGTTATCAAACTCTTTATTGTCTGTATCACATCTCACCAAGTGCTCGGAAAGGATCATAATAAATCTCTGAAATAACATTAAAACATTAAAGGTTAGATATGATAGGTAGATTGTTATTTTTTTTTTTTTTTTTAATATATAAACATTTACCTTTTTTTTTTTAAAACAATCTCTTATTTTTACACATTGTACTATACAGCAAAGCTTTCAGTGCTTAGCACTATATTCATCTTATTTTATTATCCTCAGTGAATATTGTCAAATTTTTTCAAAACTTATTTTGATCATAGTTGTGTGTTATGATATTTCTCACTGATGACAATGGACCATCTAAGTTCATTAGTTGAATTACAGCCGAAGTAGATAGATGGTCCATTTTCATCAGTGAGAAATATCATAACACACGATTGTGATGAAAATGATCAAAATAATTATTGAAAAAATTAGACGATATCCACTGAGGATAATAAAATGAGATGAATATGGTGCTACGCACTAAAAGCTTCGCTTTATAATGCAATAAATAAAAATAAGAGACTGTTTAAGAAAAAAAAGGGTTAAATGTTTTTCAACAATGGAATCATAATACGTCATTCTGCATATGCAATGCAACCTATCTGCATAAACCTATGTCATTTTTATTTTAAAAAAACTAATATTTGGCAGTATTTTGGAAAATTTTGCATCCCATATATCATAAAACGAGGTGACTTTGTGACAAGCCTATTTTTCTACAGTTTTTGAATTTCCCTCCTTAAAAAGAATCAGGTTAGGCAATTCAGTGTACTTGTCAGTTGGTCAGTAATGTGCTGCAACCTACTGGCCACATATAACTTCTTTCATTCCATTTACCATGGTGCTTTATTTCATATATGCTTGATTGTTTTCATTTACTTGAAAATTTGAAACAAAGCACCATGATAAATGGAATGAAAGAAGTTATAGAGGTCCATATGTGGCCAGTAGGTTGCAGCACATTACTGACCAACTGACAAGTACACTGAATGCCTAACCTGATTCTTTTTAAGGAGGGAAATTCAAAAACTGTAGAAAAATAGGCTTGTCACAAAGTCACCCCATTAGTCACAAAGTCACCTCGTTTTACGGTATTCAAAAATAAAAATCTATTGATTTTTTTTTTTAAACAACCATTGTTCTCTTTTGTATGCAGCAAAAATTAAAAAGAACACCTAGCGCATTAAATAAAAAATGGACAATTCTTTTTCCTTTTATTCTGTTTTCAGAAAATATTTTTATTTTTCGTACTAGCAGGCTTGTTTAATAAGATAAAGGGTAAACGTAACAGTTATTGGCAACCTTAACACGTTGAGCGCCAGGGAAAAGATGATGTATTTTTGCATAGGGCCAAAGCATTTTTTCCTAATTTATAACTTTAATATGATTAGAATGATACAAAAATTGCAAAAGAAATAAATAAAAAGTTTAATTTCGCCAATTAAACAATAATTTTGTGAGCGGTACGTATGTACCGCCCGGCCCCAGGGTAAAGCCCGCTACCTGAAGTAGTACAGGGGCTGCCCGGTTATGACCACGACGTCAACCCTTGTCAACCCCTTCGTAATCGTCGATTATAATGAAGGCAATAGACTTATCAGACCAAATGAGTTCCTATAATACCTCCCTAAGACGAAATACAAGATGGTACAAGAAAATTTAATTAGAATTATTATTTGGTACAGCCTTGGTGAATGCACATATAGTATACCAAACTGTAACGGGCAAAAGTATTACTATTACGAGATTCAAAGAGATTCTTGTGGAAGACATGTTGAGAAGATTTGAGATTCCGGCATCTGTAGAGCAATTACAAGCACCACGACCCCGTCACAGCATTTGCATAAAAGAAGGCGACAATAGAAAGACACGCAGAGGATGCAATAACTGCAAGCAAAAATGCAACGTACTGTCCTCATTGCCTGGGAGAACCATTTTATTGCCGCCCGTGCTTCATGGAAGCCCACAAGTAAATAATTATTAATATTTTAGTGCCTCTATTCCTTATTTTGTATAAATTTGTTGTGATATTATTTTAATAAATAAGATATTTTGTTTTGTAAAAAAAAAAATAAAATAAATAAAACTAAAGCAAGTATCACACACACAAACAAAAAAAAAAAAAAAAATAAACCTAAAAGAAGTAAAAATAAAAAAATTCTAAAGGAGGTGGCTGAGATCATGGTTGGCCATCACTGCTTGGAGCGAGGTTGGGGCTCCCCCCAAATTAAAAAAAAAAAAAAAAAATTTTGGGCCAATTGCATTGGCGAATTGTTCGGGGCCGGAGCGGTCCCATATGCCTTGAAATCATGCTCGGCATGCGGTCCCCTGGCCCAGAACAACCTTTTAGCTGGCGGTAGCGGGCGGTACCTGGGGACCGCCTCGGCCCCAGCCAATAGTACAACAGCGGTACGATCGTACCGCTTGGCGCTCAACGTGTTAAGACTATATTTCTGTGGTTAAATTAAAAAAAAAAATCTTTTTATAAAGGGATCAAATAGAAACTTCATATAGCTCCTCATCTATCCTCATAAGAGGTTTTTTTTTTGGGTCAAAAGTTCAATAGTTTTACAATATGGCAAGATTTATAGTTAAAAGTGCCAAATCTAGTTATTGGCACCCTGTAGATTTAATTGTGAAATCTTCCCTATGGTTAGTTTGTTAAAGTCTTACTTCACAGATGACTTAGAGGACCCTTCAAACATTAGACTCATGTATATCTTGTAATAAAATTAGGACTTGTTTACCTATTTCTTTAAGTTAAAGTTGGGGTGCCAATAACTGTATGGTTTACCCTATTTTCTGTACAAATATGATTGGAGGGGATTTCTATACCTGGAATATAATAAGGAAGAGATTTTTCTGGTCTCCTTGCGCACTTTCAAGTCTCTCTTCCATTCTCTCAAGCATTTCCTCAGTTGGCCTGTCGTCCCCACGGCTGTCGTCACTCTCATCGCCCGAACTGGCTCCTCCGCTCCTGGCCAGCTTTTCCCTTGCTTCAGTCACTTCCCGGCTCAGACGATTCACATATTTGCTCATTTTGTTTATAGTCAAATGTAGGATTTCCCAAACGTACAACCTGTAAAATGAGAGTACAAGTAGATTTTTGGATAGAGGAAGTAATTATACAAGATAGTTCAAAATAATTCTTTCAATATACTCAGAGGTAATTTATATTTATATCTAACATCTGATAATTTAATTCAAACGTTTGTGAAACATAAACTTCTGAAATAAAATAAAAAATTGATACATTAAATGATCAAGAATAAAATGTAATTGTTTCGGCTTCACGAAAGCTCCTCCGGATTGCTGTATCAGGGAAGGGGGGAATCAAATGGCGGGACTACCAAGATTTGAATACCCCCACCGGCGACGTCGGCTGGGGGTAGATGCAGAGAATGAATTTGGAAGTGAGATATTCCAGCGAGAGACAGGACTTTTAAATTTTCCTTTATCACGATAATTATCCAAAGACATAAGGGAGAAATGATAGGTAGGATCTCAAGGAGCTGTTTACCCAGCTGGAGGGAATGGAGAGTAGAGAGCCATAAAATACAGAAGCAAGATCATATTCACCAACCCACATGAGCAGTGGAGTCAGCATGTTCATAGAATTGAAAATCTTCAAGTTTGATAATAGTAAAATTATGTATTCCACCATACTAACCCATTATAATATTTTGTTATTTTAATGAATCCCAAATTCATGTAACCAGTTAATTTTAGTTTTAACATCTTTTTTTTACCAATCAAATACAGTCCACTAATTTTTCCAAAGAGGGTCTAGTGCCTCATCATTTAGTGGGAGGCACGAGTTCCATACAGCAATATTTATACAATGGTACTTCCTGGGACGAGTGGGTTCAAACCAACAACTTAAACTGTATACTACAAATATGATCTTTTTAGTAGATCATATTTGTAGTAAACTAGAATATGAATATTTTTATTATTTTTTAATTTTTCTTTAAAAATAAAGCAAAAAAAAATAACTTAAATCAATCTAAGGCTGATATATGACATTACATATTATTAATAGATAAATAAAAACTATCATACTTAGTAAAATCATGGGACATTTCTTTAGAGAATATCCAATTAGCAACTGCTGCACATTCAAGTAATTGAATCTTCAGCATCTTGTCAATGAGAACACATATCATCTGTTGATGGTTCCTCCAAAGTTCATAAATACTTCTTAATATACACAACTGAGCTTCTTCGCTGTCTGCGAGTAACTACATAAACAAAATTTTCATTAATCAAAAAATAAAGGAATAAAATTAAAAAGAAATATATTAAAAAGAAATTGTTAGAGTAAAGCAGTTTATTTTTTGTAAAGGGTGGAAAGCGGGGGGGTCAAAGGAATAAAAATTATTCTGAAGTGTATTTATCCCCAGCTTGGGCACTTTTCATAAAATATAAAAGGGACTATTAACATCATAACTCAGCAAGTCTGAACATCAGCTGAATTAAATTATACAACTAATGGGTGTATTAATCACACTGCAAATTATGAATATAATATGAACGAACCATGATGATATGAATTGCTTAAGGGTACATTTTTACTAAAATAATTCAAAAATATTACATCTCAACTAAAACCTTTCTAGCTAATGTGGGTTTAAAGCTACTAGTAACAAATAAACACCAACTTTAACTAGAGTTAGATAACAGAGAAAGTTAACTATAATCACAAGGACATAAAAATCGCACAGAAAATATAATAAAATGGAAGACTATCTTACCTTTGAATTTGGGCTTAAAAAGAAAGTAAGGAGTGGGGTAACTTTTAACATTCAGGCATTACGATTGACTATAGACCCAAGGTGGTCGGGGTGCACGCGGCCCTATTGAAAAGAAATAAAAAAGGAATGGGGTAGCCCAGTGGCAATGCACTAAACTACTATGCTAAAGGTCCCGGATTCAAATCTGGCTATGTCAGAGTACTTTTATTTCATGCTGCGGGTCAGGAGTTCCTCCATTAGCCTATCCAGCCTCTATAGAGCGGGAACTCTTGAATAAATAATAAATTAAAGAGGGAGTAGCTGGTGGCTGAGCGTGATATCAGTAAAATCACCTCCTTGCACGACCCCTTACTAAGAAATGGTACATGCTAACAAAGTAGTGAACCCATACCCCGCCATAGATAGGTTTGCAATGCTTCGGTTTTTTTTTTTTTTTTTTTTTTTTTTTTTTTAATAGAGAAAGTATGCTTTATTTTTACCTTGAATACTTGATTGAATTTTGCCAGTGCAGCAAAAGAATGCGAAAAGCTTTTAGATCCAATATAGAAGAGAGTCTGGACGAAGATGTCAATCTTGAGCGGGTTATATCGAGCTTCTGGGCCTTCGTCATCTTCGAGTGGGTTTGGAAGCTCTTTAAGCAAGCCTAGGACATCTTCAGGGGAGCATCCTCGATCTTTGAGGGCTGACAACAGCTGTTGCGCAACTTGGTTTCCAGGTAAACTAGCTGAAAAGAAAAATTTTGTTTAATAGTCAAATATTATCTTTTGCCGGTATTTTTATAACAAACAAAATAGTTTGATGTGAAGAAAATACTGACTAGAATGCAATTTCTTCACAAAGATATATAGATATATATTCTGAAAGAAGCTTAAATATTGATACATAAATAGAACAAATAAATTACAACTAACATCTATATAATTTTAAGAATAAAAAAGAGTTTATGAATTTGGAGTACTAAAACTTGTACTTCATCAATAAAAATGTTATTTTTTCTGCACTGCACTTTAATAAAAAAATGAATTTAATTTCAATGAATCTTCAAAAGCAACAAATATACTAGTTGCAATCAGATCATACCAAAGCAGCAACATAAGAAAAACATGTTTAAAATAATACCAATACCTTTAGCTTATTTTTTAAATTTAATTGAAATGTAACATTTTGAGAGAAAGCACGACAAAGAAAAAGTTATTAGTGAATGTGTGAACTTGACCTGTCTGAGAAAACTACAAAATACCATGAGTGTCCAGTGACACCAAACTGAAGTAATTTTCAGAATTTTTAACAATAACCATCAAAATAAGAAAAAAATATCCCTTACGAAACTTCAAACATGTTAAATCATAAATATGCTAAACCATGATCTAACAACTAATGGCTCTGAGATCTAATTAATCTGAAATGTTTGTTATTCCGAGTATTTTCCCCAAATCTCCAAAGTAGGGTAAATATTGCTGTGAATAAACATGTAAATATGTAATTACTGATTTAAATATTTATAAAGATCACCAGTATTACTAAATATGTTTAAAAAAATAAATAAATAAGCATTTTAAAAATGCTGAGAACGGATAACACTTGAACAGATATTAATTAAACCTGTATTACAGGCAATAATTATTTGTAAATCATGGACTGATATAAATGATACGTAATATTTTACAATATTTCAAAAGATTGGATTTTTAATCTGGAGTTCAAACAGGAAAGTTGAGATGAATTTTCTAATTTCATGTAAAGATTAATAAATGACAAATAATTAAATGTAGTAATGCTAGATTATAGTGAAGAAATTATTTTACCTCCGAATAATCTATTAATAAAAATGGTAATTAATCAAATCCAAGCCACTACTACAAATTCACTGAAATAATTTTCTAGAATTTCAATCAAGTTAAAAACTATTTTGATTAGGAGAGATTTATTTATACTTTAATTGAAAATACTTGCTAAAGTTATTATATATTACTAGATAGGTATGATGGCTAATTAGGAACAGGTGAGAACCAACAGAAGTTTCATTCAGGCCAGGGCCAGGTATATCTTTTGTCTCTTCACTAATATTCTCTGTTCTTAATTGCCTGAGATCCTAGAGCTTTATTAGGTGATGCAATGGAACCAATCGAATAATAACATCTTTTATTTTTTATACTACATATTACATTACTTACAGTACATTCACAAAACAAGAAATTGATGGATAATATTACGTAACCTTAAGTAATCAATGTTGGAATCATGATTTAGGAAATAATCAAACCAAGGGAAGGTAGAAATGAAAAACGAAACAATGCAAATGGTGACCTTTCTCCAAAGTTTATAGACCCTTTCCAGTGTTGAAGAGAAAGTATAATGAATCTCCAAACCATTAATTATTAACATGATAGATCAAAAGAAAGATTCAAATGTTTATTGCTGCAGTATTTATTTATAGAGTAAACTGTAAACAGGTAGTTAGTAATATTGTTAATACAATTATGAAACTCTCCTTGCTTAATTATATTTCATTTATATTGTTGCAACTATTGCGCTTGTGTCACTATTCTTGCCGATGGCTTAACACAGAAATTTTAGACGACAGAAAATTATTAGATAGTAAATGAAAAAAGTTAACTAAACAGTAAAAGTACATAAAATGAAACTTTAATCAAAATACTAAGTTGGTCTGGAAATAACTGAATATCTGGTAAGCTCCTCTGATCGTATATAAGTCAATAACCAAATGGTAATATCATATTTTTAAAAAAAGTAAACATTAATATTAACAGGAAGGGGTGCATTTTAACATACTAATGCATTCACATAGGTAAATTATTAATAAAAAATATTAAACCAAAACATGTACACATGCATATAAAATTCAGTAGGCTGTAATGTTGGTAATAATGATAAAATTTTAATGATTAATTTTCTAATTTTTTTTTGTTTGTTTTTTACAGAATGAAGAAACTTTTCAAAATATCACATACTTATTCAATTATAAACTGGATAACGATTAAATTAAGAACAAATAAAAGTTATATTTTCTTAATTACGTTTTATCTTGGTTTTCTAGGTATAGCTAATTATTAAACACATGAAAGTAAACTTACCTACAAAGTTATGTCTCAAACATTAAATTTGATAAAGATAAAAAAGACAAAAATAAATCATAGAGATTATTATACAAAGATTAATAATTACCGGGATAGATATTAATGAAATAAAACGAATTGTATAACGAATCTAATCTAATGTGATCGGACGCAGTCGTGTACGATCGGATTATTGGCTGTGATCGGTTTTAGTCGGCTATGATCGGCTTGTTGGCGATTCCTCTTAAACCGAGCTAACACTTGACATAAAACACAAAGTTATGTTCCCCATCTACTGTCGGTTTTAAAAGACAAAATAAAGGAACATACAGTTAGGGTTGCACGTTATTTCAACTGAAATTTATGTTTAAACTCTGTTTTTTAAGAAATATATTTTGATTTTTTTCTTTAAAACATAAAAAATGGCTTAAACAAATTTTACACCAAATATTTCTTTATACTTTATAATAGAAAAGATTTATATCTCCTATACTACCGCATGTTGACTTTGGTATCAACCTCCCCCCCCCCCCTCACAACAAGTTACTTCCAATGATTTTTGCAATATTTATGAAGATATATTATACATATTAGATATTTTTTTCGTCTAGCGATTATAGATAATGCACTAGTTGTCCTTTCCCATCTTAAGTGCCCTTAGCCGTTTTATGTTTAATTACAACGAAGAATCGCGGAAAGAGTACGGCGGCTTCCTAGCTTTTGTTCAGACCCAGAAGAGCGTTAAGGCGTCGCTGCACAATACTATCTTCTGTTATAGAGTTGAATGTTAGGTCACTTGTGTCCCATAGTTCGGCCATGACTTCCTCTTACAGGAGTCACCCCAAGGAAAGATACCGACCCTAAAATATTTCATAATGTTACCAAAAGTCGGACTTCTGTAAAATGAAACGATTATCTACAGTCGTTTCTGTGGTAACGACCATTTCATGGCTATCTTGCGGCTATGACAAGTGTGTTATTTTATTTTCGAACGTTTCCTGTATCTCAAACTAATCAGTTACACATTTCGAAACTCTTAGAATCAAATAGATCGGCGTTTAAAGTGTTCATTAAATGAAAACAGTAACTATATTGATATTCTTATCCATCAATGTCCTTGATTAAAAGTTAAAATAAAACTATTAGGGCGGATTCACACTATCGCTCCGCTCCCGCTCCACTCCCGGTCCGCTCAAATATTCTAAAGAGAAATAGACAGAGAATTCCACTATCGGTACCGCTCCGGTCTCGCTCCACTCCCGGTCCGCTCTCGCTCTACCCCATTCACACTAGCGCTCCGCTCCCGCTCCACTCCCGGTCCGCTCAAATATTCTAAAGAGAAATAGAGAGGTTAATCACAATATTGGCCCAGGTCCGGCCTCGCTCCGCTCCCGCTCCACTCCCGCTCCACTCTCGCTCCACTCCCGCTCCACTCTCGCTCCGCTCCCGCTCCACTCTCCTAAAGTCTTTTCATATTCACATTATATAATTTTACACCGTTCACGATTGAAGCCATTAATAATCGAAACCGTCTGTATTTGAATTTTAATTAATAATTAACTTTCAGTTATTAAAGTATTTATTTATTCATCAATTTTACGGCCAAAAAAGTTCAGCTTTAAAATATATATATATATAATTATAAATTAATTTAATTATTGGTGAAGAAATAATTTAAATTTTTTTTCCGAATGTATTCGAATACGCTTGAAATGATAAAAAAAAAAAAAAATCACCAACAATACGCGCGGTTTTTCGACGTGAAAAATTCATGTTATGTTTGAGATATATTTTGCTATGAATTAATGTACTCGTATAAAATGGTCACCGATTTATTTATTGACTACATACTCATTGCTATTATAAAATAACGTTTAATTTGAAACGAATAAAAATGCAGTATATTATGAAAAATGTCAGATCATTAACAAAAAAATAATTAAAATATTAATCAGGAAAAGAAGAGAACACAATCGGTAAATTTGTAGCATTTGCCGATTTCAACTTGAAATTTTTAAGCGTATTCGAATACATTCGGGAAAAAATTTAAATTATTTCTTCACCATTAATTAAATTAATTTATAATTATTATTAATAATTATCATTGTGTTGCAATATATTCTTCTTATTATATTTTTTGATAATATTATCTTCTTCATCAAGAAAAGTACACTTACCAGCTATTTCTACTAACGAAAAATTGATTTTTTTTTTGGCCGTAAAATTGAAGAATAAATGAATACTTAAATAACTGAAAGTTAATCATTAATTAAAATCCGAATACAGACAACTTCGATTATTAATGGCTTTAATAGCTTAAACCTTTCAAAATTGAACGGTGTAAAATTATCTAGTGTGAATATGGTAAGACATTAGGAGAGCGGACCGGGAGTGGAGCGGGAGCGGAGCGCTAGTGTGAATGGGGTAGAGCGAGAGCGGACCGGGAGCGGAGCGAGAGTGGAGCGGATAGTGTGAATAGGCCCTTAGAAAGCAAACAGTTTTGTTTTTTAGATCACAGCGGTAATCAAAAATAAAATTTTTACGAAAAATGACAAAAAATGTCACATTAATTCCATGCTAGTTAAGAGAGGAGGGGGTCATAAGCATCAATTGCTTGCATCAACCGTTGAAAATGGTTTCAAAATATTTTTGTTAAAAACATTTCTTATCTTTCCTTAAAAAAAAGAAAGAAAAAAAATTCTATTTTTTCTGATTAAAATGACATTGGCATAAATGAAATATTATAGTTACATGACAATCATTTGATAGGTTTTTAGTTGAGTGATCATCTAAATCTGAGGCGATTCATTGGTCTCGGTAAGTTATAAAAAATAATTTATTCCTTAGTAAAAAAAAAAAATAAATATGTAAGTATTCACTGTTTCTGAAGATTAAACAAATATTCTTCCAATAATGAAAAAAAACGTTTTTAAAAATCCATATAATCTTTCTAAACGATTATTTTTATATGCTGAAACTCTTTTTTGAATGTTTTGAAAAAGATAAACTAGATTATCAGAGGACTTAATATTTGTCTCTAAATATACGATTTCATATAGTAAAAAAAGGTTTTAAAATTTCTTTTTAAAGTTCTATTTTTAAAAAGATAAAAGACATCTTAAAAATTTAAAATATCAATCACAAACCTTTTACTGAATTTTGAATTTTAGCGGACTATTAGAGATAAGAGTTCTCCCATTTTTAAAGCCACAAATGGAAGGGTAATACTAATAATAACAAACAAAATCACACTGTTTAAGAAGTGAATTTCTTAAGAATTAAGTAGTTAACATCGAGGATAATGAGAGTACCCATAAAGTAAAATTCAATAACACTTAAACTGATAAAGGGAAAACCTTTTTTTTCTTTATTCAAAATCTGACCAAAAGATTTTTTACTAAAACTTTTGTTCAAAATCCAATACTAAATATAGGTAAAAAGAATTGATATATTTTTTTAATTTGGTCTCAGGAAATAAAAATCACCATGTATACAATATCTTATAGTCAAAATGCACAAATGCACTTTACTTCACGTCTGATTCTAAGATTCTCGAAATCGTACAAAACGGAGTTGAAATAAAAATAGTCGCCCAACCAAAGAACTGGAGGACATGTACCATTGTCTTGGAGGAGCAAAGAGGTACGCAAGTTCGAGAGGGGATGGGAGCTTGGGGTGGGTTGTCGAGGAAACCAGTCTTCGTACAGTCACTGGACCGGCGATACCATTTAGTGTCTTGCCACATCTGCATCAATGTTAACCTCATTCGTACTCATACAGGTATTTAATATTTATATTATTAATTAAAATAATTAATATTAAATCATCAAATCATTATGGCTGATTTCCATTCGATTTGAAACTCAAACATCTAAAAGAAATTCAAACTAAACTTTAAAGTTCTTCAATTTTTAAATACCCAAATGCACTGCATAGAATTTTAATGTAATAAAATCGTTATTTTTATGTACCCTTTTTTTCCGTTATTTAAATAAAACTATAATTTTGGTGTCGAAGCAAAAAATAGTTCTTATTAAACGAAGAAGAATAAGGGATAAAATTGAGTAACTAAGATGACTTATTTTAAAATGAAGAATATAAAAATAAACTATTAACACATTTTTTCTATTCTTTTTTATTTTAAAGCTCGAAATCGATACAACAAAAAACTAGACTATAATTAATACTGTATATATATATATATATATAATATAATTATATATAATATATAATTAATTAAATATTACAAAATAGAAATCAAAATATATATATATTTTTTTTTGGAAAGAATAAAAACGTGATATAGTAAAAAAAAAAAAAAAAAAATTAAAATTAAATAAAGAAATTAAAAAAATAATAATGTTGCATAGAAATTATTAATATGAAGTTGAATTTAATCCAGATGAATGATTTAAGCTATATATACACAAGGCAATATACACGAAAAGAAATGTCGTCATATCTTTAACAAAATATAAATACGCTTTTTTTTGTTTTAGTTTTGGTTTAAAAAAATTTAAATAATTAATTACGAAATGCAGGAATAAATCTAGATTCTAATGAAGAACTTACTCCTAAAATCTTATCAACAATACTCAACTAAAAAATATTCATTATAAAAAAAACGAATTAATTCCTTTTATAATATTTATTAACATGCAGTGAATTCACAAAGAAAAAATGTTCATACAGATATAAGTTATTTTAATATATAAAAAAGTTTTTCAAAATAAAACAAAAAATACGCCTGTACCCTTCTTGGCCTACCCCGTTACAAGAGTTCCAAACATTTTTATAGTGGATCAAGACGCCATAGTGGCTTTATCTAGGTGAAATGGAGCGTTACGAACTTGTGAAAAATAGAATAAAAACTTAGAGAAATAAAAATTAAAAAAAAAAACAAAACAGTAAGACGGTTTTTAAACTAATCGCTTCAATTAATGCTATATTTAATAATCCAACAAAGGGAAAAACTTCGGCGACTCGGGGAAAGCTATTGAGCGTAATTTGTGAGCCATTAAATGAATCGATTGTAAAAATTGAAAGGTTACAGACAACTGTTTATCAAATACACTGTCATCAAAACGGTTGGTACAAACCTGAATAGAAATTCACTACATTTAAAAAAAAATTAAAAAATAAAATAAAAAAAGGCCGAAGATATTCAAATTTCTATCTACACATTTACGCTATGATTTATTAATTGCTAGCTTACCCATCGCACTTTACTGCGACCTCGAAAGAAAGGAAATTCAAGGAAACTCATTATGATAACATTCAATTAACATTGTCATCATTATTGAAACCTATTCATTTTGATAAGAAAAAAAAATTTAAAGTGTCTTTTTAATTCTAATTATTCATAAGTGTGCTTGTGAATATACAACATGTTCTGTTTTCCTCTCTGGTGAGCAAACGCATAAATCAGAAATATTTCATGTCTTCCGTTCGTAATATTATTGTGGTAGAAGATCTCTATTTGGGAAGTGCTATAGTTCTTATTTATCATGTAAAAAATCGTAGAAATCTGATAAACCGGAGTATAAAGTGAATAAAAAATATATGATTAATAAATAAAGTGAATAATGGATACACACCTACAACCCCCCCCCCCCCCACACAAAGAAAACCTATCATAAAAGAAATTCATGTTATACCTTCGCGGGAGTGTTCTGAAAACTTCTCAAAGTTTCATGAATAAAGGGTGATGCATTAAGGACACACTTGGATTTTGAATTTATGGATAATAACACATACCAAATTAAAATGTTTTGGCTGTTTTACACTTTTCTAAAACGAGGATGAATAATGTTTTAATGTTAATATTTTAATTTTTTTTTAAAGGCCTTATATTTTAATATTTTATTTTTTGTCTTGAATCAAGAGGTGTATCCGGCACAAAAACTCTTGCTTTGTTTTTTCAATAATTACGTACCCGTTATTGTTTAAATATACAAATAAAGGTATGCTATTTAGTTGCAATAAAGTTAAGAATAAACTTATAAAAATATATATATAATTTCCTTCTGTTAAATTCCTACATCAGAAACGTGAGCTTGACCTGGTATATATTTAAGAGAGCTCTAAAAATAAAAAAATAATCTGTTTTTTATAACGGGGTGCCAGAGGACTTCGAACTCCTTACATATTAACACTACAGTAACTATTTCTAACATTTTATTCTTTTGTTCACAAATAAACATTTATCCTAAATCGGTCAAAATCCCTTCTTATCTTACAATAGAAATTTAAGAAGAAAAAAAATGTGACAAGAAAGAGAAGTCCCAAAAGAGGAAAGGAAAAAACACTGGTTGTGATGGAATGAAGTACAAACAAACCGTGACGATTGTCACAGAGAGTGACATCACGAGACGTTGCTCTTCCGAAGTGACGGAAACTCCCTTCCTCTTATACTACTGGACGGACCTCCTGTCAAGGAGTACTGCCTAGATAGCGGAGTCGAGGAAATCATCTATCACTAGCCAGCCGAACACAAGAGCTATATGGAAATCGTAACAACAAAACAAAGGAAGCCAAAGTCTTCATCTTTCGACATAATGCGGTCCAACGCCTGAGCCTGTCTTGCATCATGGATATACCCGAAGATGGGAAATGAAATTTAAAGGAAGTTTTTAATGGAAGATGATCGCATGGAAAAAAAAAAACAAGCAATAAAAATTTTAATCACATTTTTGGGAGTTAACAAAAGCGAGAATCTTACTTTTTTGTTCGCTTTAATGTTCGAAATCCGTGAAATCAAAAATTTTATTTTAATTTGGAATTATCTACCGATATCCCTTACCATGACAGATGTCCAGACCTTTATGCTACTAGTAAAATATTTGTAGTTTGTACATTTATTTTTAGTATTGTTTTAGAGAAATAAAAAGCGCTTCTCATTCAATGCGGAAGCTTGAATAAATATGAAGTATGCGGAGGAAGGAGTGTTGTTTAAAATACTTACAAAGAGTTCATAAAGGCGGTGCAGGAATGGTCGAGGATTTTCGGAAGGAATCAGGCTTTTAAGAGGAATATCTAAATCAAAGGTTGGGAACTCGTATTTATGCGGTGAACAGTGGAATTGGGATGTAGAGGAGAAGAATTAAAGAGAGTTTTTTTTTTTTGGTTTTAAGGAAATGGAAAAGAAAGAAATCTGAGAGTTGCCGTTTGAAAGAAGAACAGTACCTCATCATTAACTCTGAGTACCAGCAAGTAACATTTTAGCGATTCCAGTTCGAATCCGCGGGCGAGTTAAACTTAATTCCTTTGCGGACGTACGGAATGGATATCTACCTTCCCAACCTTGTTGTAATAGGTAGATTATGCTTGTAGAATAACTAAATTATACCATAAGCCAGTAATGGCAAGGAAGGGGTAAGGTAAACGAAAAAGGACCTAAAATAAATAGAGTGAAATCCTTAAAAAAATAATTACGCTTAATTAGTGACTCAATATCTTTTTAGAGAATAAATCACTAAACAAATTCTTATGAGTTAAGAGTAATGATAAATTGTTCAAATTGAATAAGCAAAATGGAAAAATTTCTATTTATTATTATTAACTAATTTTGAAACAAATTGAGGACATTAACATTTCCAAATAAACTTCCCCAAACATGAAAAAAATATTAATTTAAATATGAAAAATAATTGAGGTAACTTTTAACAGATGATAAATCGATACTGAAATTGAGATGAGGGGTTGACCGAATATTGCGGACGTTTTGTGGCTATTAATCTTGTTAAGGTGAGGTCGTTAATACAACATTAGTAGGAACCGTCATTACCCGATCTATCATTGGCTGGACGTATCCAAACGACACTGGCATGTGATCAGACATCTCAATACAGCCCTGTACATTAGTTATTAATTATTAGATCTGGAAATTGGATTAACTTGAAGTAATGGACATGTCAATTGTTCAGTTCATAAATCACTTCTGCAATGACCTATACATAGAAATTTGATTCTTTTGCCTTTAGAAACATAGAAGTTTCGAATATTCAGCTAAAACAGTTCAATTTAAACTCAAAAGATACCAACTGATAGCAAATCCTACGGACGACTATAATGCCCCGCTGATATTTATTATTATTCAAAACTGAAGGGAAATTTCCCATCAAATCGCCCTCCGCCTTCTGTAAACCGTTACCCAACCATTCAGTACTGCGCGCGTAACTCCAACACAAAAAAGTAGTGTTAAAAAAAACGCTGTGGATAGCAAATACCATTTACTGGTTATTTGATTTAAGTAGTCAATACAACCATTTCAGAATGGAGATTGTTGTACACGTAACGTCCAGGTAACCAAAAGTGATCAATTTTATCCTTGACGTAGGAGCAACCCTCGAGTATTTTTCCATACTTAAAAATAAAATCATGCTTTTATCTTAAGGCTAATTAATAAAGAATTTTCTTCAGTGAAGGGTGTTTGCAGATTAATGATATAACTAACTATCTATGATATATATTTTTGAGTAAAAAGTTTTTTTTTATAAATCGAAAATCGGATAATTTTAATATCTAAACAACAAAATAAGTTGAAATATTACAACATAAAATGCACATCAATGGTTATCACTAGATAAAAGAATTTTGACAAGGATAGCAGATTTTAACGTAAAGAGTTGGATGATTTAAGGCGCCTATTTCAAAATGGGATACCCAACTTCTGATACTAAACATTGCAAAATAATATTTCAAAACTCCCGAAAATGTTTTTCATTGATATACAAAATTGCTGTAATATCTTTATTTCATATATTAAAAGCTTTTTAAAAATTTTATATATATAAGCTTTTCCATTTTTGAACTAGAAGCCGCATATCAGATAATTGAAACAATTACGCACTATAAATACAATATTTAACTAAAAAAATAAAAAGTTAATATATATTCTGTACTATACCACATAATTGTTACCTGACTATTTAAAGTTTAAATTAATATTAAAATTTTATAAAATACGCACTAATTTACGCTTGAGGTAATTTCTTTAAAAATGAGAGAAACACTTGATTTTAAACCTTCACCATAACTGAGAAGCTTAGTGGATAAAGATGTTACAAAAAAAAAAGTGAAGTACAAAACATTTCCTTTTGTGTTGTCATTTACGATTTGTTTCTGTTTTACACATTCAAATTATTTTTTAGCTTACAACAAGCATACTACGATTCGACCACGTGGTTCTGATCTAATCTCTGGAAACTCTTTAGGACTTACCAAGTTGGGTAAGTCATGCTTGGTTCGAAACATAAGCATGTTGAATAAAGAATACAATTTTTGTTGAAATTCCTGACTATTATTATCCACAAAAGAATTGAAAAGAAAATAGTCGACAATTCTCCGCCTACGAGAAGAAAATTGTATTTATGAATAATCAAAATAATAAACTACTTATCATCATACCAAGGTCCAAAGTATCGTTTCTTCCCTCAAGCAGTTAAAAAAATGGTTACACTGAACCAGTTATTAATTTTAAAAAATGGTTCATTACCATTCAGCCAGCAAATCTTATACCCGAATGGAATTTCTATGGTCATCAACCAAAGGTTATTTAAGCGATTTGTTTTAGTCTGGCTGTAAATAATCTGGTTCTAACATGCCCTCATATTTTAGATACTTTTTTTTACGTTGTATTTAATAATCAGCATTCCGAAATGACAAGATTATTTATTTTTTAAATTGAGCAGTTTCGTGATGGGTTTATTACAGTTTTTATCAGTAGATAATTTCGCAAATTCATACAATGTATAATGTAATTAAGTCCTTTCATTCATTATGTTTATGTAATCCGGCTGCCTGCTATGCAAATGTGCTGCGCACCGGCAAGTATCTAATAATGCTCGGGAGCGTAGCGAAGAACTCTGCTCGACAATGCTCAGGTATCGGCCTGGAATCTAAACTGTTACGACAACTCAGAATAACTTAACACTTAATAACGTCCGTGGGAAAGAGGTTACCGGTAGAGGTAGGAAAATTGTCAGTAATTGTTGTAACATAGTTGCGTTTATACAGTGGATCTGTTGAACTGCCTCAATTATTGGTTTTTTTGAAAAGTAATATCCCTGAGAATGGACCCAAACTGCTTTGGTATTTTAAATATCTTGGGTCTATAATTGAATTGGATGGCTCCTGTAATAAGAGACCAAGACGAGAATTTCGGATGGGAAAAGGACCACATCGATGCTTAATTCAATACTGTGGAACAAAAATATCATACCTAAAACAAACAAACAAAATTATAAAAGTATAGTATTAAGTATCATGAAATGTGGAGCAGAAACCTGGATCATAAAGGGCAGTCTTCGGAAGAAACGTCTGGACTACTGACGCCGAACGGCATGAATATCCAGAATAGAAAAGGTGAGACATTAAAACATTAGAGAAAAAATGGAAGTTGAAAAAACATTCTGGAGGAAATAGAAAAAAATGGCTGAAATGGTTAGGTCATCTGAAAAGGATGCCCGAAGAAAGACTGCCGAAAACTGTTCATTTCTGGAAATGGAAGAAGACGAGGTAGACCAAGGAAGACCTGGGATAACGAAATAGAAGATTCCTTGATGTGGTTAGGTCTACGAGAAGAATGGAACTTTGATAGAAAAGTCTAGAAGGAGGCCATAGACAATTTATAGGTTAAGGAAACTCCAAAAAAAAAAAATTCAGTAGCTCAAGTGATGTTAGAATTATATTTTATTTTCTCCGATAAAAATTAAAAAAAAAAACAGCAACTTTTCTTCTGTTTTCATAATGAACAAATTGTCATTAGCGACAGGGATCAGAAACACCTCGTATTTTGTCTTTATTTTAAAATTATATTTGCAAAAGTTTACAACTGCGTTAAACAAAAATACATGTATGTTTCGAGACAAAACAAGAGTACTATAACCCAGTTAATATCCCAAAAAAATGGAAAGGTCTTAAAGCCATCTTCTTTTCAGACGTCTCGCAGGATGGATGATGGAGGAGAAGATAGAACACCAAACAATTAGGATGAGTCAGAGGATTATTAAGATATTATAGATATAGATATGGATTAGGCGAAACCGGCGCCAATACGTCTTATCTCAAAAACATGATTTTTCATAAGAGAGAATTTAAATTAAAAAAAAAAAATTATTCAGACTAGATATCAAGCCTCAAATTAAACTTTTTACAATGCAGCAGATCTCTTTAGATAATAATTTTTTTGGTTTATGACACATTCTTGTTTGAAATTTCATAGATGAATTTTGTATTGAGTAAAAATTTTGGCGATCGTGCTACGATATACGAACTACTCTTGACGTTGTAAGGAGTGAGCGGTATAGACTCTTATTATCAGTTTGTTAATATCATCTGTAATACTATTCAGCCACAAACGGTGATTTTCGCCAGTAAAACCTTTTAAAGTATTGAGTTTGTTGGTCTAATTGTCTAATAGGCCTAAAGATTTGGACCATTAAAAACTCGTCATTACTCGAAGCAGTTACAGCACAATTAATTTGCATAAGCCCTCAAGTGTGTTTTTTTTTTTTGCAATTTTTTGTATGGAACTCCCTTAAAAAAAAATCCTAATTTTTAATTTAATTTACAATTTATTTAACTCAGACCCCCATAAATATATATATATATATATATATATATATATATATATATATATATATATATATATATATAAACGAGCAGACCCAGCCACACGTTGCTGTGGCTCAGTAGCTATAATGCGGTGAATTAATTGTATCCTTTTCTTTTTAATACAGTCAAATCAAAATTCACTGATAAAGATAAAAACGTTTCAACTAATCTAAAAAACAACGGGATTTAAAATAGAACTTTACGCCAAATTTAAAATTGTTTGGTTAAGAATTTAGAAGGGTTAAAGTTTTAATTTTTTACATTTATATTTGACTATAGTAAGTGCTAATGATCCATACATTTAGCACTTACTGGATTATTTCACCAGGGGCGAGATTAAATATAAATAACACACATGTAAAAGGAATAAAGAAAGAATAGGCTTTAGTACATCACAATAGACAGTTAGCAAAAATATACCAAATTAATCTCTTGCAATAAAACATATTAATTAAATTCAGAATACATAACACATGATAATTGAGATATTGTATAAGTAGGTTCTACCTGAAACAGGTTATGATAGTATATAAGCTGTTGTATCTCAGGCTCCCAGCAGACTGTCAGAGCCCGAGGTACTTTACTTTAAAGCTGGTACAATTGTGGACTGTATAAAATTAAAATAGATTGAATAATATTACAGTGTATTAACTTAAATGTACATCATAAGGAATATTCATGGTTAGTGGTTGTTAGTAAATGGTTTTGACATCAAGAAAATTATCATAATAATTGAATAAAAGAAAATGATGCTCGATGAGTGTTATAATTGGTCAAATGAATTAAGTTGACTCACAGTTTCTTCTTTTTGGAAATTTTCCTTGTTCTATTGCTGGTGCTTCTGTTGTTGCTGGCCATCTCACTCTCCCTATCCTCTTCTCTCCTGTTAGGCTTCTTTTACTCCTCCATAATTATTTGAGCAACCGGTTTATGCTTAAAACAGAGGGATCCCTCACAGTTCACAGGGGTTGAACATGAACATGAATTTTTTCCTGCAGGGTTCAGGGTCCTCAACTTATCAGAGCCCCCTAGAGATGGCAGCACTTGAGGTACATTTAAATTTGATTGAGCTGCAGCGAACATAAGCAATTAATTTGCCAAAAAAAATATTGAGGCCAATAATCGAGATAAAAACTATCCTATCTCTTAAGTTGGACAGAACTACACACAACGAGCCAAATTTTATAAAGATCGGTTGAGTAGTTTCTGATTTTACCCTCGACAAACATCGGGGCACGAGAGTTTATATATATAATTTTTTTTACTATATTTGAATAACTGTAACTATTATATTTGAATGGATTTATATTTTAAATTACAACTTTTTTTTTTTTCATTTCTGTATGGTGTATGTATCAATGATAAAGGCGAAGGGGTTTTCCAAAACACTAAACAGAATAAAAATATATATAAAAAACCTGCCTCGTCAAGAAAGAGCCGGTAAGAAAGAGGCTCTTGAAGAAAGTATGGTCGCATTAACGGCGGACAGTGGCAGATAAATTGGAGTTAGGTGTCGGTTACGCAAGGCCCGCTCTGTGCTAGGAGCAGGTGCCGTTTAGAAAGCATCGCTGCTAAAAAGGGGAAAGTCAAGTATGTTCAAGTACGTGTGTATCTTCTGGAGGATAGGGCCCATAAGTATTTAATGTCGGGCTTGATTAAGCACGCCATCCTCTTACCAAATCTGCGAGCGAATACGCATTCCACATTAGTTGTGAAGCTAAGCATCAGTGTTATACGGATTTTTATTCGGACATTTAGCAGAAGAGAAACAAACCACGTAATCAAGTGTAAAACTCAACTCAAAGTTAACATCCTACGGAAATCTGCAACCTCTAAAGAAAAGTATTTTTTTTCTTTATGGTCGTAGACTGAATTGAAGGGGTCGGGGCAAAATAGTACCAAGCAACATGTCTATGATGGAAATGCCACCTAAATATGACTATATAGAGCCTCTATAGTCTTATTTAGGTGGCGTTTCCAACATAGACATATAGTCCAACGTAATATACAGCAGACTGCAGCTACAGTTTAGTTTTGTTAAAAATGTTGCTTGGCACTATTTTGCCCCGACCCCTTCAATTGTAGTAAAAATTGTATCCTACCAACAATTACATAGCCACTAGGAAAGTTAAAAATTAGTCAATATGAGCTATAATATTGGAATCATTTGAAAACCATTCTGCACACTATGAAGAAGTTGATAACTATGCATAACTATCGACTTCTTAACAGTGTGCAGCAAGAAGACTTCATCACTGATACCAATATACATAACTCATGTGGACTATTTTCCATCTCTGACCGTAGAATTATGCTATATCAAATAACTGGATCAGAATTGAAATTTATTGTGGTTGGATTATTTTATTTTTTATGACAGTCCGTTTTAAATATTTTCTCTACTTGAATGTTTCAATGGATACACATGGTTCTTTTCAGTAAATATAGATCCTGCTAAAACTTATTTTTAGGGAAAGAATCTTTTTATTTTCAGATTACAAAAAAAAATTCTATCACTTAACAATAAAAATTCGATTAGAGCATCAAATAATGTAAAATGTATTTCAAGAGATTAAAAGAAAAATTGTTAAAAATTAAATCTTGTTTTAAAACAATCCAAAATTATTTATTCGAACAAAAATAATTTTTTTACCCTTGAAACCTTGCGGAAAATTCTACAAAGCTTATTAATTTCTCATGTATTAGAAATAAATAAAAACATTATGTTGAAAGAACGAGTTAACAATAGAAGAGTTGAAATGCATAAGGGTCTAAGTACCAAAAAAATACAGCAAAGTTTTGTTTGCCAAATTGTTTGTGAGAAACAAAGAATGTGCCAAACCATTCTTCAGAAATCGGTACAAGTAATGTTTTGTTGTAAGAAAAGAGTTCATTGAACGTATGATAGATGACATGGGTATAAGCACTGAACGTAGTTCACCCTAGGGGGTATAATTCACATCATTTCTGTAAAAATTTCCCTAGGCACTTATACCCTTATGCATTTCCACGCTTCAATTTATGATCCACTAAAAATGTATATATTGATACATACACAGTGATTTTCTAACGTAAAGCAATTTTTGGAAAACTGGATCATCATCCATAACTAAAATTTTGTGATCTTTCGAATAATAAAAGAAAATTTCTATCTCTTTGTATTTAAATTATACAAGAAATAAAAGTATAAAAAAAATACTTAAAGAATAAGATAACCTTCGGAGGAAACGTTTGAGAGAATTTTGGTTAAGAATAGACTTTTTTTTTTTAATTTGTATGTATCTGGAAGATTCTGTAAATGCTTTTTTTTTGTATGACAGCAACGTAATCTACTCAATAAACAAAGGGTACATACATGAGGTAAAGACGAGTAAAATATGAGGAGGTTATTTGCAAGTATTTTTAAATTTTTTAAAACGCTAAGAAATATCGGAAAAATCGTTCAAACGTTAACAATAATGAGCCACCATTAATACGAAAGCGTTAACTACAACGACAATTCGGAAAAAAAGAACTACAAAGAGAAATGGAAAGGACGTTCGCGATCGAGCGTTCTCTGTACTCCGGGAAATAACGTTAATGCCACGGCTACACGGATCCAAGTTTCACTTCATCTTTCAATGAGAGGAATCGACAATCGACAGAACTGCAATAATGAAAAAAAAATGGGGGAGAGCGAAAGATTTCCCATGGAAAAAAAAAATATATATCGACGAGAATAGTTACCAAAACATTTCTAAGGTAAGATATCTCATCACTATTTATATATAAAAAATAAAATAAATAAATGATTTTATAGCGAAACGAAATCGGCAACAATTCGATCTCTGGAATATTAACCGTTTTCACTTCTTCTTTTTTTTCGTTTGAGTTTATTATTGGTAAGTGATGGGATAATACAAAGGTTTACTCCAACAATAATAACAATATAACATTCGTAACGTAAAAAAGTATTTTATAAAAAAATCTTATATAAATACCGAGTATTTCTTCGTAAAGTAGTAAACAAATAAATCTTTATTTATGAAAAAAAAACATAGTTAAAGTAAACGAATCATTTATCTAAACATATATAAAACTTCAAATTGTTTGTTCTTTAATAATAACATATGCGTACTAAACCATGTTTAAAACTATGTATTTTAACGATACCATAATAAAATAATATTTTAGCAATAATTGTTTCGTAAAAAATGTCTTATATCGTTTATTAGGCTAACATTTCGTTTATTGATTGAATATAAACCAGTGGACATCGATGTACACTCTAACATCAATAGACTCGACAATATCCCTCCCTCATTAGCAATGTCATGGTTGCCAATCTACTTGCATTCATGGGATCAATGGTGTATACACTGTCAAAGATTTCACTTAAGAACCTATGGTGTACTAACGTGAAAGAAAATATCTGAACCTACCATAGCAGAAGTAATTGTGCAAATACAGTATAATGATGAAATAAAAAAAATTATATATATATATATATATATATATATATATATATATATTCAGAGATGTTTGTTTGTTTATATGCACATATATGTATAAGGAAAAGGAAGGAATGGTTATAGGTCGAATACCAGAGATAAGAAAGGCGGGTAAATTGCTTTAAGAGGTTACCCTTCTCTGAGGCCCCGTCTATGTCCTTCTAGTCTACGTTCGGCGAACAGAAGTCTTATCTTCTGTTATATGATATTATGTTATAGTAAATACGACTGTTACTAGTATTTATTTACGTTTTTTTCACCTAGCAAAATACAATGACACTTAGCCACCTATTTCTTTCTCATTTAAAATTTTGGTACCTCTCTGAAAAATTAATTTTCGGACATAGCATTTGTCCGTTGAATCTACATTTATGGAAGAAAAGCGCATTTAGAAACAGTCAGATTTTATTTTTATTTAATGTACGTCCTTTATGTATTAATTTATAAAGCTGCGGCGATAAGAAGTGCAGAATACTAATAGTGGAAGCGGTTAACCTCGTCTGCTCTCCTGAACGGTTGCGTCGCTTCCTCGATCTCTGGTTAACGGGAATCCAACTTACTGGTAGCAATAACACCTTTAAAGTAAATCAGGTCTCTTGAAGTCTTAGCCTCTTCCTTAGCAACGAGTGTCGCGTCATTATAACAGTGGAAGGTTAACGGGTAGGGTGATACTGATTATACATCACACGCACTTTGCCATACACTTTGAAATCAACAAAAAATGAAATAAACATTACAAATAATTTCAGTTTTAAAATTTATAATTTCGAAAAAAGTTATTTTTCGAAACTAGACCTTCCCTCAGCGACAAAACACGCCTCCCCATGAAATTTAAAACTATTTATAAAACATCTTTTATCATTATAAATCTTTTTCATTCTCCCTATTTTAATAAAATAGAAAAAAATTATTCACCATCTTTCGACTTTTATTGGATCCCTTTGTATTTTAACTTCAGAATTTTGCAGTGTGGAAAAAGATATTAATCGAAAAATGAAAGCACCGGTATTGAGTAAAACCAGCGAAGGGGGGGGGGGGGGGTTCTAGATCTTGCAGGGCTTACCAAAAATTTTTGGTACGAAATATGATTTAGAATTTGTGGTATATTTTTTTTCTGTATTGACTGATCTCGAAAAAAATGCATGTATACATGACATATATAAATTTTGTTAACTTTCTAGGAGGGTAAAACAATAGAGTTTCTCTCCTAGTTTAATTTTCTAATTAAATAAAATAAAAACGGATTAAAATAGAAAAATTCTCATAACAGTTAAACATCTCAATTTTTCGACTTGGATTTTAAAATTTCCGGACTTCACCGGGCATACTGATATATATCATTCATGTTTGGGCAAAAGGGCTTAAATCATAAAAAAAAAAAAAATTGTATCGTCTTCTTAAAATTCATAATTGACTATGATTTATCCGTTATTCATAATTTATTACAGTCTCTGTTAAAAGAATATTGTTTCATTCATTGTCCTAGAATAAAGAAATACAATCAGAAAGAATTTATAATGATTTTCAATAGCTTGGTAAATCGTTGTGTAAGCTTCACATTCGATGACCTAACCCCTTTTGACCAAACACCAGTGATATATTATTTCTTAAGGCATTTTTTTTTGTCGGTACGCCATAACTTCCTTAATACTTCATCAAATTTCATGAATGAGGCATCATTTTAAAGCCTTCCTTAACCGCTACACCGGAAAATATATACTCATTTACGATTGCGAGTTATAAGGTCAATATCGCGGTTTTTCAAAATCAAATTGGTCGCTGAGGTTTCTAATCGTATACATTTTTTAAAAATTTAAATTTAATGAAAATTTAAAAATGGTCTTTTTTATATTATTTTTTCAGTTTGTCGAGACGAACATTATTGGTTGTATACTTTTTTCTGATTGTCGCCGTCTGTCGCCAGTTGAGAGTTACAACCAAAAACCGATATGTGTATTTAAGTATGTGGTATTTTCCAGGATGCGCTCTTTCATTAACGTCTATATCTGTGTAAAACAAATATACCAACAAACAATCACAGAAGACCGTATCGTAACTTCAAACATAGTGTTCAAAAAGATCCTGTAAACACGTCAATACCTATAACTTATGTTTCAAAAAATAAATAATCTACAATTTAAACACATCTATTCTTTACTTCAACCCTCACCTATTGCCATGAAGCACCATACGATACTAATTATGATATATATTATAAAAAATGGTTTATATTATACGACACATATGGTACATGTGGTCGGTGTAACGCCAAATTCCACATTTAAAAAAAAAATTAATTTAAAGTTAGATTTTGTGTGATATAGTTGTGTTTACTTCTTGATGTACAATTTGAACATTTGAAGTACAACATATTCTATTTAGTCCTTTATATTATTTGAATATAAAGAAGCATGATTATAAAAATAATAACAATAGGTAATTAAATTTTTTTTTACAAATTTATTAAATTGATTTGGCGCTTGGTTCACTATAGCTTTATACCGAACATATTTCATTAATGAAGTGGAATTATAATGCGCGTTAAGATTTTGCGGCAAAAATTTCCATAAATACTAAAAAGAATTTAGATGGTATCATTGCCTGGTTGTGCGTCGGCCGGTAACAGTCACAAGCGACCGTATAATATTTTACGTAAGTGGCGGTTATAATTGGGAAATTCGATAGAACATAAAGCTTAGAACCTTTGCTAATTCAGGCATAATCAGTATACTCTCCGTATAGTCCTACCAACAGAAAAGAAAATAAGGGAAATAGGAAACAGAAAATCAATCCTGTAGTATTTAAACAGAGGTAATACACAATGTATCCCAGAGGAAAAATTCAAGAGAAAGAAGAATGGCAAATACATTTTACATTTTTTTTTTTGTAATCGTAAGAAAAAATACAATGAATTCCGCGTCTGTCGAATCCTTCCTCCTTCCCCGTAAGGTATTGCAGAACAATCGCATCGGAGCAAAGAACGCTAGCGAGAGAAGGAAAAGAAATCCAGCAACTTGAGCAGGATGGCATCGATAAGAAACTTCGGTGTAATCGCCATTCAGAGCCATTTCTGGTTCCACCCTGTTATCGGATATCGGAACTAGGAAAAGGACTGGAAGCTAACGGTAAACTTGATAGCAAGGACGACGAAAGTTATTTCGACCTCTATTTAGTTTCGTAAAATACAATCAATAATCGGGTCATTTTTCCCTATATATTTTGACAAATCGTTACACGAATTACTTACTATTACTAGAGCCCGGATTTTCATGCAGTAAAAAGCGTCAAAATTATTACCCCAACTTTAACTTCAAGAAATAGGTAAACAAGTCCTAATTTTATTACAAGGTATACATAAGTCTAATGTATGAAGGGTCCTCTAAGTCATCTATGAAGTAAGACTTTAACAAACTAACCATAGGGAAGATTTCACAATTAAATTCACAGGGTGCCAATAACTAGATTTGGCACTTTTAACAATAAATATAGCCATATGGTAAAACTATTGAACTAAAAAACCTCTTGAGCTTTTATAAAGATAGATAAAGAGGAGTTATAGGAAGTTTCAATTAGATCCCTTCATAAGAAATATTTTTTTTTAATGTCACCACTGAAATTTAGTCTAAAGGGTGTATGGTTTACCCTATGCAGTAATAAACTATAAAATATAAAAATATGCTATTAAACAAATGTGATATTCAAAGATACTAACATTATTAAATATTTCACAGGAAAGAAAGAGGAGGAGACTATTTAAAAATGAAACCAAAATGATTTTAAATTTATTAAAACATATATTTCCGATAATAACATTAAAAGCATTTAAAACTTAAATATAAAAATAATTCAAACCACTAGTTATAAAAAAAAAAAGTACAAGAATAACATAATTAAAGATAACTAAATTAACAATTAGTTAAAAAATTTAATCAATCAATTTAATAATTATTAAATGCATTAATAAATTTATTTCTGTAGATCCTAGCCTTCTATCGTTTAAAATATTTTTTTTTTTAAATTCGATAATGATCTTTCCAAATCAACTGATGTGACTGGAACAACTTTATAGGCGCCTAAAATTATTGGCCAAAGTCGCTGAGAACAATTAAATTATCCCCTTTTAAGCACTTAATGTTTCGTAACGAACTTATTTACGACGAATAACCTTGATCAAAATTGGTTATTCTAGCTCCCTCCCACGTTGGAATTTACTTTTATAATTCTAAACTTTTTACTTGATTAGATCATCAAAATATTCAAATATGTACAGTTACCCTGAAATATGCAAAAAAAACTTGGTCAATTAGACTAGTTAGACTAGATTACTCTAATTTATAATCATATCTGGTTCGCTATTTTAAAGTAGCGCGCAAACAAAATATGCAATTGCATAAAAATTTTTATTCCGGGCCCTGATTATTACAACCACAATTAAAAAGTTAATTGGGTCTCTTTTACTTTACCCACACCAGTTACCTATTTCTAAAAAAGTGATTTATTTTATTATTAAATTGATACTAATGAAGAACAGATGATTAAAGTAATGTATTTAACGAGCTTCAAATGTAAACAAAAATGATAGTTTAATTTATAACCACGATTTCCTCTCTGCAACTTCTCAAACTGAATCTAAATGCTGGAGATATTTTTTGTGAAAAGCAAGCTTCATAAAATGTCCTCTTCTACATTTCCGTATTTTTTGCAATATTCCGAACCTTTGAAATGTCTTAAATGCCTCTTCTTCTGATTTAAGAACACGACTCAGTAGTGTCAGATTCATTATGAACAAAAACAACTTCAACGTTTCTTAAAATCTAGGAGGTAACCTCATTCATGTATATATTTTTTCCCTTTAAAATAGACATACTTTATTAAATAACTGTTATTTAATAAAAATATAAAGAACCAATTATCAAAAAGTGACTGGTATGGTAATTTACAGGGATGATTGATGGTCAGGAATTTCTTTCACATGTGACAGAAATTTCTGACCATTAATCTTCACTAATAGCATTATAGATAAACAGACGACTATTCGACACCTCTAAATTAATTTAATTTAGTTTATACATGTTGCATTAATTCTAAAAGGAAAAAAACTGAATTTGTGAATCCATTTTCTACGCTAAAGACTCCATATTATTCATAGATACTGGGAAAAAACGGAAACTAAAAACATATATAAACTTAACACGAAATGTTTAAATAATATTACATTCCTTTCACATACTTTCGTTGACGTACAATATGGATTAAATTTCGATTTATAAAGTAACTTATTTCAGCTTGGACATGACTGGAGTGAAAGGTTAGTAAGAGGGGCGTTGCTAAACCTAAACCTTATAGGTCAATGGTACGAACTTTATAGCCACTCCGTACAATGTTCTTCGTAGGTTTCAAATACGTTGATTTCAATTCAATGAATAGTTTTTTTTTTTTAAATGAAATTAAACTATAAAACTACAAGCATGCTCTAGCATCAATTATTATATGCGATATTTATATAATTTTTAACGCTTATATTTATTTAAGCGATGTAACATAATAAAGATTATTCATCTCATACAACGGGTTAATGGAGAAAGCAAATACCGCACCTTCAATGCAAGACTACCATAATTCCAAGTAACCTACAAAATTACGCTTATAGAATTTCAATTAATTCTATCAATCCAAAGTAACGCAGTTTATTTAAATGCAAATATTTCACTTTAAGAAATCACAATAACTAAGTTTTAGTTTTCGAACAACATATTTACAAATGTGTTACTTTAGCATTTAAATTTTATAAATATTACACATCAACTAAAACTAATATTAATTTTGGGTTCTATCTTAATTCCATTTTGTAGATCAGTTGCTGGGGTTTAAAGATAAATAAATAAAAAAAATGAAAAATCCATTGTTTTGAGTTGCGATTACTTTTAAGAAACAAGATACTTATAATAATTTTTTCAAACTGTTCTCATTGAGAAACAACATTTAATTATATTGCCATAGTGCTTCCTACAAAAAGTTTATAAATCAAAATTTATTAAGTAGCTACCTGTCCGTTTTTAAAAATGTCCTTTTTTTATTTATTTTTTTTTTAAACTAAGATTCGGCATGTCTCCGTGGAATTCCCTTTCATTTAATAACTAATTAATCAAAATCTCTGGCTTTATGGTATGGTACGAAACTACTTAGAGAAAAAAAAATAAATAAAAATAAAAACCAGAAAATTATGCAGACTCTGCAGAACGCTGAAACCAAAAAACCTACATCACTCCTTTAAACTACAGTAGCTTACATCCATACTGAATGAACCTGACACGAAAGTTTAAGACAGTCAATCAACAAACAGATTAGCATCATGAGTGGAGATACAGTACCAGTCAAAAGTTTAGACTCACCCTTAGATTTTGTTAAATAAGTAAATAACAACATTTTATTTATTGAATAACAAAACAACTATAATTTTATTTTTAATTTATTTATGACTAGCTGTATATCCCGGTTTTACCTAGGGGGCTTGGAAAACAATGAGAAAACCGTGGGTCAAGAAAAGTTCATTAGTACAGAAATGAGGTTTTTTTCGACTTCAACAACGGTTGATTTCGTAAAAATCTAATGTAAAGCGAGATCATAATGATTTTTATAACGATAAAGAATATCCCCAGAGATTGGCTGAAGTTATGGAATTTTAATATGGACAGGTGTTCGCATCTGGTATGAAAGAACCACTGAGCCAAATTTGGAGAATTTAAAACAAACGGTATGGATTTCTATAAAGAACTAACAAAAAAACAGAATTTCATCTTGATTTATATAGATTATATTCGATGCAATCTTATAATTTTTGAAATGTTATCTCTTGAGTTACAATTATTTTTTTAAACTTGAAGATTGTGAATTAAATGCAAGTGAGTCTGAACTTTTGACTGGTACTGTACTCTTGATCTCTTTGGATTGCTATTCTTACCCCTATAACTATACTATAGCTATACCCTAATAACTCCTGCAATGTCAACATAATTTTGATATTCCGTAAGAACGAAGACTTGCGCAAGGATCCGATGGGAGGGGCCGAACTTGATCCTGAGAGGAAGGGGCTTTAGAAAGTACGCTCCCGATAAGGGGCCGCGAAGGTTGGCAGCGACCAAGGAGGTCGTCGATGGTCATTCCAAGGAGGAACGAGGAAGCATCCATGACGGGATAATTGAACTCGAGGAGGAACAGGTCACTGTGGTCGGCTTACTAATGTTGGATGTGGATCAGAGCTGTCAGCAATACTATAAGCTACTTTTCAAACCGACAATTCATACCTAAATCAATTCACTAGAGTAGCCAGAGATGATCGGAGGGTGGGTGGCAACTTACCAAAGGTGTTGAGGGAGGCCGTATTATCACAGGGGGTGGGGGGGGGGGGGTAATTTCTTTTATGTTGACAACACCAATACTATCCATTTTTTTGTACAAAGGTGTATGGCTTTTTGGTAAATGGTTTAACAAGAAGCTGAGTTGTAGCCCAATCCCCCTTAAATCGAAAAAATAAGGATTCCCAATTAAATAACTATTTAATTACCTACTCACATAAGTCCTTGCATGATAGATATTCCTTAAGAGAGTCCTTAGCAACAGAATGTACTTATTATATCTACATATCTTATCATTCAGTAGAGAATATAGGAATGATATTAATATACGAAAATAGATACATACGAGATAACACGTTACCTGCGGCATCGGTCCCCGGGGTCCGATGTCTTACATTCCCTTCTTAACAACCGATTTTTATATGAAAATTTCCGGAAGGCCGAACATTTCAAACACTCAATTTATTTGATTTTTAATGAGATTATTGAATTTTAGTGCAAAATAATGTTGCTAACAGCTAAAATTCTGTGTTTTTTAGAATCGGACTCCGAGGTCCGATTTTCGATAAAGAATGGCATAAATCCTAAATCGCATTGTCTTGCGGCTTTTTTATTATGTCTATTTCAAATCCTCACCAAGAGACAATGCCCTTGAGACGCTCATTTAATTCACTTTTAATCAAAAGAGAACGCTTTCGTCAAAGCAGTACCATCGGACCTCGACGTCCGATACCGTCTGTGGCTCATCCCAGCAGTCGGACCCGGGGGACCGATACCGTTCAATTCAGGATACCCATAAAATACGAGTACGCCGCCGCTCCTTAACGTGTTATGGAATAGGATAATCCATATTTTGTCTAAATGCTATGTGAAACGCTAAAATAAAATAACATGTAAAAGCATAAGCCTAGACATCCCTAAGCGAAACCATGGCCGGGATACATTAAGGGTCAAAGGGTGCATTTTCATGAGTGACAGAGTCCGACAATCCGATAAACTGAAGATATGTGTCATAAGTAAGTTGCATGTAAACGAGTCCTTTAATTGACAAGAGGTTTCGAACGTTTGTTATGCATTAAACAGTCGATAAAGTAGAGCAGTTTCTTGTTACAGTCTTGAGAAAAAATTATCTTTTTTTAGCAGCTTTCCATAGTCAAAGTACAAAGTTTTAAATCTTCTTGTTGACCTTGGTCATGTATGTTTTCAAAAGCTGTTTCGAAATAGTACTCTCTTCCGAAAAGCAGTATTCGAGAAGAGTGAAGAATTCACACATATTCATCACAAGCAGGACACATTACGTATAGTTACATAACAATAGAAATATTTTCAGTTGTCAGCCTTAACCAGAAGAGAAACATTTACCGGAGAAGGGGACGAGTTAAAAAAAAAATACATATTCAGTCACCGTACCCCATTTCCTTCCTGTGCAATTTTTACGCAGCCTAATCTGTCGTGGGACGAATCGGTTCCAGATTTCTCGAATTTAATAGAAATTTAATATGGAAAGCTCTGTTATACTGTAGGTGTGGTTTTATATGATGCGAAGCATTCTATTTAAAAAATAAAAATGTAAAATAACAAAAAAGTTACACCCGTTTTAGTTCGGCTCCGCAGCTTACAAACGTCTGACTTTTTTTTTTTTAAGTGTCCATATATACCGTGTATACCGTCATTGAGATCGAATAATCGCATTATTAATCTGAACAATCACAATTTTTTTTGAGGCCCTCCACCAATGTTATTTTCTATTTTCCCGGTTCGAAAAACTACTTAATTGAACCAGCTCCAGATTTTTCCGGTAAAAGAACTTTTTTAGCTAAAAATTAACATGAACGTCCATTCTTCCCCATAATAATATACAGACAACACATTCAGCCCACGAGTGCAGCGTTACATTTTTTAATTTTTTTTTTTTTTTTTTCAGAAAACTTTCTATGCGATTTAATCCGGGTTCATTATACTCTTTATTAATAGTGCAGTAAAATTAGGTATAAAATACCTCCTACCAAAACATCCAACTACCATAATAATAATTACTGTTATTTATAAATCATTTTCAAATTTGTATTTCTTATTTTCCAATTAAAAGCTCCATTCTAATTCATTCTCCTACCGAATTGTAAGGGGCTCAACGACGATTGTTTAGCCTTAGGCATTGCAATTTATTTAACTGATTAATAAAGAAATCCAAGAGAAAGATATTAGCACACAATCTTGAAATGCGGAAATGAAATACTTCCGTATGACATAATTATGCATATAATTACTGTAAATACATAATTTAACTGCAGAATTAATGCGCACACGCATAAATATTATGAAATTAAAACTACATGATTATGCAATTCCAACGTTAAATATTTATCTCAAGAGAAGAAAAAAAACAGGATTACTTTCCTACCAATTAACAGTTTCCCGACAAACCAGTCCCCTATCATGCATTTAATACTTATTTCAGAAATATTCAATAATATAATAACAATATTTAAAAATAGCGAAACCACAACAATATATCATTTACAGGATAACATGATTCTTATGTAGCTGTCTGTGTGAGTACAACACGGGTAAATCATGGAAAAATAAAAAGTATAAATTTAATTTACCTTTAAAGAGTAAAATGTCTAAATAACCACACACTGATATACAAACATAAATATCAAAGCAGGCTCTTTAAAACTTATTTGACAATCAATGAATAACATTTCCTAATGAACTTGATTTTTTTAAATATCAAATTTCATGGCAGAAAAAGTTATTTACAAAACTATTTGAAGAATATACTTAATAAGTATTACTGATAAAAAATTACAGGAAAAAAAAAAAAAAAGAATTGTCAGACACTTAGATACATACCATAAGGCCCGGTGCACACGGACGACACTTTTCTGCGATGCGGACTATAAGCCAGGTCAGGGGTACCTGGAGTATAGAATCGAATAGTGGGAACCGCGCACTTCAAAATTTAGAATCTCAAGGTGGGAATGCAACATTATACGCATTTCGAGTGAGAGAAATATTCACAGAATATTTCAATTCTGAAGCTGGAGCTCTTCTTTGGTTATAAATATAAAAAATAAAATGCTAAGCCGGAATGCAACATTAAGCGCATTCCATTGAGAGAATAATTTACAGAATGTTTCAATTTTTTCAAGTTGAAGTTTTTTTCTGAACATTAGTATTTAAGTAAAAAATCCTAGAAGGGCAATTTGCATGGAACATTTGGAATATCAAACGCTACATATCTTACTATACACTATTAATACAATTAGTCCTAGAATGAGGAATCTTGTACCATATTTTTATAATTGCAAGGGCTTTAATTTAGCATATAACTAGTTTGCAGTACTTAAAAGTTTAACTTTTTTTAGAAACAAATAATTATTTTATAAACAATCCAAAATCGGATTTTAAAATATATACCTACATTATTCAGATTTGTACAATGAAAATTTTTAATTTTTCTAGGACAAATAGTATTTGAGCTATGTGCGTTTACATGTTTTAAAAATTGCAATTCTTCGATTTTAATCAAAACTAAACAATGGTAATATATTTTATAAGAAATATGAAATATAAATAATAATTTATGTTTGTTATTTTACAAGCTAGTATTGACTCATTTTAAAAATTCATAAAGATCTGCATGAATCAAAGACCCATTGGGCTTGTTTGTAAATCTAAACATTATAATGATATAGAATTTTGGTTATAGAATGTGATTACGTTAAATTGAATTTTTTTTTTTATAAATAAATTAGTTCAGTACTATGTATAACTATAAACAACCTTTAAGAAAATAGACAAAAAAAAATTGTGTTTCCTCTCCAATTTTATCCCAAATAGTGTTTTTGAATTCAGTGTCCATGTACCTTGGGTTTGCCAGATCGTACAGCACAGGATACAAACGCACCAATTGAATGAGTTTTTCGTCATTCATCTTATTTAAATGAAAATCACTGTTTGAATCCGTCAGTGAAAAAATAAAAATATCGGTGAGGACTAACCTGAAATATCACCGATGGATCACTGACGGGGCACTGCCTCACTGATACGGTACTGTGCCTGTTGTGTGGAAACAGACTCATCTGAAATACATGGAAGAATATCTCAAAACAAGCCGGACGGATTACTTGCCGGTGCCGTCACTGATGTGTGTGAATAGGCCTTAATGGTAAATCCGGTCGGTCCATTGTACTCCAGGTACCCCAGACCTGGCTTAAGGCCTATTTACACACATCAGTGACGGCACAGTGGCGGAACCTGTCAGTGATTCAACTTCCTGTAATCTCTCAGTTCGTTCGATTCACACACAACCGTAACGTCACCGGCAACAGTCAGTACTTTTTTTCAGCTAAAAATCACGTACATTGTTTTGGCCGCGTGTTTATTGCACAACTTTGTGAAAAAATACGACCAAAATAGTTATAGCTACCCTCCTCATGTAGAATCGAATAGTGGGAACCGCGCACTTCAAAATTTAGAATCTCAAGGTGGGAATGCAACATTATAAGCATTTCGAGTGAGAGAAATATTCACAGAATATTTCAATTCTGAAGCTGGAGCTCTTCCTTGGTTATAAATATAAAAAATAAAATGCTAAGCCCGAACGCAACATTAAGCGCATTCCATTGAGAGAATAATTTACAGAATGTTTCAATTTTTTCAAAAATTATTATTCAGTGATTATGTTTTTCTCATCAGTGTGACTAAAAATGCCAAGTTTTTATTTTTTTCTGAACATTAGTATTTAAGTAAAAAATCCTAGACGGGCAATTTGCATGGAACATTTGGAATATCAAACGCTACATATCTTACTATACACTATTAATACAATTAGTCCTAGAATGAGGAATCTTGTACCATATTTTTATAATTGCAAGGGCTTTAATTTAGCATATAAATAGTTAGCAGTACTTAAAAGTTTAACTTTTTTTAGAAATAAATAATTATTTTATAAACAATCCAAAATCGGATTTTAAAATATATACCTACATTGTTTAGATTGGTACAATGAAAATTTTTAATCTTTCTTAGACAAATAGTATTTGAGCTATGTGCGTTTACATGTTTTAAAAATTGCAATTCTTCGATTTTAATCAAAACTAAACAATGGTAATGTATTTTATAAGAAATATGAAATATAAATAATAATTTATGTTTGTTATTTTACAAGCTAGTATTGACTCATTTTAAAAATTCATAAAGATCTGCATGAATCAAAGACCCATTGGGCTTGTTTGTAAATCTAAACATTAAAATGATATAGGATTTTGGTTATAGAATGTGATTACGTTAAATTGAATATTTTTTTTAGAAATAAATTAATTCAGTATCATATAGATTAGATTGAGATTTTATTTGGACGGTCAACTACACGGTTATTACGTCCTTTAGATTTTTAATTGTAAACTGTTTTAATGTTTTTATATTTGTCACTCTTTGGCTTCCTCTTTTTTATTATTTTCCATATTGCTAAATGTGTGAAATATATATAATTATTTTACAGGGTGTGTTAATTTAAATTTAAAATGCATGAAATTTTCTCGTTTTTTTTTTTTTTTTTTTTTTTTTTTTTTATTATTATTATTATTCTTTCTTTTTTTTCTGTTTTTTTTAATAACTATTTTTATTTTATTTTATTTATATCATATATAACTATAAACAACTTTAAAGAAATTAGACAAATACAAATTTCTGTTTACTTACCAGTTGTTTTCATTTCCTCTCCAATTTTATCCCAAATAGTGTTTTTGAATTCAGTATCCATGTACCTTGGGTGTGCCAGATCGTACAGCACAGGATACAAACGCACCAATTCAATGAGTTTTTCGTCATTCATCTTATTTTAATGAAAATCACTGTTTGAATCCGTCAGTGAAAAAATAAAAATATCGGTGAGGACTAACCTGAAATATCACCGATGGATCACTGACGGGGCACTGCGTCACTGATACGGTACTGTGCCTGTTGTGTGGAAACAGACTCATCTGAAATACATGGAAGAATATCTCGAAGTAAGCCGGACGGATTACTTGCCGGTGCCGTCACTGATGTGTGTGAATAGGCCTTTATAGTCCGCATCGCAGAAAAGTGTCGTCCGTGTGCATCGGGCCTAAACCATTTGACGTATAATAATGTATATCAGTCCAATATGTTGAACTCGCGTGCGACCGTCGTGGATAGTATGTTTATTCAAGTATACTATTTTATTCAACTTAAATAATAAAAAAAGAACTAATTAGAATAAAAAAAAAAATGTTTTTGAAAAACTTACTTTTTTTCATTCAAAAAGGAATAATAAAATCTGCCATTCAAGAACATTTGGTTTTAGTTAGAGATATAAGGATTCATTCGTACAGAAGCAAATAAAGAATAACTAATTAGAAAAAGAATAAAAAATAAAAATACAAAAGAAGAAAAATATAAATACAAAAGGAAAAAAAAATGATAGGTTGATTCATAACCAGGATTTTCAGTTAAAAGTTTTTTTTTTATTTGAAAAGCCAACGTTTCGATCCAACTTGTGGATCTTCATCAAGGCTAAAAGAAAACAAATATATGAGTATCTATGCTAGAAGATGACAAATGAATAGTTTAGAAAACTGATAATTATATAAAAGATGGTAAGCAGTATACATGAATATTTAAATAGTTATTTTACCCTCAGTCTTTGTATTACTCTGGACTCAGAAGATAAATACTGATATTTATCTTGCTAACCGGCTACTTATTTAAATATTCATGTATAATGCTTACCATCTTTTATAATTATCAGTTTTGTAAAGTATTCTTTTAATTGTCACCTTCTAGCATAGATTCTCGTATATTTTCTTTTAGCGCTGATGAAGAACCACAAGTTGGATCGAAACGTTGGCTTTTCAAGATGAAAAATATTTTTAACTGAAAATCCTGATTATGAATCAACCTAGCATAAAGAATAACAGTTGACTATTCCTTATCTCGAAAAAATATCTGGATCTGTCTTCTGTGCATTCAAAACTAGAGGATAGTCTGCAAATCGGAGTTCGCGGTGAACATAACTTTTGGATCGAAATCGTAATCGCGTGCCTTAGATCGATAAGTTCCCTTATTTTTAAAATAATAATTCCACTGTTAGAGGTAGGAATAAAATCCTGAATAGCCACAAGTTTTCAAATGCGGCAGAGATTTTTATTAAAGCTATAAAACACGCAAAGCTAAGCGTTTCCTAAAAGTATGGTTTTCATTGCGTAAAGATGGGTATAGTATGTATATCTAGTATATATATCAGGGAAGGAAAACCTATTATGGCAATTTCAGCATAAAGCTCATGACTGCAAGGTTTCAATATGTAGTTACGGTGTCGAACGAGTAACAACAAAACAATAACGAATAGCTAATTTAATAAAGATATTGTTCAAATCTATAGGCCACAAGCGATCCCGTGAGCCTTGTTCCGTTCAAAGGCATAGAACAGAGAGTGGAAAATCAGAGACAGAGGCACACCTTATGTCCTCGTATTCGGCGTGCGCCGCGGCTTGTTTCTGGCTATTCCGATTTCTGGCAAGGGAGACGTTCCTCCGCTACGCAGACAAAGGACTGCCAGCAGACAAAAGATTACAAGGGGAGGTGAAGTTATGTCACAATGAAAGAGCCATTGTGTGGAAACGAGGAAGGAAAGGACTTTACCAAACGGGCATTAAAGCCAACACCAACTTATTTCCATCTCTTATCAGCCAAAGGGTAATTAATTAACTCTAGGTAGCTTAATAAGAAAATAACTTCGTCAACTAGAGAAATTGTGGAAGAGCCAACTAGGATGAAGAAACAATATCGATATTTGTACATCAAAAATCGTTATTTTTTCTCTATACATCGGAATATCGATATTAAAATTTAAGGATTGAAAACCTATATTTTGAAGAAGTAATAATAATAATAAATTCTTTATTTATTTGTTCTGGAACGATTTAATTTAACAAAATTAAATAATATATAAAGTATTGGAATTATGGATGTAAGAGGTACATAATTGAATTCCATGGAGATAGAGCAGAAAAACCTAATTCCTCCGGCCTCTTCAGGCATGTAAATATTTCCGTCAAGGATTATTATCTAAGCCACCTCATTAGTTAGGATATAAAATTGAGAGTCTTTGTAAAAACAATACCAAATAAATATTGACAAATGGGCAAATTGTTATCTTTGGCAAATTTTAAACTAAGAAGTTACTTCATTTTTAACTACTTACACTAACTTTATCTACTATGTACTACTTACCTAATTTTTAACTGAAAAGTTACTTGAGTTAGTTAACTTACTTGGGAGCTGTTTGAATGAAATTAATATGTCATTTCAATTTTTTAAGCGACACTAAGAATAATCTTTTAGGTAAAAAACTAGTTTAAATTAACGGAAAATAAAAAATGTTCTGTTAATATATTCTTGAATTCCACGATATTGCCATCACCCGGGCAAAAAAGTGTCCAATTAATATCTGAATTTAATCTCCAGTAAGTAATTTTGTTTAAATATGAAAATTCAGTTTTGATTTTTAGCAGCATATTTTTATAAATTGTTTAATAGTAAAAATAAATTGATATCCAAGACTTGTATATTAATTTGATTTCTGCAATCATTTCAAGGCGAATCTACCACGTTTTCCCTCTTTTTTTCATCCTTGATAACATTCAAAATATCGAGACCGGATATATCGAATATCGATATTATTATTTTTTTTCAATATTGTTTAAAAGTATTAATGCGATGTATGTAATTTTTCGATCCTTGTAGGTTTGCTCTTCAATTGTTGAAAGTCCACGACTTTATTTTTTACAAAAAAAAAAATCGGAATATCGCAAGCCGCACTGAAGTTTGAAAGTTAAAAACAAAAAAGGCGAATTTTTTTTTATTTTATATTAGAGTCTATTACATGTTATTTTAAAAGATAATTTTGACTGACTGTAATTGAAATAGGAAAATCGCGATCATGTAACAATAGAGACGAAAGAGAAATGTGTGAGCGTGTAAGCGTATATTATTCTGCAATAAACAAAGCTTCATTAGAACACGCACGTCCTTCAATTATTTTTGTATCTGCAAAAGACTGACTACTGTGTGAACACGAGATAAACATCGCAAAACAATCGATCGGATGGGTACTTCATAGAAGCTATAGAAAACAAGAATTTAATACTAAATATGTATAAGGGTTTAGAAATTTAAAATGGTTCAGGGAAAAAAATTAAGTTAATAAAATTGGGATAGGAGTAAAAGATTTCCGTCGAAGTAATCCGAAATTGGACATCCGCTGCAGCAATATTCAAAGACAGATTTGGAAGTAGAAAATTTTAATCTATAAACTTTTAGTACTTAGTTAACAAAATTATATAAACCAAATCTGAAACAGCATGTTTTTTTTTCTTTCAACACATTCATGAAAAAAATTGGTATAGGGCACTCTTCCCCATACCATGCACCTCAAGGTTTTTCTATGAGTTTTTCTTATACATAATAACACTACTTTATAAAATCTGCATGAAGTAACAAGCCCTCCCATTAATATAACAATAATGTTTCTTTATACTGAAAGATATTTATGATCAACGAGAGAGGAAAAAAAAAAACTGCTTTCCCAACAATATCAAACCAACTTCTTTTGAAGTCTCTACATTTATAAAAAAGATTCAAGTTCATCTTTTGTAAAAATGAAGTCACAACTGAAGTTAAAGTTTGAGTGTTGTAAAATAGATTTACTTATAATATGTTTAGTTCCAAAACTTTTGAACCAAAACATATTTTACATTGCCTCTCATTTAATTCAAATACAAAGTAGTACAATTAAAAAAAAAAAAGTAATGTCTTCAAAATAAATATAATCGGTTCAGCGCTTGGTTCACTTTGACTTTATACCAAACAGTTTATAGTGGATTATTTATTTTTAAAATAAAAATTAATTTGAAAGATTTAATTGAAATAAATTATGAAGACCAGTTTATTCGGTCCATACCGGCTTCACCAATAAAAAATTAAGAAAGATAAAAAAAAAATGTTTATTCTTTGTTTTCTATATCAAGAACTTTAATTATATACTACCTAGATACCTAAGGTGTAATTTCTATAAACTTTAATATTACTAACGCCAAAAATAAAAAGCGATATTTTAATTTTTAAAAGCCAAATGTAGAGTAAAAAAAGACATAATATTGCACCTCAACTTTTTTTAAATAAAAAAAAATTGTTTGATAATAATAATTATTATAAAGAATAGCTGGGGCTGAATCCCAAGGCCCAACCCCACTTCAGGTCATCGACTAATTAGGACAAACATTTCCCACCCTCTTTCTGACCTATGAAGGAGACAACTTAACCAATCTTTATAACATAATAAAATATATAATATGTTAAATACAAAACATATATATGAGTATAAATGTAAAATATATTAAATACAAAACAGACTTCAATGTATTCATTTTTAGGCCTCAGAGGAATTTTGAAGTAAATTAAAGATGAGACTTTTTTTATGAATTAGGTACCCATTTGCTCAACAAAAAGTTCTGTGATCATATAATTAATTTTATGAGAAAAAAATAAAGAAAACAAAAAAAATTGCCTTTGGCATCCTATTGAGAGCGAGTTAGGATGGATGCTTAGAGGTGAACATCTGTAGATTGTAATACTTTATTTACATACTTTTATTTAATAAACAATAATTTTATATCTTCCTTTATTTTTCACTTATCTTCTTTTATATATTGTATTTTTGTAATGCTGATACGTACTTACATCACCAGTAGTGAATTTTATTAAATATTCGGTAAACCTAATTCTATATCGTAAAATCAATTTCATCAACACATGTCAACAACCAAGACCAAGCATTAATTTAATTTCATTTAAAAAAAAAAAAAAAAAAACTATAACAGACTCCTCTATCTTACAATGGCTGTCTTAACAAGAACTAATTTATTTATTAAGTTACTAAGTTATTTATTAAAGGGGTTTGCTGGCCTTCAGAGCAAGCAGTACTGGTAAGCTGTACTGAGTGTCTTTCAAGTAAAACATGGTCACCATTCTCTCCCAATCCAGTTTATTTCGTATAATTATTGTTTTTCATAAATGAAATTAATTAAATACAAAAAATACGCAGACAAAATTGAAGAAATGGGTTCAAAGATAAAACGAAACCTTCTTATTAATATTGGATTTCAATAAAGTGGATCTTAAAGTCAACCAATTTTCATAAAATTTGATTAACAACCTTTTAACATCATTATCCTAAATAATTTCCGAAGGCTTTAATGTAGTTTGTGCTTATAATTCCTGAACTTTATATCTATAAAAATCAGAACTATTAAAACTATTGGATCCTACCCATTCTTCTTCAAGGGGTCAATTCTTCTTCTCACATATTCGTTAAGACAACACTTACATCTTCACCTACTTTATAATAAAATTAAGTTCCGATGGAAGCAATATAGATTTTGGTATATTGCTTTTGAGAACATTAACCACATAAATCAAATAGTATTTGTAGGTGGGCTCTTGTTCCAGAAAAACATAATTTTTTTCTTTTAAAATAAAACTTAAATCTAATATTTACAGGTAAAAAATTAATGATTACTTGACAATTTAAAATTAATAATGTTTTTTTTCATTTTACAGGTGATCTGCTGTTTTTTTGCAAATGGTATCCTAACTCCAGAAACGATCCCCCTTCCTTTTTTTTCAAGAAGGACGTCGAACATTAAACAAAATAACTGGAACCTGTTATTGAAATCAGCAACATTTAGGACACTCAGTAAATTTACAGATTTCTCACCAAGTTTAGACATGAAAATGGAAGCCGATACGCTCCTTTGGGAAAAACTGGAAGGTGCAAAATATATAAGAAAAGGTCAAAAACGACGAGAAGAACCAGAGAATATCAAGACTGGCCTCCTGGTCGATATGACACGAGATACCGGCTACTTGGAGTTTAGACAGATCGACAATTCTCGTTACAATTTTGAACCAAAGGATAATAGGATATTAGCATTATGGAAAGTTCAAAAACTGAATAAAAATCACTATTTCATACACATAAAGATTCCTCTTGAACCACCTATAGAAGACACGTATGAATATACTCCAGAAAAAGGTCTTCAAGAAATTAAAATTAAGGACAAGGAACATAATAAAAACAAGCATTATAAGAGCTTTACTTGGAAATCTAACGATAACAAGAGTGCAAGGTCAATAGAGCCGATAAATAATATTCAATCAATAAAAAGACAAGATGTTGGAAGAACGCAACCTTCAAACATCAACACATATAAAATCACAGATAACTATAAGGCTACAGCAACGCCACAAGCATATGTATATAAGCCAGCACAATACTACACCATAGTAGGATTTCAGACTCCTCCCCCGATTCCTAAATATCAAACATGGAGTCAGCCTAATGACTATTATTCCATCAATAGCTACAAACTCTTTCCTGAATTTAAACAAACTTCGGAATATAATGGGTTCATACCATCGGTTGGTCCTACAGGAAATCCTACTCTGTATCAGAGTAACCCTCTTGAACCCATTGCATACAAACAATTCGAAACCTATTATCCTACTTACCCTTCATCACAACTAATAACAACCCAAAAACCGATACCACTTACGTACTTCAAGCCATCAGCGGAATACATACAATACTCTGAAGTTGATCCTTTTTATACAACTGAGGGAAATCCAGTTGTAACAGCTGAAATCTCTACAGTGGATCCTAAGCAAACGGGTGTAGGTGAATACCAACAAATCGTTTATAAAAGTCCAATACCTGCGATATCAATAGATATACCGCCTCTTAAACCAGGAGAGAGCCTCTATGACAGTGCCATAAACACAATTAATAATGAAACATTAATAAAAGAAAATGCAGCAGAACCTACCTTAACAACTTTAGTAATAAACTACCCTCAAAAATCAAACAACTTTGATGACAAACAGACAATCAGTACAACAGAACCGCCAGTTACTACTACAACACATGAAGTGCTAAATTCAACAACGGAGAAACTAACCAAAACAAGATCAAAAAATATTCCAAAAAGCCCACACATTAGTTCTTTGATAAAAACTGATAATTATGATTACGCTCCGCTATATATAAGGTGGGGAGAAAAAATAAGACCGCAAGAAAATAAAAGTAAAATGACCTCACAGAAAACTGTTACTGACAATGATAAAAATTTATATCGTAATAAATATAAAGAGGTAATTCCAGAAGAAATAAAAGACTATGTTTATGAAAATGACCCCACGTCTGATGGAACAATTGAAGAAGAAAAACATGAAACTACAACATTCGAAAATGAAATCAAAGAAACAAGTACACCAGATTACATAACCACTACAGAACCAATCGAGATTAATACAACAAACTATGTTATTAAGAATATAACCATCAAATCTCCCGAGGAGATAGTAAGTGATCTGACAACAATGGGACTTGCCAATTCCACAAAGATACTGGCAGATAAAAGAAATGAACAATTTACATTGGATAAATCAGAGAAAGGAGTTCAAGAGAAAAAGGAACCGAAGAAATATGAAGATAACCAAGAAGAGGGCAGTGAGCCCATCTCAGTAGTTGTTAATAGAATATCACAATCTTACTCGTACAAAACATCAGTAGGGCACATAGGGAATTTGAAACAGCTGCGAGAACTAACATAACTCCAAGAATTAACATTAAGTAATGTTTGTAAATAATGTACAAGGTAATTGAAAATCAACTTAATCATCAAAATATAATAAAATCAATTATAAGTATAATTTAAAGACTATGTGATGTTAGAGTGAAAGCTTACGTCAGTATTATACACCAAATAATCTTATGTTAAAACTATCACACAGCCATTGGGCTCCTTGAATTATACTCTCAAATGTAATTTAGTGGTATATATAAATGTAAATAAATTTTGTACTATACATGTGATTTTTTTTTTTGTTTTTTACAATAAATTTTTAAAAACAGTACTTAATTCTTATAAAACCTAAAAAAAATAATCATTCAAAAGATAGAGGAGATAAAGGATTACTTACAGCTTCCTTCTGCCAGATACTTGTAAAATGGTTGAGGTCGAGGAGGTAAAACACAATCATAACTCCGTGGTACAATATCCCTGATTCTTTGATAGTAAGATAACCTAAAAAAAAAATTGAAGAATTCAAAATTATTGAATATTTAAGAAATATTATTATATAATAAGTAAAATAGGGTATACAAATGGTTTATTCTTAACATATCTTGTAATCAAAGTTAAAAAAAATTCTGTATGTTCCTGATTCTTAACCAAATTATGCTAAAAAATGGTAAAATTTATTGAATTGTATACTGTTTTGAATATTTTTATTTTATTTTTTGCAGATGGAATTATGTTCTATACACAACAATCCTGAAATTGCATACTTTTAAATTAACTTGATAAATCCTACATAATTCATAAAACAAAACTAGAAATTTTTTAAATAAGAACTAGAAAAAAGAATTTCTCTTAAAGAGGGGTTTTGTACTATAGAAAGTGAGAGAAGGGATCTGATACTACCTCAATCAATTCAATACCTCCAGTTAAGTCACTTTTCTAAATGTTAACTTTACATTATTAACTCTATAAACTAAGTCAAACCTATAAACGTAACTAAATATTAACTCTATTCTAAATATTATTTTATTATATAAACCAGATATATCATTACCTTAAGGTTTTCAAAAGAACTTCTTTAATGAACTTCGGTCTTGGATGTTCATGATCAAGTTTCAGGCATTCTTCCCAATCCTCCCAGCTCCACCGGTATTGAAAATTACTAAGATGGTAGGAAAACCAGGATACAAATCTGGGAAAAAATAATAACAATAGATTATTGTCACCGTAATCATTATATTTTATACTTATTTAAAAATGTTTTAATGCCAAAACTTCATCTAACATAAGTTCTATTCCAAGAAGCGTTATGAACAGTCAAATGCATGGGAAATGCAGTCTTTCCATTATGCGCATGCAGAGTACATGCTTATGAACAGAAAAATTGTATAGAGCATGCGCCTGATAGTTTTCTGATAGAATTCTCGTTACATGACATAAGGAACGCAATGGTACATACCGCAAAGGAAGTGGATAGAAAGAAAGTTAGAACAGGAGAGAGGAATGGTTTGATAGGATGTGTATGTAGGTAATTGAAGAATGAGAGTAAGTTAGCTGTGTTACATCATTCCACTTGACAAAGCACAGCCAGATATCATGAAAATGGGAGACAAGCCAAGAAAAATCATAAAACCTAAGAAAAATGATTCATGAAAAAGAAAATATAAAGCATTGAGAATTTAAGAATAGATCATGAGGCAAGAAGTTTTATAGAACTGTAAGAATTGTGAGTAAAGGATACAAGCTTGTAAGTGACAGTTTTAGTGCCTCTGTGTAAATGTAGATAAAACTAATAACTATTCTTCAAACCAGCTAGTAACGCAGATACTAACTAAAGGTTGACAAGTGATAATCTGTTCCTTGAATGAATTAACACCTTCAAGTATCCCAGATTAGCAATGTATTGTGAGAAAAGACCGCTGCTAAAGTCAATAAAAGAATTATGGCAGGGAAACCTGCATACTTTATCAATATTAAGTTGTTTAAATCAGTGTTGTAATCGAGGAATGCAAAAATGAGATTGTATGCAATGCAGCAAAATGAGTATTATCTAGTCATTAGTTGTGCTTCCTTTGATACATTAATATAATTTATTAAAGTTCCACTAATTGTTCCAATGTTGTTATATAACCTGTGATTTGTATATGTGCACCATAAAATTCTGTGATATTTATGTAAATATTGTAATTTATTTATAAAGAAACAAAAAATGTTTGCAACTGAAATCATTGATTACTATCTATGCAAATTTATTACTTTCTTGTATTTGCTGGTCAGTGTCAGTGTATTATTACACTCTACTTTCTGTAAATTTATGTAAACTAATTTAATACTTTCTTGTATCATGCTTTCATTATAGGACTTTAAGTCCTTGTCAAATAAATAAATGCTTACACCGAAGATTTTGTAAAGAAAAATGTTATTAAAATTCATAGCCCCATGCACCATGATGACTCTTGGAGCATTTGAAAAATCAAGAACTGTAAAACCTTCATCGTAATTGTAATATTGCTCAGTTCACAAGGCACTAAATGTCTTGGTCATATAATTGGCAGGGATTATCCAAGATATTGTTAAACGTGCCAGTTTATTGAACCAGGATATGCAACTTCTTGCGTTGTGCAACATATATATAGCTTATAGATATTTCAAACAACAAATATCTTTCATAAAAAATTTTGTCTTTTGAATTAAATGTATAACATTCTAAGATATATATAGCAGGAGAGGGTAGGAAAAAATAAATGAACTAATGTATGAAAATATTTACCTATCAAAACATGCAGTGTTCATCGTTTCGATTCGTAAAAAGAGTATCTCCGTCGCTTGAGCCAGGACCTAAAAATAAGTGATGAATATTTTAAAATAAATTTAACTGATAGGACCTTGATATTTCATAGAATAATAATGCGTATAGGCATAAAACTGACAGCGTACAAATAACTAAAACAAATTGGTAAGGGTAGAATTCACTGGAATTAATAGGGATTCGGCGAATGAAAGTAAAACAATGGAATTTTGGGCATTCCCATGATATCAATGTCTTATTTGTGAGTTTACTTCACTCAATTATTTATTCCACTTCTTCCTTGCCTCTTAGGCAATAAGGAAAGGTAGGAGCATCTTTGTCTATCTACATCTATTTATTTTACAGTCGATATTCAATCCAATAAAAAATCAATTGACAAATATATTTTAGGCAATTTTATTTTACTCAAGGTCCCATGTTTGAGCCTTGCTGTGTCAGGATATTAGGTTTCTATTCAGCTAAAACAGCTATGTACGATCCTTAAATAAGAGAACTTCCTTGGACACACTCAGTCTTAGTAAAGTTAGCACTTTTAAATAAATAAATAATTAAGGTAAAAAACAAAACAAAAAAACTGGCGGTTGAGAGTTATCTTGGTCAAATCACTTTGAAATCATTGAACCAAAAATGGTCATTTCTGACAAAGGCTGCCCGTAAACCTTTGAATTACCCTTGAATTGATAAGACTTCATAAACTTCAAAGGTTTTAGTATGTCTAAAATGAGATTAAATCTAAAACCTTACAATTTTTTTAAAATATAAAACAAGTTTTAAACAAATATAATGCTTATTTTTATTCATTACAAACCTGGGGCATTGTACTAGGCTGCAACTTGCTCAATTCAATCAAAAGAGACCCATAAAATATTTCCAAATATCTCGGCTGGGGAAGGTTAAATAATTCAGAAAATATAACCTCTACAATACAATATTCGAGGGGGACTTTGTTTTTGTATGGAAATGCCAGGAGATTAGCAGCACTGAAAACATAAAGAAATACAGTATTAAAACACATCATAATGACAACATTCATCATCAATTTTGAGATAATTTTCATTGTAATGAGTATGCTATTAATAAATTTTGAAAGATTTCATTACCAGGTCTGCAAGTTTAAAATGTCGTTTATTTCTTAAAATATATACACAGTAATTTAAAAAAAAAGTATAATATATTTTATTCAAAGTACTGGCCCTCGCTTTCTACACATTTTGTCCATCTCTCGGGCAATTTATGGATACCATTCCAAAAGAATGCTTCATCTTTATTTGAAATCCATTCATCGAGCCATTTTCTTACATCCTCCAAATTGTTAAAGTGTTGCTCAGCCAATGAGTGTCCCATCGATGAGAAGAGATGATAATCAGAAGGCGCCAGGTCAGGTGAATACGGCGGGTGGGGTAGGAGTTCCCAACCAAGCGAAGAAATCGTTTCCTTAGTCAATCTGGCTGAATGTGCAGGAGCGTTATCATGCTGAAGAATGACTTTGGCGTGCCTGTGAGCCCATTCTGGGCGTTTTTCGATCAATGCGTGACTCAAATTGATCATTTGTTGTCGGTAGCGGTCGGTATTGACTGTTTCGCCGGGTTTGAGAAGCTCGTAGTAGACTACTCCCTTCTGATCCCACCACACACACAGCATTGTCTTCTTCCCAAAACGATCCGGTCTTGCACTCGATGTGGATGGTTGTCCTGGCGTTACCCATGATTTTATTCGTTTGGGATTCTGAAAATAAATCCATTTTTCATCGCCAGTTACAACTCGATGCAAAAAACCCTTTCTTTCGTGGCGTAAAAGCAGCATTTCTCACACAGTTTTTCGTTTTTCCATCTGTCGTTCGTCCAATTCATGTGGAACCCATTTTCCAACCTTTTGAATTTTTCCCATAGCTCTCAGGCGATCGGAAATGGCTTGCCTAGTGACATTCAATTGTTCTGCCATCATTTGTTGGGTTTGGGTATTGTCTTCGTCTAATAAAGATTGCAATTCGACGTCCTCAAACTTTTTTGGTCGATTTTCTCGTTTTTTATCAGTAACATCAAAATCACCACGTTTGAAACTTTGAAACCAACGTTCACATGTCTTGACGGTTGGAGCAAGATCGCCATAAGTCTCAACAAGAATTCGATGACATTCAGATGCCTTTTTCTTTTGATTGAATAAGAAAATCATGACATGCCGCAAATGCTCTTTATTTGGCTTGAAATTAGACATTTTTAACACCAAAGAAAGGTATGATACGTCCACATAAACGACTTAAAAACAACTGACTTTTGTAAACAAATGACTAACAAACAAAATAGCGTTTAGAGATAAGCAAATCCTTCAATAGGCTAAGAGCGCATTCTATTGGAATTAAAACGACATTTTAAACTTGCAGACCTGGTAGAAAATTGAAATAAATTACAATTGCTATATACAATTGGTAAGAATAATAGATATATAATTGGTAAGTACAATTTTACTCTCATAAATAAAACACAAAGATCGACTGTGCATACCATTCTTTCCTTTCCAGATGATACATTTCTATAATTTGATGTAAATGTTCTTCGATCAAAAATCTCTCAATGGAATGTGAACCTGGCAAGACTGGGCCATTCTGAAATCAAGAAGGAAGAAGGTTGAACTTCTTTTTTAAAGAAAACATGATACAAATTACAATGCAGGCGTTGACATGGATAAGGTAGTAAGTCAAGAGTAAACATTTTTATTTTGATATTTTTATATTTTTATTTTGAACTGGTGAAATTAAGTTTATTCATAAAAAGTACCTTTCAGTGTTCATAGCAACTAAACCACAACTTACTACTCTTCCACACAGACTTACTACTATACTATTGGCATCTTCTTACTTCGACTTCTAATTTTTCATATGAAAATCTCAAAATAGATTTTTATTTTTACTTAGTACCTTTTACATGTCAGTGCCTCAATTATTAACATAAAATAGAAAATAATAATATGTTGGTAGTAAATTGACAATCACTACTTATAATTGAGCAGACCATTTAAAAAATATCCGGTTTCATCATACATACAGCAACACATAGACATAATTTCCTTCTGATAGTTTCATCTTCCATGCAAAAAAGTATATGAGGAATCTTTTAAAAAGCGTTAAAATAAATGATTGATTTAGCAAACTCAACAATCCACGAGATATAAAAAAAATAAAATAACTACAAATAAGTGAAGAAGACGTCCAGTGTAGATATGGGGCCAACAATTATGTTTTGGGTGCTTCTACAAAGCTTTTCAAATAGATCTTATATTTGTGACCTAACTATTCAGTTAGCCTAGAAAATAGTTTATTTGGCTCTTGGTTAATAATTTATGTTGCCTGGAGGTTTGATAATCTTGACAATGAATTAAATTTAAAGATAATACGTACAATCTTCATAAATTATATCACAAAATATTACATATTAGTCCATTATCAGCAATGATTTATAAGGCATAATTTTCTTCTTCTTATTTTAACTATGAGGAACAAAGCATGGAGAATTAACCTAAGCTCACTTGGCCTTTTCCTGTTCTATGTGATCATTGTAAAATATAAAAGCATTTCTAATGGTCCAGACAGGCTTTTAGGAATTTGATTATACCAGCAGCTGCTCTTCCAGAACTAGTTTCATCATGTCGCAGTTTCTCAAAAAATTTCTTTCTATTTGGTTAAGAACCTTCGTGGTTTCCTCTTTGCTACAACTCTACCTTATATCAAACTTTGACCACACTAATATTATACTACACTACTTGCACATTAATTCACACCCATACTGTTCAGTGAAACAAGTTGAGATTTTATTTAACTATAATATTTAAATATAAACTAAAACCTTGGTCAATGTAACAATGCATTAAAAGGCACATAAATGCCAATACTAACCTCAGGACAATCAGTGTAGTCGAACATCCGGAAAATGACAGTAGGTTTTGGATAGACATAGTCATCATGATGAGGTGGAGGAAGAATGTTTGGCAGATTGTGCTGTAAAGCCTCGCTGAGTATACTGTCAAAAGCAAGGTAGGGGCGGGGGTTGTGTTTTTCCACCCAATTGTCTTGTCTCAATTTCCTAATTTGTTCCCATAAGCAGTCTAAATACTAAAACAAAAATTCTTCACTAGAGGAAATATAGCATACTGCTTTAAAACAAGAATAAAAATAAATACAAATTATTGTACCTCTTCTTGTGTATGAGGGACATCAATAGTCCATACCCTCAGAGCAGGAACATGTTTCTTACTTCTTTTGTTTAGAAGTACGCTGATAGTAGTCAACAACATATCCAACTGCTGTTCCTTCTTTTCATAAAGTTCTCTTCCAACCCATGGAAGACAGGACAGAACTGCATAAATATACCATGATCTCCGAACCTGAAATTTGCAAAGAGGTCAAGAATTATTTTTTGGATATGCCACAAATTTAAAATCCGCACAGCTGGTTAGTCTCAAGAATGTTAAATTGTAATCGTGCTCAACTGTCCCAGCTCTCCTGAATATTAGTCTATGAATTAAAACAATTATTTTTAACATAAGGCATGCACAAGCATTTCATCAATCTCTACATGAAACAGCACTGAAAAATCCCAATTATTAAATAGAGACAATAAAGTTCAAAGAATTTAATTAAATACAGTTTTAGTAAATCAATAAATAATAGCAACTTGATTCAAAAATAAAATAACTCAAATTTAAACATTTTGTTTTCACCAATTTCACACTGAGACTAATGATATATTCTATTTTAATAATAATTGAAATTTGGCCATTAATTGCAAAAAAAAAAATTATACTTACGTCTGGGACATTATCTTCTTTGGCAGCATCGAGCATATTGTCTAATAAGTGTAACAGCGAATTAGCATCTATTACATGAGAATTGACAAGATCAGCAAAAAATCTTAAAGCGTATCTTGCAGAATCCCAGGAACAGGTTTTTAGCGCTTCCTTGAATATTCGCACCATTTGTTCCACAAACTATAAGAATGATAAAGTTTTGTTACTACCAATACTACATTCATAACATAATATATGAAATCAAGCTTTTCATTTTACCTCTCCACCAAAATTAAAATGTTTTGCATTGAGCAGGCCCACTAACGTAGTATATATGGTACATTTTTCAGGCATTTTGACTGCACAGTAGGTAAGTAATCTCAGAAATTTGGAACGGAAATTAGGAAGGTGAGCTTCTAAAACACTTGCCAAACCTTCCAGGTTACTTTCCAAAGAAGAAGTACTCTAAAACAAACAAGATTGGTTTCGCTGTAAAGGAAATAGATACAAAAAATAAAAAGAAGTTAATATGTAATGAATATATCAAAATTAAAAGTAATTTTTTTTAATCTATTACTCTTTATTAATTCTATAAAACCATAAGGAACCACCAACAATTCAATCATTAATAACTTCAACAAATATAATGTGAGGTAATCTGTGGTGTAGTGTTTAACATAGCCACCTACTGCACAGAAAGTCGCGGATACATAGCCCACCAGGTGCCCCAAGGATTTTTTAATGGGAGTTTAAAATTCTTGGTTATGCTGATGTTCGCATAGGATGTGTAAAACAACTGTACCGAGATTGATGTTAGATAAATAAATGCATAGGGAGAATTGGCGAAACATTGACAGAGTGGAGATATGAAGCTAGTCAATAATTTATAGCAAAAATAGATCTTCAAGTGTTAGAGAGGTCATTCAGAGCAAAAAAAGTTTTTTGTGAACAAAAATATAAAAGTTATCATTATTTAGAATTAGCGTTATTTCAAAATGTAAATTCCATCATTTTAAATTGGATCTGCTCTGTTTTTATAATTACACTTTAACTATGACCCAATATAAAAGTATAGAGTAAATTTTTCATTTATAAATTAAGGTTTTTTTAATTTCGTTAATTAATTCCTTATTTCATTCAAGGTTGATTTAAAAATATTTAATAACAAATAAACGATTTTCAACAAAATAGAAAAGATAATAGGCATCAACTGTGGTTTTAAAATTAACCCAAAACATATTTCGATATTTATTTATTCGAAATTGTACGTATCTTAAACAAATGCATCAATCAGACAATCAAATCTAACATGAATTACGAAGCCCTAATCTAATAATATTAGAATAGAAGTTCAGTTGTGATTTAAGATGACAAACAGATACTAATAATAATATATATTCAACATTTGAGCCGATCAACTTGTGAAGGAAATGAGAATGCAAATTTTCCTTCTAGAAATAGTTCAAGTTAAAACTATGAAGTATAAAAATTTAAACAATTTTCTTCAGATGTCTGTAATGAGACAGTCTGAACATTCCCTTAAAAGAGACTATTAATCCTGTGTAACTTGAAATTTGGTATATTTTTATTTAAATAGCACACCTTTTCGCCAACTTGAAGAATGAGGGATTCCAGATGATCCTCAAGATCTTGAGAATCGGAAACCCTCCTTTTCTTTCTGTAACCACGATCTGAAAAAGAAAATATAATATTATATGGCATCAAGTATTTGATTACATTAAATATTGTTCTAATTAAATTTTATTGTTGGAAATTATAAGAAACTGATCAGTATTACAAATTAAATACTCACCGTAACCATCATCGTCATCATAAGGTCTCCTTCGACTCATTTTAATAGAAACAGATAAATAACGAGTTAAATAACTATCTTGGGCACAAACTTAACCTGCCACCAACGAATCAATGTAAACAGTACTTAGAGCTACTGTACCGCACAACATCTGAACTAAATACAACAGCCAACAGAATTCGTCCATTTCACGAGTTTCATACAGCTATTAAATAAAGTTATGAAATAATAATTTAATTTAATAAAGGTAATTTGACAAAAATTAGGAATAATAATAAAAACTTGTTTAGGGCTAGTCAACTATTAACTGATCGGCCGCCTAATTTGATTATTAGAAGACCAATTATATTTATAATTTCGATTTCTACGTATAATCAAAAACTTTTTTTAAAAACATGGACTTTGTGTAAATATTCTTTGCATTTGATTGCGATTGATACTTCGCACAAATATTGTTCTAAAAATAATAACTTTTTTATACGGTGGTCAGGCATGGTTAGGAATGGTCTCTAGTGATCTGGTTGGGAATGGTCAGTTATGGTTTGTTGGGGTCAGGATGGGGATGGTCAGAGATGGTTCAGAGTGATCAACAATGGTTCATAGTGGTCAGGATGGCCAAAGATGGTTCGGAGTGGTCAGCAAAGGTTTGTTCTTGTCAGGATGTAGATGTTCAGAGATTTTTTGAAGTGGTCAGCAACGGGTTTCTGGTCAGGATGGCTGTGATAAGAGATGGCATGTGGTGGTCAGCAATAGTTGGAGGTGGTCAGAGATAGTTCGGAATAATCAGCAAAAGTTTGTTATGGTCGGGATAGGGATGGTCAAAAATGGTTTGGAATGATCAGCAAAGGTTTGTTGTGGTCAGGCTGAGGATGGTCAGAGATTGTTCGGCGTGGTCTGATTGGGGGAGGTCAGAAATGGTTCGGAATGGTCAGTGATTCGCCAGAAATGTAGTAATACCATAAAAAAATTAAGAGAGAGATAAACTCAGGGCTGGGATAGCCCAGCTTGTTAAAGCGCGTCCTGCTCTTGCACGCTCGAGCCGAACAGCGACAGTTCAAATCCGCCCTGGGATGGTTGACTTTTATTTCGTGGAGAACCCGATGAAATAAGTTTGTATACTTTACACTTTCATATCACCACTATTTTTTTCAACTACTTCACATTAACAACGTATAAGAAGCGCTGAGATATTTTCCGCTTCTTAACCCTCCGGCGGGCGCGCTGCGGCATTTGGACCGCTATCTGAACATTTGTCAAAATATTAGGAATACTAATTGAATCAGTGAGCTGAGGGTTTCAAAACCGACATGTTCTGGCAGGATTAAAGGGTCGTGCCCGCCGTCTTCCGGTTTTCCTTAGTAGTTATATTGCCTTATTCGCAGTAGTTCTGAAAGTGCAGTCAAAACACCGCAGCGCTCACTTTCATGTTACAATTTCAGACAACCTCTGCTGAATTATTTTATCGTTTTCTGCGCTTTCTTCACTTATTAAAATACAAGTATTTTGTTTTTTACGTTGTCTAATATTGTTTGAAGTCTTGTTTTACTAAATTAGTATACCGTGAAATTTAGCTGCGTATTTTATTATTTTCCTTTAAACCTTAACCTCTATGACTATGTTTATCATTACAATACTTTATACCTTATGGCGGTGTAGCCCACTGGTAAGGCAGTGGATTGCTGTGCTCAAGGTCCCGAGTTCGAATCTGACATGGCTTATGATATCTTTATTATTCGCCACAGTTCGTCTCGTGGGCCGAGAGACCCTCCCTGGGGCAAACCCAGCCTCTATAAAGTGGGAACTCTTAATTAATGAATTAAGGGGGAAAAACCTGGCGGTTGAGCGTGATCATGGTCAAATCACCTTGCACGACCGCTGACCAAGAAACAGTGCTACTCCTTACATAGTACTGAACCCAAGACCCTTCAAGGGTCGTAGTGGTAGAGGTTTTTTATCGCCAAAGCTATTTTAATTTTGTTTTCTTTTTGCCATCCTTTTCTTTATACAACTAATAATTTTCATTCATTAGAAATAGTATAAAACTAAAACAATGAGTAAACAATAAAAAAAAGTAAGTTATTGCTTAATTTATAATAAAATGTATAAAAAACGAAGATGCGGAACAAACACTGCAGCGCGCCCGTTGATGAAACTCAAATAAGCGCGCCCGCCGGAGGGTTAATACACTAATTGAATTTGAAAACCTATTTCTAATTTAAAAAAAAAAAAATTAACTGATCTTAAGTCATTTTTTATTTATGATTTTCCTTTTTTCAATCAGCTTCTTGAACCTCTGCTCTAGTTCTTCCATTCTTTGAGTAAACTGTTTTTTTTCTTCGGCACTAGGTTTAACATCCTAAAAGTTTGAACATTGAACTATTAGGACTCGTATTATATGCATGATTTAGAATTAACTTCTATATTATACAATGTAACTTTTGTTAATATAAAAATAAACAAGCTAATGTAAGAAATGAATTCCGTTTCACCTTAAGCATTAATTTAATAATAAGTAAAATATTTAAGAGCAAAACAAAAATATATACCACAAATGATTATAAAAATATACCGATGATTATAAAAATATCGGTGGAAGGGTTTTAAGAAAGTTACTTCAGTAATTCTTTTGAAGACTTACCTCCCTCAAGAAAATTTTTATAGACTCTTGTGTGCTTAGTTTACATTAAAAGTGCCTTTACACTCTACGAACCTCACCATGGAACAGGTTCTACCCCGAACCTTTTCCACGAACAGCCATTTATACATAACGTGATGTTGAGCGAACAAATATGGCTGACGCACCCAATGCCTAGCTACTGATGAAGAAAAGATCTCCATTATCAATATATCTTATTTTATCTGAAAAATAAAAAATCTGGTGCGTGCGCGCAACACACAACTTTCACTTACGAACTTACTTCCAATTGCTATTGGCCATTGTTAATTGTTAATTGCCACTTCACAAAGACACATTTTACCATATTCATTTCTTTTTTTTTTTATTTCCTCTATAAAAAAAACTATTTTTTTCCATTCTTAAATACAAGATTTTACTTAAGATAATTCGACAATGCAAGCATAATACTCTAAGTCGTCTGATTTTATAATTCTCTATGTATTTGTTGAAAACTTCATTTAGTTACCATGGAAACAATTATTTCCATTAAATGAACAGAACGGCTTTAATTATGACCTACGGTCTGTCATTAAAGGCGTACTCCGCATGCGTGGGCTCAACGTGTTTTATGAGTTGACTGCATATTTTTCTTTTTTTCTCCTCTATATGTTTACTTGACTTTTATCATATCTCATATTTAGCCATTTCTTATTTTTAGGGGAAACGAGAGACAGATAGTTTCTCCATATGAACAAATACAAAGGTACTTTATAGGAAAACAAAAAAGGCCCCTTCCCCATTTAAGCCCCGTCAGAACATTGTAATAATAATAAAGCTTACCTTATATTAAAGAACACCTAATTTCCATTAATCATTTAATTTGAATTTGATGAAAATCGTTAAAGCCGTTTTTGAGATAATCGAAAAAAAGGTACAAATTGGTAAAAAAAGTTATGAAATAAAGTGCCACCTACGTTTGACCAATTTTGATGAAATGTTGGATATCACATCTTTGGCATATACATACATCAAATACCCAGTTTGATCAAAATCGTTAAAACCGTTTTTGAGTAAATAAAAAAAACGTAAAAAGTTATTAAGTAAAGTCCTCCCTCCGGTTGATCAATTTTGATAAAAATTTTACGGTCATATATCGGGCATATTAATATATCAAATACTCAGTTTAATCAAAATCGTTAGAGCCGTTTTTGAGAAAATCGAAAAAAACGTAAAAAGTTATTGAATAAAGTGCTCCCTCCCTTTGAGCAATTTAGATGAAATTTTTGCTGTCACATCGCGGGCATATATCTACACTAAATACCAAATTTCAGGTTCGCACGGTTTATAGTTTTTGAGCAAGTCTGTTAACACACACGCACGCACGCACGCACGCACGCGCGCACACACACACACACACACACACACACACACACACACACACACACACACACACACACACACACACACACACACACCATTTCGCGGGACTTGGTTATTTGGACTCAAGGGACTCCAAAACGTGTATGTCCGTTGAAAACCGGAAGTCGAAATTTTTCACGATCGCAATACTTCCACTTACTATATATTCCATATATAGGTAAGTGAAAGTAAAAATAGGAGACCAATTACAAACGGCGCACTAGTATCACAAACAACTCCTGTCACTTGGGAAAACCCAAATCAAAAGTGACACTAGTGCTACCCCCGAACACAGGCGAACAGACGAAGTACCCAGAATACCCGAACAGTCTTCGTGAAGGCTGTTCGAGGGTAAAGTACGTAGAGTGAAAGGCACCTTTATGGTGCAATAACATTTTCTTTACATTTTACATTAACTGAAATTGAAACTCCTTTTAATGAAATCATTCTATTATTTATGACTAAAACTTTAATTACACAATAATAATTTTACATAACATTTATATGGTACCTCACAGACTACTCTCATCGTTTTCGAATCAAATTTGAACTCGCCCAGTGGTGGAGCCCCAAGAGGCACGAAAACCTTCTGCATGCCATCGGTGGTACAGTACCACGTACCGCTTGTTGTCTGAAATAAATAAGAAATATAATTTATATATTAATATTTTTATAATGCTAGCTGTAAATATTTGAAAAACATAATTTTTCATAAAATAAAAATTAAATGATGATAATAATGAAATAATGACGAAAAAAGGAATAGATTTTCGAATTTGGTCTGAAAAAGTTTATTTATATTAATCTTACTTCTTCTGTAGGTAACGCTTCTGTTTTCAGATCTCCTTCTCCAAAATTCTTTTCCTGTAAGTAATGAGTATTTCGTAAAGATATCGAGTAATAGGTGGGAGCATGGGCGTCCGTAGGGGGGTAGGGGGGGAGGGCAGCTGTCCCCTTTGAAAATATGAGAAACAAAAACTACGAATTAAATAAATTCGCATTCATTTGCTATATTTATTATATATATAAATAAATATTTTAATTTTTAAATATCAATAAGCTTTATTTGAGGCATTGATTTTAGCCTTGAAGCACTGAAAAGTCAGAATTCCTCGAACCCTCACCCTCCTAGACGAAAATTTTACCAGCCTGCCCCCCCCCACTTCCTGTGTGTAGTTATGTTTTAAACTGCATTTTACTTACAGGTTTCACGATATTTTTGAAATCGTCAGTGTTTTCCTTATCCTTTTCTTCTAACATAGAACCTTCTTGATTCTCTTTTTCAGTTTTCTTAATCACAAGATAGGGTTATATCATATTAATTCCTATAAGCTGATATTAGTAAATTAAAATAAATATTACCACCTCTTTGTGATCATGCTTGCTTTCAAATCTCCTGTCACCAATACTCTGCTCCTTTTCAACTACCTGTGAGTGAAAATGCGGATAATTTCAATAAAGTGTTATATCAAATAAAAAAAACAGATTTTAAATTACGCACGCTTGGCTTGATTTTTTTTAAGTTCTTCAAAAATTCCAGCTCTTTGTATAATGGCTCCAAGTAATCTTTAGCGGTTTGATCATGAAATATCTACATAAAATAACAATAAATAAATAAACATCATTGCTGCTTACTTTTGAAGCGATGCAATAAAAATCAAATAACATTTTAAGTATGAAAACAATTTTTATAAAAAATACTGACTTCTTTGTACTCCAGGGGGTCTAATGTAAAGGGTTCTGTTCGTGGCATATCTTCGTAAGGTTGAGGAATTAGACGTTTCTGCATTTTGATAAAACTAAAAAGCTTCTCCCAAATTATTTCTTGGTCGAATTTCGGTAGAGATGCCTAAAAAAAAAACAACAAAAAATCAACTTGAACGTATTGTAAAATATACCAATAGAAAAACGTTGCAAATAACATCTAAATAAATAAAAAATTAAGTAAATCTCACCCTGGATTTTTTAAAGCATTATTTTATTATTTTATTTCAAACATAATCTAATACCTTGAGTTTGATCTTATGTAGATATGTTATAGGTCACTAAAAAAGGATGTTATTGCATAAAACTTACAGCCCGATTAAGCATTACAAAACAAATTCTATAATTTGTAAAAGAACTTGAACGATAAGTCAAATACAAGACATAAGGGATAGTATAACATTACTTATAATGGTTTAGGATAGTTGACCATTGATATTAATGAAGTGAAAATGGTTGTAGTAATCTTTAAGCATTTCCACTATATCTATAGATATAATCGTTTATATGATGTATAATGAACAATGTAAAAAGGTATAAATAAAAAATATATTAAGCTTAAATGAAATATTATCTACACTCACTTCTACGAAATTCGTTATCTCGCTGTTCCCTGCTATTCGCCGTTTTTTTAAGTATTCAATAATGACTGAAAAATAAAACACACCAACATTATTTGAAAGAAGAAAAAGAATTAAAATAAAATATTATTAACAAGAACAAATTTAAGAATAGCAATTCGTCCGATTAGACTTAGTGGCATAAATTGACGTAAAAACAAACAAGAATTGCAAAAAAAAGTCAGTTCCATACACGGCGTGACGGGAAAAGTAAGGCATACAAATTGGAGCAATAAAGGAAATAAATGAAATGGTCAGCAAAATCAAACAAGTTTGAAAACAATATCCGAAGCCTATCAAAAATATCAAAGACAAGAATGGAAACAATAACGGAGACTTGAGGAATCCTCGAAAAATTGAACTTCCACTTCAGAAGCTTTTTATGAACAACTAGTACACAATACATTGAGCTAATATCAATGACTTTGGATTACTTAGAGAGCATTACAATGCCTGTCTGGAAAAATAGACTCGGAATAAGTATCAGAGGATTGGAGGTTTTGTCTTTATCATTATAGAAGCCGAGTAAATCCTCCCTCTTCACTGGTCCACTTCTCCCCGATCTTGATTGTTTTGCGAATTTATACGAATTGGTGGGAGGTGGATTATTCGTCCATATTATAATTATAACTAGCATTCCCCGTCGCGGCTTTGCCCGCGAGCCTTTAAAATCAATTCTGTGATCATTATCTTGGTATTGATTTAATATTATATGTTATGTATTAACAACATAACAGGGATCGGAGCTTCCGTTAGGGGTGAACCCCTTAGGGGTTACATTTTTGAAATTCTTTTCTTAGCGATTACCTAAAATCTAAATTCCGAACTCCAAAGTTTCTATCATTTGTAGTTTTAGCTCTGCATTGATTCTATCAGTCAGGACAAAGCCTCTTATATATATGGAGAAGATATCGAAATAAACACGCACGATTCCCAATCATGGGAATCACAGTGTGCATTATTTGGTTACCACTAATATTTAAATAATCAGTAGCCATATTTTATGTGAATATCTATTTTAATAATATTGTAAGATTAAATCGATATTCAGATAAAAACCATATGATTTAAAATCTCAAAAATAGATTTCCGTTAGAGTCAAACGACAATTTCGCCATTTAAGCCCCTTTTGGGTTACATTTTTAAAATTCCTTTCTTAGTGGTTACCTACATCGCGTTTAAAATCTAAATTCCGAACTTCAAGTTCCTATCGTTAGTAGTTTTGGCTCTGCGTTGATTCTGTCAGTCAGGACAAAGCCTCTTATATATAGAGAGATTATATTTGAATTTAATTATTTTCTTAAGGTTAACCATATGACTCAAGTCATAACTTATTTATTAATTTTAAATATTGTATTTTTCATGAGAAAAGATTGGCCTCGGTCGGGAGGCGAACCTGGGTCTCCCGCGTGCCACCGAGATCGCATCCAAGCCGTGTCAATCTACTCTCATCATGCACCTCCTTCCCCCAATCTTGCATATTTTTGTGCAAATTTATACAGGGGCGGATAGACTATTTATATATATAGGAGCATTGTTTTGTCTAATTAACGCCACTACAGCTAATCGAACGATTAGGTCCATGGCCCCCCACTCCCTGCAAAAAAAAATATAAGTCAACGCCTATGTATGTACCTATTAAACTGTACAAAGCAGTACTCTATGCCTTCAAAGAGGATATGTAAAAGACATGAGGCGGCAATTGTACTACATTTCTGAGTATTTTAATGGAGTGCCTAAATTGTATACCTCGCAGTTAACATTTACGTTTTATAATATACGTTACCTTCATGCTTTAATATCCTACAATCGAAATCGGCTCCAAGTTGTACCACCATCCACGTCAATAGAGCATCCCTCTGCTTACAGTTGGAAAAAATAAAATCCATAACTTCATCATTGTCTGACTTATTGAAGTTCGGGAAGTTTATGCTTTCTAGAAGTCTTTTCCATTGTTCTGGAGTTTTCATCTTACTAAATCAAAATAATAGTAATATACTTCACCTATATTTAATTTTCATTACCACTATGTTAACTATAATCATATGAATTAAAAATATGAATAAAATAAAAACATTTTATAAAAAAATATTAAACCGACTTCGAAACCTAGGAACCAGTAAAAATAAATTCACTGAAAAGTATGAAATAATTACGTTCTGATTTTTATGAATACACAGCAAAATTGAAAATGGTATAAAAAGTGGAAAAGTGCAATAAGACGAATAATTTTATTTTGATTTGTACAAATACACACTAATTGTTAATAAAAATTATTAAATTTAAATATTAAATACTATGTTCAATACAACACAATCTTTTCATAGGCGGCGCAAAATAGAAATAACATGTTACTGATACAATTCCATTAGTAGGCTTTGAAATCAATAGCTGGAAAGAGAAGATCCATTTAGAAGATTTTCATAATGTCTAGTGTAAAAAATCTGGTGCGTGCGCGCAACACACAACTTTCACTTACCAACTTACTTAGATTAGAAATTGACGTGTTTTGCTAAATATCATTTCCCAAAGTCACACATTTTTCTACATTCATATCTTATTTTTGTTAATCGTTAAAGCCGTTTTTGAGTAAATAAAAGAAACCGTGAAAATGATACAAAATTTATTAAGTAAAGTCCCCCCTCCGGTTGATCAATTTTGATGAAATGTTGGCTATCACATATTTGGCATATACATACATCAAATACCCAGTTTGATCAAAATCTATAAAGCCGTTTTTGAGTAAATAAAAAAAACACGTGAAAATGATACAAAATTTACTAAGTAAAGTCCCCCCTCCGTTTAATCAATTTTGATGAAATTTTAACAGTCATATCTCGGGCATATAAATACATCAAATACCCAGTTTGATCAAAATCGTTAAAGCCGATTTAGAGTAAATAAAAAAAAAAAACACGTAAAAATGTTACAAAATTATTAAGTTAAGTCCCCCCTCCGGTTAATCAATTTTGATGAAATTTTTACAGTCGTATCTCGGGCATATTAATACATCAAATACTCAGTTTAATCAAAATCGTTAGAGCCGTTTTTGAGAAAATCGAAAAAAACCTAAAAAGTTAGTAAGTAAAGTACCCCCTCCCTTCAAGTAATTTTGATGAAATTTATGCTGTCACATCGCGGGCATATACCTACACTAAATACCCAATTTCAGGATCGCACGGTTTATAGTTTTTGAGCTAGTCTGTTCACACACACACACACACACAGACACAGACACACAGACACACAGACATACACACAGACCATTTCGCGGGACTTGGTCATTTCGACTCAGGGGACCCCAAAACGTGTATTTCCGTTGAAAACCAGAAGTCGAAATTTTTCACGATCGCAATACTTCCACTTACTATATATTTCATATATAGGTAAGTGAAAGTAAAAATTTTAAATTTTGCGCCGCCTCCGAAAAGATTGTGTTGTATTGAACATAATATTTAATATTTAAATTTAATAATTTTTACTAACAATTAGTGTGTATTTGTACAAATCAAAATAAAATTATTCGTCTTATTGCACTTTTCCACTTTTTATACCATTTTAAATTTTGCGGTGTATTCATAAAAATCAGAACGTAATTATTTCATACTTTTCAGTGAATTTATTTTTACTGGTTCCTAGGTTTCGAAGTAGGTTTAATATTTTTTTATAAAATGTTTTTTATTTCACAATTTTTAGTTGGAGAAGATAACAAATGTAGAAAACCGTACGTTGGTTTAAAAATTTCGTTGGTAATTAATTAGTCGTTGATAAAATAAACGTTGGTTTAAAAATTTCGAAATCTTTTTACGCTCTACCACGTTTGTCTTTCCCAGGTCTTTTTATTATACAATAATTGTATAAAATTATTATGAAATACACTTTACCTTTTCAATTTTATGAATACACACAGAAAAGTGGGAAAGCGGTGCGTGTATTATACAACTTTCAACACAATACGTTTTATGATTATAAATGGATTTTTTTTTTTTTAAGATCAATGTTCAAGTGGGAAGGGAACACATAAAATATTTTTCCACAATGACAATATTTTTCCTTTGCTAAATGTCGTCAGTACTTGTCATTTACGTAGAGAATCAGTGTTCCGAGATGTGTTAAGTTAATTATACATAAATACACAAATCCGGCCATTCAAAGATAAGTCACTGAACAGTCAAGATTTTGGCCGGTTTTAGACAAGATGTCGTTAATGGAGAATCAATGAGGATGCTAATATGACCTATAGTAAATTTGAAAGTAATTTTTAAATTTTGATTGCTTGAATATCCTTCTGAAAACTATGGCGATATTATACACGACTTCATTGGATTACATCATTGGATAGAATTCTCTGCAAAAAAAGGGGCAACCATAAAATTAAAAGGATAGAAGCAACAGGGTTTGGGACTCACATATGGTTAATTTATTATTACGAAGGATATTATTATTCTCCGTATTAGACTACTGACTTAATTCCAAAGGTTGATTCAATTATGTTCGTAATTCCATTCGATGAATTTTTGACTAAATTTATTACCGAAGTACTATGAATTATATCCTTCGTAATAAAACATTATTCAGAAAATAAATTGCTAAACAATGTTGCTTCAATTCTAGTGGCGTAGCATTTATCATCATTTTTAACAATCATTTCCATGACTGCCAAATTTTAGCTGAGGGGACTTTCATACAATGAGGTTGTTTTCGGGTAGTTATCAAGTTTTATTTTGTAGTTTTTATTGATGGATGAACACCAGCAAAAGCCTCGATAGTTGTAGAAACAAATTTAAAAACCGATACTAGTAATCCGGATAACATAACAGAAGTGTCACCCATAAAGGATTGGCACAAGACCTCCGGCAATATATTCAACAGTAACCGTGTATCCGGAAGAAGACAGAGGTATCTGAATCCTTTATTAAGTCAACTGAAAATGAGCTTTTCCAGGAATTATTGTATTCTTTTTTAATGTGCATAGTCAATAAAAGATAGAAATCAAAATCTAATTTAAATCAATAATAGCTACGATTTTAAATTTAAACGATCCTTCGGGAACTTGAAGAAGTCTTAAATTCTGCTTTAAAACGATTACCAATACTCAGTCTTTCTTGGAATTCCACGAATTTTGTGATCTTATGATTATGGTGTCCAACCGTCGATTAGATCTAAATTAAGAAGGTTTACTGTTATCGGTGAATATACATCTATTATTTATGCTGATATCGCTACAGAAAACGACAGCGATATTATATTCTGCTGATATTTATATCTTCATTTAAATCTAATGTTGAAAAATTAGTTAAGGTTATGTATAGGTTTGTTCCAACAAGCGCGTAAAACACATCGATAACTAACAGACTGCTCATGTTCTCCCCCCACTCTTTTGATTCTGAATTTGATTGGTTGGTTTTCCCATTTGATTCGTCCAGCAGTAATACAATATTTGGATTTGTTAGTTATCAATTAGTTTTAATAGCTTGTTGGAGCATACCTTATGTTATACATGCCATATGTTTTTCCAATAAGTAAACAATTTGAGCGATAATTAAATAATTATTTTCATGTTTTTTCTTGATAACTTCTTAAATAAATTAGGAACCCCAAAAAGGTTTAAATGGGACCACCTTGGGAAAATACTCTACAAGATGCAAAAGGTTTCCAATTGGTCCACCCATCTCTGAGTAATCGGTGAACATACATAGAAAAAAAAAAAAAGCACAAAAAAAAAAAGTCACATACGTATCGAATTGAGTAACCTCCTCTTTCGTTCGAAGTCTGTTAATAAAAATTAAGCCAATTTTCACCAATAGAACACGGGGTCACCTGTGGTTTAGTGGTTAGCATGGCAACCTACTGTACTAAAGGTCGCGGGTTCGCGTCCCAACGTGGCCATAGGATTTTTTTATGGGAGTAAATAATCCTTGGATATGCCGTCCTTCGGATACGACGTAAAATGGTGGTCCAGAGCCTGTGCGATGTAAGGTACTCGTTAAAGAACCCAATCCTAATTATACCTGGGTAGGCAAAATTTAGGACAGGGCATCGTCTCATTAGCCTTAGTAGCATTAATGGACGTTAAAACTAACAAACATAACAATATAACACAAGTTTGTTTAGGCAACGTTTCGGCTCCTAGAGCCATTTGATTGTTCATAGAATGATTGGAAATAAAACTATTGTTCTGTTGTAAAATAAAGAACTGGGTGCATGAGTTAAAAATATTATTAATACACGAAAAAATATTTTTCTTTTTTTCAGTAGTTTAACGTTCTTGAGCAGTTAGGGTGAAAACATTATCCTGTCAGTTTCGTACTAATAGTATTCAGAGTTAATAAGTTTAATCGTAATCGTTAATGCCGTTTTTTGAGAAATCGTAAATAGAAAATGGATGTAGGGATAAAGTGCCCCCTCCGTTTAATCAATTTTGATGAAATTTATGCTTCCACATCAAGGGCATGTTCATACATCAAATACCGAATTTCGGGTTCAAAAGGTTTATCGTTTCTGTGCTAGTCAGTTCACATACACAGACCATTTTGTAGGACTTGGTTTGTCGGACTCAGGGGACCCCAAAACGTGTATTTCCGTTAAAAAACTGGAAGTCGAAATTGTTCAAAATTGCAATAGTTCCCTTACTATATATATATTTCATATATGGGTACTGGAAATAAAAACAAACTACATTTGGTACCAGTTTCCCCATGCCCCTTCAGAACATAACCACTGGTAAGGGTGTCCCTATCTGTTACTGCCTATGGGAACTATTATAACTACTTGGGATCAAAGAATAGAATGGTTTGAAGACAATGGGGAATGGCCCCTATGTTAGTTGTAGGAGTGCTGCAGTGGAGTTGCAGATGACCTAGATTCCATTCCCAGCCATAATCAAAAAAATTTTCTTCTAATAAAATTGTTTAAGAATTATAAATTATTTAAAAATAAAAAAGATCAAATTTCAAAGTTTTAAAAGAACAAAGTTAATTTAATCTATATTTTAAAATATTTTGAATAACGAGAATATTTTAAAAAACTAAAAAAAAAAAAAAAAACAATGAGGAGAGGAAAAACTTATCAGCAAAGGGGGTTCTACAAAAATATAAGAAATTTGCAATTATTTATAAAATATATTTCAACAAGCTGTTATAAACAATAGAAAGGATTTTTAACAGGATATTTTGACATGACTGATGGTACAACTACCAATTTTATTCCAGAAAAATATTATGTTGGAGTGTTAGAAAATTATGAATAATTTACATCATTTGTTAATCATACAAGAATTCCATAGAACATTTCAAATTGTATATAAACCTGTTATTTAATACAAAAATATCTGGTAACAGCTTCGTCAAAAAAAGTCCGGAACATGTGCATACTTTGTTTTGGGATAAAAAATAATGATTAAATAAACATCATAAACATAAAATACTGTTCCAGATAAAAAAACAAAACAAAGTATGACAAGTTATCATAAACATTACGAATAATAAAACATTGTAAAATTATGAACAAGATATATTGATACAACAGAACATAAATAACACAACAAACAATTGATTCTCCAATGAACAGCCAGTTCAGATGAAAGTGCTATCATCAATCTCCAAGATCAGTTTGTCTGAAATACTTTACAGCAATGCAAATAATTACATTCAAAGGAACTAAGACTTCATCACTTGTACTTTTTAAAGTATTTCTTCTCTGCTTAGCATATCTTATTATACTCCTAATATTAGCACAGATATTAGGAGGTAGAGGTTCCTCTAAGCAAGCTAATATAGAAAACAACCACATACTAGTTTTATGTGAAAAATCCATAAGGTTTTCCTGTAACCACATTGAAAAATAATTTAAGAGTTGATCCAAACCTGTTTGATTAATCGAGAATAGTATACTTAGCAGTGGCTGAGTCTCTGAGCAAAATTTTAGCCACTCATCTTCCTTCCCCAGATCATCAGGGACTGAATTGACACTAGTATCATTTCCTGAAAACTTCCTTTTTTTCCAATTCTGTCTCATATCTGCAATTAAGTTCCTCACAACTTTAAAATGCTGGAGTTGTTTTACTTGCCATTCATCAGTAGGGATAAAACCTTTATCAATTGTTTCAGTCTTATTTTCATGGATGTAAAAAGTTTGATTTTTTTTGTACTTTTCAGTATCAATGGGAGCGACTAATGTTTGTGGTGCTTTAGAAGATTCATAAATAACTTGATACAAATACTCATACCCATTGGATGGAGATTCTTTAGGATCATAGCTTCCAATGTCTTCAAAAATATCAAAGGCTTTTGAAGGCAAGAAATCATTGTCAGCGTCCATTATTACAGTCTAAATTCGTTTTTACCGGTTTACTTTAGGCTGAAAATAACTCAGGATCCCACTTTTAGCCATAAACAACAGAAAATCACTTTCAAAATTCGTTCATGTTATCACTTATCAGGTGTTTATAAGATTGATATAACCTTGGAAATAACGAAATTCTTAAATAGAAATTAAATTGATTTAGAAAATTCAGTAAAACTCAAGAGTATTTTTTGTTTAATAATTTTAAACAGATAATTGATTAGTTTGCTTTAAGTCTGATTGTAAATTTAAGTAAAACGTGGCGAAACTTATTCCACATGTTTCCTGACGTTTGTAACCTTAGCTTCTGTAGGTTCCTTGTCAAAAGATTAGTTTACAATATTTTTTGACAGATTTAGAAAAATGGCTCCACAACAAGGAGAAGTCGACATTCTTTTTGATGTTAAAAATTCATATTACATTGGAAATTACCAACAAGCTATTACTGAAGCTCAAAAATTGAAGGTAAATATATTATAAGAGATATTAGTTTCTTCATTTTTTTAATATTATGCATCAGATTAGATGTGTTTTGTTGACTTTTTAGCCTCCAACCAGTGAAATACAACTTGAAAGAGATATATACCTTTACAGATCTTATATATCTCAAAGAAAGTATAGAGTTGTTCTAGATGAAATTAATGGAGCTTCTCCTGCTGAACTTAGACCATTGAAAACCCTCGCAGACTATTTTTCAAACAAAAATAAAAGGTTAGTTTTTATTCTATCTTAAATCTTTTTCTATGTTATTTTAAGTGTCAGACAGGTGTTGTTTGTCAAGACTGTTTTTCCGTTGGACAACTAACAGCAGCTTTGTCCAGATTGGGCTGCAGACAGAACTTGTATTTAATTATATTATAATTAATAAAAATTACTTAAATAGTAACATATCAGCTTACCTAAAAAACGTGTTAAAAAGTCAATTTTTTGTTTAAATTATTGAATCATCCAATTGTATAGTTATAAGTTGAATTTGGGATGATGTTAGGTCAATCTGGTGAACTTATTGATCTACATGTTACTTATAATGTAAGAGGAATGACAAATACCAATTTAAATTGGTGATCAATATATTAACTAAAATTGTAGCTGTTGAAATATTTATTTTATTTTCGGATCGTAAAAAAAAAAATTACATTTACAAAAGTGTGTTAATATGGATGTTTAATTTCCTAATGGTCTTAAATATTAACTCTAAAAGACCAACATCTACGGCCTATTTTGAAAGTTTGTGTGATCACGAAATTTAAAAGTGAACTCCTATCACGTCAGTTAAACAGTTTAGAATTCCTCAATTTTTGAAGATGAATAATTTTCATTTATAAAGTCTTACAATTTTAAAAAGAATCAAATATTTGCCTATTTTTTACCACACCATCATACAGTACTATCAATATGATCTTAGCACATCTGCCATGTTGAAGTTGCCCTTGTGAGTGAATATCTATTTATAATAAATTTTATTAAACAAAAATGTTTTTTTGGTATACAAATTTTCAAATCTAAGTGGAACTTAAATTAGTTAGTTTAGGTTTAATGTCATATCTTGTGATATCCCTTAGACGAGGGTGTTATTTTAGAAACTAACATTTCCTTTTATCTTTAGAGATGCAATCGTTTCAGCGATTGATGATCAACTCAATGATTCCAATAACTTGAGTAACCATACATTTGTGATTGTTGCTGCTACAATTTACTGTCATGAAAAGAACAATGAATCTGCTTTAAGAGTATTGTACAATGACGACCACATAGAAAGGTAACTTCAAATACATAACTTATTTTATACGTTAATGATTTAGTTTGAGTCGTATTTATTTTTTTTTATTATTACTATTATTTTTTTTTTTTTTTAGCTTAGCCATGAATTTACAGTGCTATTTGCGAATGGACCGAGTTGATCTAGCTAAAAAAGAATTAAAAGTCATGCAGGAAAAGGACGAAGACAATACATTGACCCAATTGGCGCAAGCTTGGTTAAATATTGCGATGGTGATTAATATTTTATTTAATCCAAAAGCAGTCCCTCTAAACAGCGGCTCCTGAGCCATTTAGTAAGGCATCCTTCAGAGTAAGGCCCGATCTAAACTGAAAAGGACGATTTTTGGGATTTATTTAACTCTGGAGAGCAAGCATAGCGAGCGGGAGTTCAAAGCTAGGATAAATAAAGCTAATCTAGGCCCTTTTTAAATGAAAAAGACGTGATGGGAGTTCGATAATATTACAGTCACATAACCTTCAATAGGCCATGCCCCTGGAGCCACTGTTCATAATCTTTTAATCATTATATGTGTGTAGAATACAAAGGTTTATTGTTTCTTTTTAATAGTATTCTGTAAAAAAAAAAAAGTTGATTTTATTGAAAGGTTTGAAAAAATAGTGGATTTTATATTATAATAATTTACCCATTTTATTTTTAAAACAGTCTCATCTTTTTTATTTTGTTCTTACATCAGAAGCTTTCGGTACTTGGCACCATATTCATCTAAAAATATTTATCATGTTATAATTATATAAAAATATTTTTTGTACAATATTTTTTTTTTTTATTGTCATTAGTTATTTTAGCATTTTCATACCTGTATTTTATTATCCTAGTGGACATCGTCTGATTTCTAAAAAATTTTTTTTTTTGGTGAGATTCATCTTCGTCACAAATAGGGATTCTATTTAATATAATGTTAAAAAATTAAATTTTAAAGTCATAAGATATTATTAACATTATATTAAATAGAATCCCTACGTGTGACGAAGATGAATCTCATCAAAAAAAATTTTTTTTAGAAATCAGACGATGTCCACTAGGATAATAAAATACAGGTATGAAAATGCTAAAATAACTAATGACAATAAAAAAAAAAAAAATGTACAAAAAATATTTTTATATGATTATAACATGATATATATTTTTAGATGAATATGGTGCCAAGCACCGAAAGCTTCTGATGTAAGAACAAAATAAAAAATATGAGACTGTTTTAAAAATAAAATGGGTAAATTATTATAATATAAAATACATACAACAGTCTACTTATCCTATCAAAATAGTGGATTTAAATTACTTTTTTTTATTCCAAAATCATTATCAGGTCTTGGACTTATAATTTAAGTTCTAACACTTTTTTAGTTTTAGGCATTTTATAATCTATTGAAGATATATGAAAAAAAGTCAGTTCAATTACACCATTTATAAACCAAGAATGGCTGGACCAATTTTGTTTCAAAAAGTGTCACTTTGATCCCTTGTCATCTTTATTGTTTTGCAGAACTTTATGAAGTCATAGTTTTTAATTTTTTTATTGTGTAACACCATGCTTATTTTAGAATTTTATCTTAGGGAGGTGACAAGCTGCAGGATGCTTATTACATTTTTCAAGAGCTGATGGATAAGTATGGTAGCAGTGTTGTCCTTCTCAATGGACAGGCTGTTACTTTCATTGGTCAAGGGAAGTATGAAGAAGCCGAAGCGGCTCTTACAGAAGCTATGGACAAAGACAATAACAATCCTGACACTCTTCTCAATATGATGGTTCTATCCCAGCATTTAGGGAAACCTCTCGAGGTATTGTTTACTGTAATAAATGTTTACTTCTTAGTAAATTAGGGTTAAAGGAAGATTGATAAGTCTTACATAGTTTCTGTAAAAATGCATATATTTCAGTGAACCATCTTCAGCTAGGGCTAACCAAAACATCGTCACATTTCTTATTATCACTGCCTCATGGTACCATTTTCTATTTAACCTTCTTAAATTTGTGAAATTGTTTAACCAAGGTTGTTAAAGAAACTGTGTGAGACTTATTGGCCTTTCTTTAAGCATAATTATAATAAATATTTGTAATATTTCTCTTTCACTGATTATTTCATTTTGTTAATTTAGGTTACGAATCGTTACCGCAGTCAACTGTTTGATTCACATGCTGACCACCATTTTGTAAATGAGTTTAGTAACAAAGAAAAGGAGTTTGAGCGCCTTGCACAGCAGTATTCTATAACTGTTTAGATTCTATGTTTAAAAAATATTATTTATATCTTTTAAGTACAGTTTATAAAATATATATACATAAGTTTTTAATGAACGTATAATTTTGTAAATAAACCCTAAGGTTTCAAACAATCAATAGCAATTTTATTTTCATCTCCCTCCCTCAAATAACTTATTTGCTTGAATTAATCTTAATACTTAATTTTCTTTTAAAATGATCCCTATCCCCTATGATCCCTTATCATAAGAGAAAAACATGTAACTAAGACTAGTTGAGGAAATATATAAAATGACCATTTGTTAACTTTTATTTAGTTACAGTTGTGAATATGTAAACTGTCCAAAAGTATATATTATTATTATCTTACTTTACTCATACTCTACCCATTATCTCATCTTTAAAATTTGTATAAAGGATATTCCAACTGTATTATCTCAATCAGTTATCGAAACATTTGTTTAAAGGATTCCCAAGAAAACCGCATATACCTTCAGTCATGTGTCTGAAATTGATCAGATTTGGAATCGAGATTTTTATTAAAATAGAAACCACTATGTAGTTAGAAAATGTTACTTCATTGTGCTTTGACGACGAAGCAAAGGATACAAGTAAAAGGGAGTAGTATTGAAAAATACTCGGAAGAAGATCACACAATCGGTTTTAACCTACTAATTAAAAAAAAAAAATTATCATCTTCCTAATGGTATAGGATAATTAAGATAGTTGGATTTCTAAGAAATATACAGGTTCAGGTAAGTATTTTTTTAAGATGTCTCGTACAATAGGTATTTGTAGTATAAAGTATTTTTTTAAGATGTCTGGTACAATGTAAGGTTTTTTTAATTGTCATGGGTGATCCAAAATAATTTTGAATTTAATTGTTCCTCCAACTAAAACTTCCTCACAAGCTTACAATACAAAAATAAAAAAGTTTGTAAACACCAGCAAAATTGTACGATTATACAAGGAGCTACATAAAAAAACAATGGAAAATCACTACACTTAAAAATCATTGGGAAAAAAATTAAATCAATGGAAAATCCTACAGTTAACGAAGATAGTTGGATTTCTAAGATATATACAAATCGAGATGTTTTTAAGTTAGATTTCATTAATTGTCATGTGTGATCCAAAATAATTTACTTATCCTCCAACTAAAAGTTGCTTTACAAGTTTACAATATAAGAGTGAAAAAGTTTGTAAACACCAGCAAAGTTGTACAGATTATAATATCTAGGAGCTGCATAAAAAAAAACTATGGAAAATCACTGTGTATCATAATAAATTTTTCAGTAGCACACAAACTATTTAAAATCTGATGAAAAATGGTAACTTTTGTTGGCATTCTCTATGGAATTCTGATCTGAAGAAGCATTATTTTCCTAAAAAATTGTTTACTATCTTTTTAAACACGAATGAATGTGGAGACAATAGGAGAGAAATGCTCAGTTTAATTAGAAAAACGAGTTTTATTGAAAAAAACAAAACATGGTTTTTTGTGATGAACCCTTTTTAAGAAATCATCTCTCTACAAATTATTGACATTTCATCCTTAGACCGGATTAAATGTCGATAATTAATCCTAATCCTAAATATCAATAATATCGGATTAATATTAATTTTTATACCCGATTGTCCTTCCTTGAACAAATTTTATCTGTGTTATCTAATATCCACTATCACCTTCGCCTAGACAAGATAATTGCATTCACAGTACTTCAACATGAAATAAATACCCAAAACAAATTAGCAGCAGAGACATTACTTTTTTTCAAAATGTTGGGATCATATTCAAATTAATTACTCTTTGGCATTAAAGCGTTTTGGTGAACACTGATTACTTTTTTGCCAGTTCTCTTTTGTATTTCTTAAAGGTACTTTAATTACTTTTCCAAAGATCTACTATACCATAAAAATTGTTTTAAATTACAATTTTTGACGCTATTACCCTTCAAAATTATATTAATCCTTAGATTTTAGTTACTGTTCTATTCATGTGTGATTTTAGTAGGTACCATAAAAAACCCAAAAAGGATAATAATATTAATGAATAATTTAGATTTATTCTTCTAGTGTATAAGTCACAATATTAAATATTTCCCTTTGTGCATAATTAAAAAAAAATCATCATACAACATATGAAGGATACAGAAAAAAAAAATCTGGTGCGTGCGCGCAACACACAACTTTCACTTACCAACTTACTTAGATTAGAAATTAATGTGTTATGTTAATTGCCACTTCTCAAAGTCACACAATTTTCCACATAATTTTTTTTTTTATTTTATTATTAAATAAAAGTTTTTACTTTTAATTCGGCAATGCAAGCATAATATTTCAAGTAGTTTGATTTTATAATTCTCTATGTAGTTGTTGAAAACCTCATACAGTTAACATGAAACAAATAATTTAAATGAACAGAACATATTTATTAATTATAAACTCTCTTCTTTCATTAAAGGCGTACTCCGCATGCGTGGGCTCAACGTGTTTTATGAGTTGAGGGAATATTTATCTTTTTTTCTCCTCTATATGTTTACTTGATTTTTTCATATTTCATATTTAGCCATTTCTTATTTTTAGGCGTAATGAGAGAGTTAATTTCTCCATATAAGCAAAAACAAAAGTACTTTAAAAGAAAACAAAAAGGCCCCTTCCCCATTTAAGCCCCCTCAGAACATTTTAATAATGATAAAGCTTACCTGATATTAAAGAACACCTAATTTTCATTAATCATGACGAATTTGATCAAAATAATTAAAGGCGTTTTGAGATAATCAAAAAAAAGTTATGAAATAAAGTGCTCCCTCCGTTTGACCAATTTTGATGAAATTTGGCTGTCTCATCTTTGGCATATACATACACCAAATACCCAGTTTGATCAAAATCATTAAAGCCGTTTTTGAGTAAATAAAAAAAGCACGTGAAAATGATAAAAAATTTATTAAGTAAAGTGCCCCCTCCGGTTGATCAATTTTGATGAAATTTTAGCAGTCATATCTTGGGCATATTAATATGTCTAATACTCAGTTTAATCAAAATCGTTAGACGTTTTTGAGAAAATCGAAAAAAAAACGTAAAAAGTTATTAAATAAAGTACCCCCCTCCATTTGACCAATTTTGATTAAATTTTTGCTGTCACATCGCGGGCATATACATACACTAAATACCTAATTTCAGGTTCGCACGGTTTATAGTTTTTAAGCTAGTCTGTTCATACACACACACAGACCATTTCGCGGGACTTGGTTATTTTGACTCAGGGGACCCCAAAACGTGTATGTCCGTTGAAAACCGGAAGTCATAATTTTTCACGATCGCAATACTTTCCCTTACTATATATATCATATATAGGTAAGTGAAAGTAAAATATCTTTGTCACTTTAAGAGAAAACATTGACTTTAAGTGCAAGTGAAAGAAAGTATAAGAGAAAAATGTTTTTTTAACTTCAAAACCAAACAAAGCATTATTTAAGCTATGCTCAATCACTAACAATGTTATGGTAAGGTGCTGGCTGAGGTGAAAGGAATAACCCAGGGAAATTTTAATAAAATTATTGGAATAAAATAAAGTTAATGTAACAAAACCACCTGTAATCTAAAGATGTTATTGATACTTAAATCATTAAACTAATGTTTGGTTTCTTATAACCACAATTTTCTTGTAAAAATTATCAAATCATAATTATAACAATATGCCATAGTTTTTTCAAACACAAACTGCCTCAGTCCACAGAACTTCAGAATTCTTATGAAGTCTTAGCAATTACCCCTAAAAATCAGGAATTTGACTTTTTAAATATGAAAATTTTAAAAAAATCATTGCTGACTGTGCATGAGGTAAGATTAATTTTTATGAAATTACTGCTTGCGTTTAAAATGATTTTGCGGATGAAAACGAGTAAATCAACTGAAAAAATTCAGCAAGTTGTGAAATAACCTTTAAAGTAATTTCACTGGGTACCATTATTGATCAAAGGAATACGAAAAATTTATGATAATTATAGGACAGATATAGATAAACAGCTAATGAATCCATGTTAAAAGGAAAACTGAGTAACGGAACCAATGCCGCAGTGGGCAGTGAGCAAGCCTGCTACCTGTGACAGAACCAATGATGAACATTATTTTCTCCCTGTAGTGCTTGAGATACACGGTTTTTTCCCTGTACATCAAAACTTTTGAGCATTATTAAACCCTAAAAACATGTTTTTTTCCCTTTGATATACTATTGCAAAGATCTGCTCATTCGAAATGACATATCAAATTCATTAAAAAAAAAAAAAAAAAAAAAAAAAAAAAATCTGGTGCGTGCGCGCAACACACAACTTTCACTTACCAACTTACTTAGATTAGAAATTGACGTGTTTTGCTAAATATCATTTCCCAAAGTCACACATTTTTCTACATTCATATCTTATTTTTGTTAATCGTTAAAGCCTTTTTTGAGTAGATAAAAAAAAAACCGTGAAAATGATACAAAATTTATTAAGTAAAGTCCCCCCTCCCGTAGATCAATTTTGATGAAATTTTTACAGTCGTACCTCGGGCATATAAATACATTAAATACCGAGTTTGATCAAAATCGTTAAAACCGTTTTTGAGTAAATAAAAAAAACACGTGAAAATGGTACAAAATTTATTAAGTAAAGTCCCCCCTCCGGTTGATCAATTGTGATGAAATGTTGGTTATCACATCTTTGGCATATAAATACATCAAATACCAATTTTGATCAAAATCGTTAAAACCGTTTTTGAGTAAATAAAAAAAACATGTGAAAATGGTACAAAATTTATTAAGTAAAGTCCCCCCTCCGGTTGATCAATTTTGATGAAATTTTTACAGTCATATTTCAGGCATATAAATAGATCAAATACTCAGTTTATTCAAAATCGTTAGAGCCGTTTTTGAGAAAATCGAAAAAAACTTAAAAAGTTATTAAATAAAGTACCCCCTCCCTTTGAGCAAATTTGATGAAATTTTTGCTGTCACATCGCGGGCTTATACATACTCTAAATACCCAATTTCAGGTTCGCACGGTTTATAGTTTTTAAGCTAGTCTGTTCACACACACACACACACACACACACACACACACAGACACACACACACACAGACCATTTCGCGGGACTTGGTTATTTTGACTCAGGGGACCCCAAAACGTGTATTTCCGTTGAAAACCGGAAGTCGAAAATTTTCACGATCGCAATACTTCCACTTACTATATATTTCATATATAGGTAAGTGAAAGTAAAAAAAAGGATTCCCCCACCTCTCTAATTTATAGAGGGGGAATCTATAATTTGTTTCCCCTACATAAATTGCATGGATTCTAATTATTAATCAGTCTCCATTTTCATTGTTCTGCTTGAGTACTCATAGCCATGTTTTTCATTCATACAGGTAATGATTATTGTAGGGACTCGATATATCGATCCATTAATTTATATAACAGTTGTGTAACCCATATGGTAAAATTAATAAAAAAATGATCACTTGTGATTACAATTCAGTATGGTATTGTCAATAATATTGATCGTGTAAGGTGAAAATTTGAGTATTGATGGCGATATTGACGGTGGGCCCTCAACGCTCAACGACAGTATTGACAATACTGATATTGGCAAAATTATTGATCGTGTAAGGTCCGCTTAAAGTTAATACCTACATTATCATTTTAATCCTTTAACTGATTTTGAATCATACATGAGCCAGCCATGCGCTGGTCCCCGTGTGCTATTGGCTCATGTATGCATTATTTTCCTTACCATATTGCCTTGATACACGATTGCTTTTCAGCTATCTGTACTGACCTTTTACCTAATACTAACCCTTTTTATACCTGCCTATTTACCCTTTTTCTAATTTTAGTTTATTTGCAGCCACTGTGGCATAAACTTTTGTTATCAAATAGATGTGATGGCAAAAAAAATTGTATAGAGGGAAGAGCTTTTGGAGCTCTTAGCAGGTGCTCGTGATGGGGACGTGGGATCCTCTGATTCCGATTTCTCTTCTGATAGAGACCATGAAGCTGGCCCTCCTACAGAAACACTAACAAGAGAAGAAACAGAGGGATCACAAACAAAATATTTTTGCAGAGAATGTGACACTGCTTTATGTGTTGTCCCTTTGAAATTTACCATACTAAATCAAAATTTTAAATGATAGTAGGATTTAAAAAAAAAAAAGTTTTTTACTCCACCAGCTCTGGTCCTCAGTCCGGATCGAAAAGTGAGGATGGAGAACTATGTGTAGGATTAATTAAGCTCACAAAACATATGATGCGAAAGCCTGAATGCGGTAAAAGAACTCCGTCCAGCAGGACCAGTCAGTGTGCCTACTATACCACCTCATGACTCCCTACGTCAAGTTAAAGGGTTAAAAACACTATTTTCATTTACATCCCATATTAACTTAGATTTAACAACTTAACATATATATATATATATATATATATATATATATATGTATTTTTTCTTTTTTATAGCTTACAGTCATAATTGGTTTAACCTTTGACTTGACTTATTTCTTGTTGCCACCACTGCGGGGGCATAGGGCCGAAGTAAATTTTCGCCATCCATCCCGATCCCGGCTGAGAGCCTTGACCTCCTGCCAAGATTTGCCAGCCGCTCTGCATTCACCTTCCACATTCCTCCCCCAGGTCAGCCTCGGTCGCCCTCGTTTCCTTGATCCTTGGGGATTCCAGTCCAGCGCCGTCTTCTCTATGGCCCAATCTTCTTTTCGGAGCGTGTGGCCGATCCACCTCCATTTTCTTTTTCTTATTTCTTCCTCTATAGGCTGCTGTCTGGCAATGCTCCATAGTTCCTTGTTTCCAACCCTATCCAGCCATCTAACTCCAAGGATACGTCTCATGCATCGATTGATGAAAACTTGGAGCTGCTTCTTGATTTTCACAGTGTTTTTCAATGTTTCACAGCCGTAGAGTAAGACAGCCTTTACATTTGATTTGAAGATTTTCATCTTTGTGGACCTAGTAATGTTTTTGCTTTTCCAAACGGCCTACAGGTGAACGAACGCTGCATTTGCTTTCCTTAATCGAATTTTCACTTCTTCTTCCACGCCACCTTCTTTTTCAACAATGCTCCCAAGGTACGTGTATGATTTAAACTGTTCTACAATGAGACCACCAACTTGAAGGACCTCTTGGGACAGCGCATTAAGTCTCATTTCTTTGGTCTTCTCGGCTTTTATTTTGAGCCCTGCTTGCTTTCCTACTGCTTCCAGGTTCACCAACTTGGCCTTCATGTCTGTGTAGCGGTGTGCAAGGAGACAGACGTCGTCGGCAAAATCGAGGTCTTCCAATCTTCTGTTTAAACCCCACTGTATTCCCCTTTTTCTTCCTCCCAGAGTTGAGGGCATGATGCGATCCAATACTAGGATAAAAAGGGTGGACAAAAGTACGCATCCCAGCCTCACACCCTGATTTAACCTTTACCATTTAAATATTATTTACATCACTCCTTTTTATGTTGTCAAGTAATATTTCTTTTATAATTTTTCTTATTGGTTATCTTGCTTTTTATATTCAGAAATGATGAAGACCTGAAATTTAGATTAAACTGTAATATCTTCTTATAAGTGTTACTTTTTCTGATCTAGACCCTCCAATCATTTCTATAACAAAAATAGCTATCTAATTTTTAAAAAATGGAGTGAAAAGGGGATAGTTAGATATGCAGCATGCTAGGAGCCCTATCTATAAGCTCTTACAGAAGCTAGAAGTGCTCCCGGTACCACTGCCTTTCTATAGCAGGAAAGTTAATATACATACAAAATCGCGAGTTATATTTTATATTTAAATGATCTATACAATATATGAGCCTTCAAAATCTATATTTAACAATCTAAAAATAATAATCCTCATAAATTAATCTACTGCACTGATCACAAACAGGAAATCTAAAATAAACTGGATTAACTAGAAACTTGAATAAACAAAATATTTAATTTTATATCTTCAGGTCATTCTTAAACAAAATTGAAACACCATGAAAACTAGTGATACGGTAGTTTTATTTTTGAGATAAAATAATAAAATGTAATTCAAATCTTTAAAAATAAAAGTTTTTTAAATAACTTCAACATATTTACAAAAATACATAACATTGGTAATATAGTCATTTTTAAAATATGTTAAAAGTTTGTAACATTATTTATAAACTTTATACAAAAGTCAACATTGGCCAAAGATTCTTTTATATGAAAACTAGATTTACAAAAGATTTTAAGAACTATATATATATATGTAAAGTATTTCTGTACAATATTTTTTGGTACAAAAAATTATTTTTTCATATAGACAATACAAAAATATAGACATGCAGTATCAATAATACTTCTTAGAGTTGATGTACAAGATACATTAAATATACCCCTATTCGTAATTTAATTATTATTTTATGTATTTACACAAAAAATGGATTCCACTTAACTGACATTTGACACATATTGATGCAAAAGTTTAAAGTTTCCAAAAACAAATGACATACATCACAAATAAATTACTATATAACTACAAATATCTAATATTTTTATTTACATAAGATATGCATTGACTAAAATGAAACCAGATATGTCAAAATATACTTTGTTAAAACTAATTTTATTTTTTAAGAATGATGAAGTTAGAACACCTATTTATTTAAAATTGGCCAACAAATATTTTGCAGCCGCTTTTTCCTTGAAAATCAAGGAACATTGTTCAATGTTACAAGGTACATTCACTGTGAATGAAGAGAGATTTCTGATGAAAGAAGTAGTTTAAGTGACATCACCTCAACAGTTCTTACTGTTATTTTCAAAGTTTAAATATTTTCACTTCCGGTTTCAAATTAAGAAGTATTTAAAAATACATATAATTGACCTCATAATTATCATTTTAAATCAAATGATAAAAGAAGAAATGAGAGGGTGGGAGTCGTCTTCTGAGGAATACCTGCCATTAAGGTAGATACATCGGAATAACTGGTGGTAGGTTTCCCCCACCCTCCTCCCCTGAAATCAGGAAAAAATAAGTATTACCAATCTGTAATAAAATTATTGATACATAAACAAATTTAAGTCTAATGGCAAGTTTAAAGTATAAAATTTTCTTTCTCAAATGAGGAAAGAAATTCATAAACCAACTCAAAATGTATTAATAGTTAGTAATTTGACAGAAATCCAACTTTTAATTTATCTGACTCTAATAAAGTCATAATAAGTCTGCTATATGGTCTACTTCATTAATTTTCAAATTTTTTCAAAGGTAGCAATATATCATCATATATCGATCATTTCTAAGCTAGTGAAAAATACCATCAAAAATATTATGACACATAAGTCCATAATAAGAGCATAAGATATGCTCACAATAACTAACATTGCTCTAAAAACAAAAAATGATAAGGTATTTAATATAATAATATTAGTTACCGTGTCATGGAGCTGAATCATTTCCAGGCTTCACGGACGGGGAATGGAAACCCAGAAAATCCGAACGAGGTAGCTTCCTCATGATTTTTCCAGAAGTGATCAGTCTTCCAAAACCTTCTGAATGTGAGAATGCATAACCTGACCTTATCGATCTTCTTGCCTTTCTGGCTGAAGGTGTTCTTAAAATATCTTGAGTTTGCTTAGTTCTAAAAATAAAACATAAGAAGAATATACTAATAACCAAAACTATAAAATAACTTTGAGACTAAAAACTATTATCGCCAGTTGGAAAAGTGACGCAACTCAAAATTTTCATTTCTTGAATTTACACATTAATGTAACTGAAATATAGTAAATGTTAATCAAGTAACGTGTCATAATTTATGTTCATAATCAACAGTGAAAATATTTATAACATGATGAAATATATTACCTTATAGTAGCAAGCCTTTGTTTTAGCCTTATCCTGTCCGACAGTGATGGGAACACATCAATGAAGAAAAATCTGGTTGCGAGGACAGGAACGAGCAGGACAACGAGAGTAAGAGCAGTAGTAAACCAAAAAGTAGATTCTCTCATAGCCTTCAGAAACACAACAATATTATGACATTGTTAATTGTTGGTAGGTGAAATTGGTAAACAAAAGGGTTTTTAAAAGATGCATATTTGTTTTTAAAAATTTCAATATTTAAAACATGATGAAAAATATATTAATGGCAAAGCATAAAAATCTTGCGTCTAAAAAAAACCACTTGAAACCTCTCTAAACGTAAGGTAAGGGGGAGAGTTTGAAATAATGGGTAAGTAGAGTGTTTTGAGGCTGTCAAAATATTTGATGTTGGAGCTTCGTAGTCGGACGTATATATTTCCTAGCATTGGCATTCCACGAAGAAAGACGATTCTTAAAAAGCCTCTATATATCAGTAATTTGCAGTGAAGGGATAGGTTTGGCAAAGCTAGCATGTGGTTTAGCCAGATGGACTTGGTTCTAACAAAACTATTTTTTTTTTTTTTTTGCAAAGGCAAGATAGTGTACAAAGTAGGTGCCTATCGAGGGTGACACCTAGATACACTATACTGTGTGCCAGCCTGTTCTCGCTACCCACCAGCCTGTAAACTTTTTGGAGGGGTCACTTGTTCTTTGGAATAGAGAAAATAATTCACTTTCTTCTTCATGGTCAGTGAAAATAATACGTACATACATTCAGTGTAAAAAGTATTCGAACACTAGTGAAAATTATTTTTGTATGTGTAATTGTAACTTTAAAATGGTTAATTTGTGGGAAAAAAGAACTGACTGCAAAAAAAAAAACATTTAATTAAACACTTTAGAATACAATAATAGAGTAACAATTTTTTTATTAACACGTTAACATAATCATTTTTATAAAACTTGAAAAACTTGTGGAAAAACATCAAACACAAAGTATTCGAACAGTCGAGAAAATGTTATTATTTTGGAGCTTAACACTTTGTCGGCACCACTTTTGCGTCAATAACAGCTTTTAAGCATCTTCTTATGGATAACACCAGGTTTTCTAAGAACAACATCGGTATTCTGTCCCACTCTTCCTGAAGGAAAGAAGTTTTTAATTCTTGTAGGCTGGATGGCTTCCGTTCTGCCATTCTTCTTTTAAGGTAATCTCACAAATGTTAGATAGGATTCAAGTCCGGACTTTGGGGGGGTGTCACCATGTATTTTGGAACGTTATAAAGTAACCACATCCTGGTTTTTCAAGCGGTATGTTTGGGGTCATTGTCCTGGGTAAATATGTAATTATTTCCCAAACCCATTTTCTCGACACTTGGTGCTAAATTTTCCTTTAAAATGTTGACATACTTTACATGGTCCATTATACCATCCATGAACATTAATTTACCCACTCCACTGGCACTCATGTAGCCCCAAACCATAAGGGAACCTCCTCCGTACTTAACGGTTGGAACTAAATTTTTTGGATCTAATGAACAGTTTTTTTCCTCCATATTTTTAGGTGAATTCTTTTAGAATACACTTTGAATTTGCATTCGTCAGTAAAAATTACTCGTTTCCAGAACTCTGGCGGTTGATTGTTCTGTTCTTGTTTGTTGTTCTGTTGTTGCGAGGTTGAGATTGATATGATTTAGTTTTTCCTAATCGGTTATTAATGTCTGACTCCGTTACATGGCTCCTATTTACTAGGTTGGCGATTTCGCACAACGATTTACACTGGTTATGCAAATTTACTATAATTTTCCTTTCTTCGGGGGTTGTCCCTCTTGATTTAGGTCCCATCTTGAGCGATCTAACATTGACTGATGCAAAGGGGACTATGTAATATACCTAAGCCTATGCTGGTGATACAGAAAGGATTATTGCGATAAACAAGTAAGTTTAGGTTCAAATACTCCTACTGTTCGAGTACTTTTTGCTTTTGTTCTCAGACAGAATTCCTTTATATCTAACTCTAATTCCCCGTTTGATTTTTTTTTAGGAAGGAATGATCCTATTTAGGCATAACTAAAGGTAATATGTAAGTTAAATTAAAAATATTCAGAACATAATCTATAAAAACGATTATGAGTTGACTTTAAATAAATAATGCATGTTCTTCTTGGGATTAACTGTAAAATCCAATCCCTTCAGTTCCCTGATGATTTTAAAGGCTTCCTCCACCTGTCATAATGCTCTCTCGGTGTTTAGTGAGCTACTTTATACAGCTACATCATCGGCATAAACCACAATAGCAGCTTTCTTGTACTTTGTTTCAGATGGGTAAAACGAGAACAATATAACAGACCCTTGGAGGACTCATTAGGTGAGTGCGATGTCTCACACTTATCGAACGGAGCAACAGAAATGATCTCAAAATAGTATACACTCCTTATTATTAGTCCTTTTACAACCTGCGGCATTAAAATCCCCCACTGCCCTCAAAGTGATATTCATACAACTGGCTACTATGGAGGGGGCCATTACATTCATTTGAGTTTAACTAATAGTTTCACTGCATATTACATCACTATTTTTTCATTTAGAGATGAGAAAACACTTCACCACTTACAGTGAAGATGACAGGTGCCTACTTTCTTGGGCTTTTCAAAACCTTCTGTGCCTTGTTCTCTCTCCGAATGAGGTTTTGGTAGGTGCTGAACTGGGGGCTTTATGTCTACGTTCATATTTCTCAGAGAATTTTGGAATGCTCACACTTACAAAGCTTGTTTTGCCAAAGTGATGCCTGTTCAGCTGTCCAGGTTGGCTCCAAGTTATAAGTTTGGACCCCAACATCCAGCCAAAAATCAAAGCAAGCTATTAGACTTAAACATATTCGATGCCTCATTACTATCTCATCTAGTAACACCAAAAATATTTTAACGAAATACAATCTAGCACACAAACTAACAATGTTTGATATTGGGCATACTTGTTATATAAAAGAACTAATTTAAATTTAGTTATAAAAAGTTTGCATTTTTATCATTTAATTAATAATTATTATAGTGCAAACAAAATAACTTATCGGTCAAATGAAGGTAAAAAGTTCAGTTTTACTTTGTTTTTGTTTTTTTGAGATAGAATGTTTTCAGTTTTAGACCATCGATATATGACTGTGGAATACTACATAAAAACAAGAATGTGATAAGATTATTTATATTAGTTTTATTTTTATTTTCAAATAACAGAGGTGATAATAAATTTAAAACATGACCCTATTCCTGCCAATTGTCTCTTATATAATATTTTTAGTACAATTTCACATTATTTTTCTAACGCCGGTCAATCAATTGATTTTTTTATAATAATTTGAGCATTGCTCTGTAGGATATAATAAGCTGTAAATACTTCTTTTTATTTTTTGTCCTCCCCTTCCTCGCCTATTAGGCTGTACGGGGTGTGGCGTGACCAGGGGAGAGGGTGGGGGATTAATGCCGCTTATTATTAAATGTCCCCTGGCTCCAGGTTTTAAACTGGCTACCTTCAGGTTCCCAATCATATGTAGTCAGGGCAAGGGTTTTTACTAATGCGTTTGCTCACTTGGCCATCCCGTCATCCAAGCAATATATACTATTATTAATTGCTGACAAAAATTGGGAAAAATGATTTCTAGACAAATGAGATCAAATAAAAAAATAAAACAGAAAAGTTTAATTATAACGCATTGGTTTGTCATTAAAGGCGTACGGCGCATGCGTGAGCTCAAGGTGTTTTATGAGTTGACGGAATATTTTTCTTTTTTTCTCCTGTATATGTTTACTTGATTCTCTTCATATATCATATTTAGCCGTTTCTTATTTTTAAGCGTGATGAGAGACAGTTAATTTCCCAATATAAACTAAAACAAAGGTACTTTATAGAAAAACAAAAAAAGCCCCTTCCCCATTTAAGCCCCCTCAGAACATTTTAATAATGATAAAGCTTACCTGATATTAAATAACAACTAATTTTCATTAAACATAACGAATTTGATAAAAATCTTTAAAGCCGTTTTTGAGATAATCGATCAAAAAGGTAAAAATTGGACAACATTTATTAAGTAAAGTCCCCCCTCCTGTTGATCAATTTTGATGAAATTTTGACAGTCATATCTCGGGCATATAAATACATCAAATACCAAGCTTGATCAAAATTGTTAAAACCGTTATTGAGTAAATAAAAAAAACACATGGAAATGATACAAAATTTATTAAGTAAAGTCCCCCCTCAGGTTGATCAATTTTGATAAAATTTTTACAGTCATATCTCGGGCATATCTATAGATCAAATACTCAGTTTAATCAAAATCGTTAGAGCCGTTTTTGAGAAAATCGAAAAAAACTTAAAAAGTTATTAAGTAAAGTACCCCCTCCCTTTGAGCAAATTTGATGAAATTTTTGCTGTCACATCGCGGGCATATACATACTCTAAATACTTAATTTCAGGTTCGCACGGTTTATAGTTTTTGAGCTAGTCTGTTCACACACACACACACACACACACACACACAGACACACACACACACACAGACCATTTCGCGGGACTTGGTTATTTTGACTCAGGGGACCCCAAAACGTGTATTTCCGTTGAAAACCGGAAGTCGAAAATTTTCACGATCGCAATACTTCCACTTACTATATATTTCATATAGAGGTAAGTGAAAGTAAAAATTGTTGAAAAGGTAATATAATTTATTAATATAAAAAACAAAAGATAGTACAATTAGATAACAAAATATTTTTTTTAAAAACATACCGTTGTCAATGAGCCAACATAACTACCTCCGATGATATAATTGTAAAAATAATCCAACATGAAATACCATCCTAGAGAGCCCCAGATTGTTATATGATTAAAAATAGTCCAGTAAGATGTATCAAGGGCAACCTAAAATTTTATTTCCTTGGTTAGCCAATATATGATTTTATAATATTTATATATACAAAGAGGGGGTGCATAAAAAAAAATTAAACATATTTACCTGAGCAGTAACAACAATGACTAGAATAGTGGCAACTACGCTTCCGACTAACATATGGTCAGAAAGAACGTGCCCTTTAGAAGTAACTGCATCTTTATAAGTACCTGAAATTCAGTGATAGATAATAAACGAAGCTCCACATAATTTGCGACATTGAAAATATGATTTTGTGAAACATACCATAAGGAATGAAGAATAATATACATGAAGTATAAAAACCATATAATGCACTTCTTAAAAACTCCTTTTTATTAAATAACAAATTCGTATGACCAGGAGTGTAGAGCTGGGGATACATGATGCTATTCTTATCACTCACATCTTGATCAAAAACTCCTATTGCTAGGACGGGCAAAGATGTGTAAAACAGGTTGTAAACAGCAATGAACATTGGGTCAAAAACTGTCTGCAATAAATGAAAATAGTAAGAACTAATACTCAAAAATAAATTACCATCCATTAGAAACATGATAAAAAAATAGACTTACTTGAGCAGAAAAGCCACAAAAAAATGCATACCAAAAATGGCAAAGGGTAAATGCAAAGTTCTTATAGAAGAAATATCTTAAAAATTTACACATTCTATAATAAGACCATCTTCCATGAACTAGTAATAAACGTTCGAGGAATCGGAACTGCCCGATAGAATAATCTGATGCCAACATTGCCTGGTTTCCTTCTAGGCCACTTATTCCTATTCCAATATGAGCAGCTGTACAGAAAACGGACAGAATCAGTACTGATTACATACTTAAGGTATATAAAATTATTTATTATTATGAATTTGATAAACTTATACGATTTCACTAATGTGACAAAAATTAATAATAAAGCTAAGAAATTTAGAAAGTTTTAAGTCCAAACATAGAGAGAGCTAGAGTGATAAAAAATCAAAGTAGAATTGATTCTATGTTAAAACCATGATAAATTATTTCTAAGAAGGCTCATTTCCTCTTAATTTATTTGTTCTGTATAGTGATTTATTTAGAAGACCTTTTATCATTGAGACATCATTAGCACCATCACCAATCGCAAGAGTAACTGCTTTTTTAGTTTTCTTAATGAGTTCTACGACCATCGCTTTCTGTAGTGGAGTTACTCTGCAACATATAACTGATTTACCTGTAATAAAAATTGGAAAAAAAAAATGTAATGAAACAATTTTTATTGACTAATAGAAAGTAGGAAAACGGAATGACTTGATAACTTACACATTGTACTAACTTCTAAAAACATTTTTTCAACTTGTGGATGAAATACATGAACTAAAGAGTGTCCATTCATGACAAGTGCAAATAATAAACTAGTGTCTTCCTCAATATCAGGCTTATGGTATTCTGTTTCCCTGAAAATGAAAATATACAATTCATCCAATTTCGAAGCTGGATCAAAATGACACACAAACATACAAACAGTTATAACTTACGTAAAAGTGACAACTGAAATAGCTGGCGGGTGGTGTGCATTATTGTTATGTTGTGCCATTGGGTGACCTCCTAGGAGAAGTGTATCCCGACATTTTGCCAGTTGTTTCGTAACTTCTTCCACTGTATGACCGTCAACTATCATAACTTCCATCTCATCACTGAGCAATTGGCAGGAATAGCCAATGTTTATGGCAGTTTCTGAAATCGCATATTTTTGAAAATCTTGAATATTTTTTTTAAATTCTTGAAAAAAATTAAAAAATATTATTCTACTATAAATATAAATATGAATGTCACTCTGTTTGCTCTGTATGCATTAACCACCATGAATCTACCTGACAACTTACCAAAGTTTTATGGCGTTTAATGAAATTTTGGGAAGTTGTTAAGAAGAAAGTAGAAAAACTGTGAAATTTTCAGGCATAGTACATAAATATAGTTATGGATAGCTTTTGGGGGAAGAATGGTTAATTATTAACTTTTTACTGGCTACTCAAATTTCAACAAATATCGAAACACAGGTTGTTCATAAGATTAATAAAAGTATAAGGAGGTTACTTTCTCTTATGTTATTTTGGATAGGTTATGACGAGGGGGATTTCCTTCTTATCAGATCGCAGCAACACAAAATGGGTAAAGCTAGTTAAAAAAAAAAAAAAAAATGTTTTATTTTTAAGTCTCGATTTCTAAGATTTGAATTATGCAGAATATGTTGAATTGCAGGAAAATAAAAGTACAGTAGGACCCCTATTAACTGGGGTTCCAAGGAGCTAATTTTTTAAAAATTTTCATGCCATTTATTTTGTATGTATAATATTTATTTAAAAACAAAAATATGTAAATATTTTAATGATTACCCAATGGTTGATTATCTATTGTTATTAAAAATTATGTAATAAAATAATAAAAGGAAAGCAAGCTGGTATCGTATGATGAGATGTTTCCGGTAACTATTACTCCAATTCATATTCTATGAATGATATTGTTTTCAAGTCTTTCTAGGAAACTCCTACTCTGGCCTGTTTCACTACAAAACAAAATATTCTCAGTTGTTATTTAGTCTCCATTTCTTTTAGTTTTCATTTCAGTCCGTTATTTAGTTTTCATTTGCTCTATAATCCCCTCAGAACATTTTAATAATGGTAAAGCTTACCTGATATTAAATAACACCTAATTTTCATCAAACGTGACGAATATGAAAATCGTTAAAGCTGTTTTTGAAATAATCGAAAAATTGGAAAATGTTGGCGAAATGTTGGCTATCACATCTTTGGCATATATACATACATCAAATACCCAGTTTCATCCAACTCCTGAAAGCCGTTTTTGAGTAAATAAAAAAAACACGTGAAAATGAAACAAAATTTATTAAGTTAAGTCCCCCCCTCCGGTCAGTCAATTTTGATAAAATGTTGGCTATTACATCATCGGAATATACATACATCAAATACCCAGTTTGATCAAAATCGTGAAAGCCGTTTTTGAGTAAATAAAAAAAACACGTGAAAATTATACAAAATTTATTAAGTAAAGTGCCCCCCTCCGGTTGATCAATTTTGATGAAATGTTGGCTATCACATCTTTGGCATATACATACATTAAATACCCAGTTTGATCAAAATCGTGAAAGCCGTTTTTGAGTAAATAAAAAAAAAAAATGTGATAAACTAATAAAATATCGCAAAAAAGAAAACCTGTTGTTTTAATGCTTAAACTGAAATTAACCATTACAAACCGAGTAGAAAAATGTGAAAGTGTTAAAATATTGTTCGCTGAATTAGGAATCGGCGAGCAAACTGTTCGTGATATTTTGAAGAAGAAGAAGGACATTTCCTACTTCGTATTGTCGTTGGCCCAATGTATTGTGTCCTCGGAAAACAATGAACAACTCTACATTAAAAGACATAGATGAAGCTGTCTATCAGTGGTTCATACAAAAATGCGCTGAAGGAGTTCCAATTTCTGGGCCAATGGTGAGTGAAAAAGCAGTATTGTTTCATGAAAACTTAAAAATTGAGGAGCCATTCTCAGCTTCCCAAGGATGGCTCCACAAATCTATCACATTAAGTCAATAAAATGTTGTAATTCGATTATCCGTGGACCCCTATACCCATTATTACCCTGGATAAAGGGGGTTCTACTGGAGGTGGTTTAAAATTGTCAAACTGAAAGGAAGAATCTTGCATACATCTGAGCTGACATAATAGGTCAATGATTAAGGTAACTATAGCTTCAAAAGTTAAAAAATATTGTTAAACTGGTAATAAAAAAATGAATAGATGTCTGAAATGAAATAGGAGGTTGAATGAAATCATAAAGGCCTATTTGTAACAATTTAAACATTAATATGCTCAATATAATCCTAAGATAAAAAAGATAATTATAAACATACCTTGTTTATCACCAGTAAGGACCCAAATTTTGATACCAGCAGCACTTAAACTGGCAATTGTTTGAGGAACACCTTCTTGCAATTTATCTTCAATGGCTGTAGCTCCTTAAACGGAAATAATATAAAGAAAAAAATTAATGACAAGGATTAATGTTAATTAATTGGAAATGCTTATTTAAACTTGAAGCTGCACAATTGTTTGGAGAAAAAACACCTATTGCACGTTAGCAAGAAGATAGTTACAATTCAAAAAACTGTTTTTTTGTATAATCACATTTGATGTTTATACTGCATTTTCAATTTTACCATGTACCTACAAATAGTCACTAGGTAAAATAATCTTCGGTCACAAATAGTTTACCATTGGGGCAGTTAGTACCACTGGTTCTCACCATAATTCAAAAGTAGCCCTCTACCTGCCTTAACACGATCTTTTGAGTTATAACTATTTTCCTGCCAATGTGAGATATTAATTCAACGTCTATTAATTATTAAAGCAAATGTTTATAACAAATGATTGATAAAAATAAGAGCTTTTAATAATTCTATATTAGTCTTGAGGCTAAGAAAATAGTAGTTCAGTCTTTTAAATTTGATCCTTTATTTTTACAATAGTTGGTTCAACGTTTCGGCACTAAGCCATTTTCAAGAAGAAGACCTAAAATTTAGAATTTCAATACTTTTGAACTCAATAATTTAAATTAAAAACCATTCAAGTGAAAAAATATATGATTTTACCCACCTGTGACCACAATTTTTAAATAAATTAGGCTGACTACCCTTGCCTAAAATAAAAATCTTTATTACTAGTTAACAACTATTGTCACTTTTGGTAAGAATCACAGTCAAATGGATTATTTTACCAGTCCCCTTATCCCCTCCAACCTGTAACTTCACTATTACTTAAATAAACAATTTGCAAATTTTAAATTAAAATCATGATTAAAATTCTTACATTTTTTTATATTTTACTATTTATTAATTTTCTAAAATTTTAAAATTCATAATAAAAAAAAATTTTTATATAAATTTCCAGACATATTACTTTTTATTATTAGGACAATCAATTATTAATGTTACTTAGAATTTCCGCATAGTATGCGTAGTAAGTAAAATATAAAAAATGTAAGAATTTTAATCATGATTTTAATTTAAAATTTGCTAATTGTTTATTTAAGTAATAGTGAAGTTACAGGTTGGAAGGGATAAGGGGACTGGTAAAATAATCCATTTGACTGTGATTCTTACCAAAAGTGACAATAGTTGTTAACTAGTAATAAAGATTTTTAATTTTAGACAAGGGTAGTCAGCCTAATTTATTTAAAAATTGTGGTCACAGGTGGGTAAAATCATATTTTTTCACTTGAATGGTTTTTAATTTAAATTATTGAGTTCAAAAGTATTGAAATTCTAAATTTTAGGTCTTCTTGAAAATGGCTTAGTGCCGAAACGTTGACCAACTATTGTAAAAATAGTGTGAGGCTAATAAAGGATCAAATTTAAAAGACTGAACTAAGAAGAGCTTTGTTTGTGTCTAACATCTCCGAGAAGGGAGTGGGGCTACACGATTTCAGCTTGTAAGCTCTTTCCTGTCTTTCATGGCCTCTAGCACCCTTAAATGTAATAGCGTGTAATATCTGTTATTTTAATTAATTACACATTGTCATTCGATAAAACATGGATACTCTCAAACTTTTAGTATCTTTAATTGATCGAAAACTTAAAAGTTAGGTGAGGTGAAAAAAATTTGATAATGACAAACATGGATGTGCCATGTAAATTACATCAAGTCTTAAAATAACAACGAAAACATTCTTTTGGGGCAGAATTCTTTAGGTTGAGTGTAAGAAAAGTATTTTTTACCTAGAGTGTTAAGAACTTTTTGTACTTTAAATGATTTCCTTATTAATAATTTTTTATTTCTAAAAAAAAAAAAATAAGAGAAACATTAAATAAGAATATATTTTCTAATACTTAAATTTAAACAAGACGTTGGAGATACCCGACGTACACAGATTCAAATCAGAAGAGAACAAATTATTTTAGTCAGTAACCTTTATCATAAAAAGGGGGTTCAGGTTGCATCAAATGGTGGCAGTTGTTCTTATATGGAATGAGACACAGATGCTAAAACTAATTTTTTGACCTAGGCAGCCCCTTCCCCACCAGATCACTAATAAAATCCCCAATTTTTTTTCTGTTTTGACCATGAAGAAGCACACATTTGACAAAGAAACTATTTTATAAATTTTTAAACTTGATTATATCCGCAAAATTTTGAGAACAAAACTGAATCTCAGTAGACTAAATAGCTTCTGAGATACTTTACAATGCCGCCATATTGTTTTCATCGGCTTTATTATAGCAGAGATTTACTAAATTATTTATAACGTATATGATAACGTGAACTGTTATAATCAGTCTGTTACTGCAGATATATTTCACTGTTTACGCCTTTGCTTGTTAAGATGGCATAGTCTAACTACCTGCGTGTTACCGGGATTCAATCCTATAATCTAACTAGTGCACCTGTCTTCTATATGGCACTCTTCTATACCAAGCCCACACACTTCATGAATAATTAAGTTCAATTATTGTCTTTTCATAAGCTCTCAATTATATTATTGCTAAACTAGACATATTACACACTTATATGTATTATATATAAACACATAAATAAGTTTCAGTTTCAGCTAAAAATTTTGTTTCTGTCATGTGAATACTAGAAATATCTTACCAACTAAAGTCATGTTATTTTCGATCTCATTGTAGATGGCATCTAGCTTCTCGTCCCTGTTGTCCAATGAAAGTGCTGCTTCATGGTGCCTGGCTTTCCATTGGTTGAAGTAGTTCTCTTCCAGATCCCTCACTGCTAGGCACAGCGTTCTCAGCCCATCACCAGCAAATTTCTAATGATGGATAGTTACTATTATTTACTCTTTTATGACATGATTACATGATGTTAATTTGTAGCTCATAATAAGCTAGTAATTAATGATGCAATATAATAAAACTACTTTTATTAAGATTAGATTTTCATTCCTTATTTCTCAATATTATTTTGTAATTTATATCATTTTTAAAATATATATAAATTACAAAAGTAATCAAGTTTTCTCACTAGTAATATTCACAACACACAATAGATTGTATGTATGTATATGTACAACACGACATAGATTACATTATAAGATAATTAAGAGGCATGAATTAGCTAGTAGTTAACTAGTAATTTTACTATTTTTACCTTGTAATTGAAGCATCACAAGAGTGTAAAAATCCCACAATGGGCCGTGGATTCTTTACTTAAGCCTATTTACATGACATGATCAATAAACAATAAATTATTATGATGATTCAAAATTATTATAGTCGTTAATTTCAAATAGTCTAATTTTTTATTAATTTGAACTTCAAAACTTGGTTTTTATTAATATACAATTATTCAACAATCATGAAAAAATTGTAAAAATTAACATTTTTAGTTCATGAAAACGTGATAAATATTAACACTGGGTGGCAACATTTTTGATTAGTAGATTATTATTATTATTTTAAAAAAAGAAGAAGAATATATTAAACATTGTTAAAGGGTCAACACATTACAAATTAAAGCGAGAAAAAGATGTAAGAATATAAAAATATGTATTGATTGTTAACAAGATGTTTATTTACAAAAAATTTATAGTGTACATACTATCATCCATTGAAAAAAAAGTAATAATAAATCTAAATAGATAACGTTGTGATTACAATTATAAAATGTAATAATTTGTGATTACAATTAAAAAATGGAGCGGGTTAGCTCAGTATGTCACTGGACCCCCATGCTTTAAGTCCTGGGTTGGGATATCATCCTAGGCCAAACCCAGCCTCTATAAACAGACTACTCTTAATTAAATAATAATAAAGAGATTACTCTTAATTATATAATTAATTAGGGGGAGGAAGCTGATGGTTGAATGCAATTTAGGTCCAATAAAATGGTTCTTTTTTAAAGAACCCAAGACCCATCCTTTTAAATTGTAAAATACAAATTTATACTTTTCCAAGAACCAACTTAAATCTTAAGTTAATGTTAATTATTTTGAAATTTTCTGAAAATATGTTTGTTCATTCCACTCTGAATAAATGAGACTACCTAATACTAAAAGGTGCAGTACAGTGCCACCTGATGGCCAATTAAACAATTATCCATTAAGTATCACCACCAACACCAGGCACCCTTTTGCCTTTTTACTCAGGCAACATAGGTGAAGAAACGTGCGGCTAAGCACCAGCAGGGGACCAAGGTGGCCGTAATGGAGTGCGGAGAGAGCAGGTGGCACTTCGATGGACTATCAGTCCACTTGGGCCAGGACATTGCCCAAATCTGCAAGTTCCTATTTAATTAATGCTCCTCAATGTATTTAATCATGAATTATGTTAAATCAGAAGATATGACTCTTTTCTTTTGTCAAGCCTGTGTTGATCACTGAACTGATTTCTTCATAACAACTAAATGAGGAGGGCACACTCCCCCTGCTTGACATTAGGGGCTGACCGATGCGAACAATGTTTGAAGGTTAGTTTACTCTATCCAAACTTATAACAAATTGATGTAAATATCTAAAATACAATGACGGCATTAATCCCCAATGATTGAAAAGAAAACCTTTCAAACAAAGTTGTTCACCCATTTAATGTATTTTTTAAAAATTAATACCTGAGAATTGAAAATCTCAGGTATTATTAGAAACAAAAATTTACTAGAGCAACTGCTCATCGAAAAATATGTGAATTAATGGGGAGGATGCTGAAAATCAATTCTTTACTTTCATGTACCAATAAAAATATTTTCGTATCACAAAGCATTAATGGGGATGACTGAGAGCCCAAATTTTGTGGTTCCATTACTTTCTGTTAAAGTCATCATAAATATTTTCCTAGTTTTATATTAAGTTGAAGGTTCCACATTTTATGACATATACTTCCTAATTATGGTTAACTATTTTTCTGTATAGGTGAGAGATAGTCAACTGTTCTTTAATGACGATAGGTTAAATGATGGTCAGGATTTTCAGTTTACAATAATTTTATTGTGGTAAGCCAACGTTTCGATCCAACTTGTGGATCTTCATCAGGGCTACTGAGTCCAGGTGGATACTAAGACCTAGTATCTACTTCTTAAGAGTCTTAGTATCCACCTGGACTCAGTAGCCCTGATGAAGATCCACAAGTTGGATCGAAACGTTGGCTTACCACAATAAAATCATTGTAAACTGAAAATCCTAACCATCATTTAACCTATCGTTATTTTTCTGTATATTTATGTTTATTAAAAACATCAATAATTTCAAATGCATTAATCACTTTACCATAATATATACCATGAAAAAAATTAGTTTAAAATCATAATGAAACAGTAATAATTACATTCAAATGTTCCTGAGTCGCTCTTTTAAGTTCATTATCTCCAGGTTTCAATCTTTCATAAATGACGTTGTCAGCTCCTTTACAGTACAGTCTTAATTTTCCATTATGGCGCAATATCACAGACATTCGTTTCCTAACATTATTAAAATCTAATATACACAATAGTTCATGAACCTCTTTCTTCCCTAACACCTGTAATAAAATATGGATGCAATTGAATCATTAAGAAAACAAAATTAAACTAATAATTAGATAATCAATAGTACTATTCCTACCTCAATTGTGATGCTATTAGGACTTCGTTCTCTAAAGACATAGCCAAAATTCCTAGCTGCTGAAACAAGAGCTGCTTCATCAGGCGACTGAGCTTGATAAATTAACTTTCCTGAAATTAAAAAAAAAAAAATTGTATAGACCAGGTTCAAGTCGAAGGAGGAATATATGAAAACTTATAAAAAATAAAGTACTTATTTCTAAATTAATTTTAATTATTTTATCTTACACAATACTACACCCAAGACTCAAAAGTTGTAGTGGTACAGGTTTTTTTCTTTTTTCTTTTTTAAATATTGTAAGGTGAAACAAAAGACAAAACAAATGGTTTAGAATAGTTATAGAATTGTTGTTGAAATCAACTAACAGTTGGAACAAACTGTCATAGTACATGTTTGTGACTACGATATTCAAGTACCATCTATGCTGACCTAGAACCTTCGAGGCTGTTCTCCTTACGACTAAATATAAGAAACGGTGGACTGGAGAGTTAGCCTTGTTCTGAAGCTCAAGTCATATGGTTATTTCTGTGCTATAGAGTGACAATTTTTGTAACTTGTTTAATTATTTTAATTTTAACCCTTTCATGGCTCCAGACGAGATATCTCGCGAAACATAGTCGGTCCCCACACGCTAATGACGAGATATCTCGCAAATGGTTTTTCACTTATTTACCGTCCTCAGCTTCACGAGAGATAAGTTGTGGTGACTGAGGCACATCCTAGCGGATCCACAGAGACTTAATCCCCAATAAAAATATAAAATTAAATTTTTTTTTTTTAATTAAATATAAAAGTATTTTAAAAAAATATAAAATTAAATTTTTTTTGAAAATAATATAAAATTATTAAAAAAATGTCAAATTAAAATAAATTTTTTTGAAATTAATATAAAATTATAAAAAAAAAATATAAAATAAAAAAAAAATATTTTGACTTTTTTGTAACTATGTGTTCTTGAAGGTTTACAAATACATATAAAAAAATGATTAAGAAAAAATTTAAAAATAAAAAAAAATATTAAAACAAATTTAAAAAAAAAAAAAATAATAAAAAAATTTCCTAACTCTGCCGGTGGCGGTCCAAAGCCCGCATCTAAAAAGACGTTGGGGAAGTTTTTTATCAATCTAAACATTGGTAAATTATTAAAATATTACTTTAAATTAAAAAAATATATTACTTATTAAAAATTAATTAAATTAAAAAAAATGTATATAAAGTATTAACATTATTATATTATTGTTCATTATTACCTTCTTATATCACATAATCTCTTATTGCAATTGGTAATCTAGCATTTTAATTTATTGAAATAATGAGAAAGGTATTATAGAATCATAAAAAATAAATAAAACATAAATAAATAGTCGGTGAAGGTTATGAGAAGTTGAAGAAGTTGAAGCAGTCAGCGGTGGAGAGGGGCCTGTAGGCCTTAGCGTGGGGAGTGAAAAGCCTGCAGACTCGCTCAGCACCTCAGTGCAACTCTCGTTCCGAGTGCTTAGTGCTTAAAGGGTTAAATTGTTATTTTCTTTGAATAAAAATTGTTTAACCCACATAAGTGTTACTATATATTAATAAAATATAAATTGCTTGAGCCAGGACGATCATCAACATCAACTGCAAAAATGGATCAAACAACGCTATAAATTAGTTGGGATGAGACGAGTGTAGTCTATTTCAACCCGAGTAGAGTGAGTGCCGAGTACAACACCGTTTTGGATGCAACTAGGCGTAACTTTCACAATTCAATTTGAACCATACTATGCCAGACGAAAATCAACCAGAATGAGCTACATGACAAAGAAAAGTCATTTTTCAACAGGACTAAGCCTCTTTACGTGCAGCGAAAGAGGTCAAAAACACCATTCTACATTTGTCTAAGAACCCAATCTACCTGCAGAATTCACCAGACTTGGCCCCTTGTTTTAATTGATGTCTCAAGTACTTTCCATAAAACTTTTTCAATGATTACAGAGATATCAAAAAAATGGCTTGATTATTGCATCACCTCATAAGATTCACAGTTTTACAGGGAGGGCATCCAAATTGCCAATAACGAACGAGGGTGTGCGCTTTGATCACGATTTACTTTTCCCCCACTTCAACTCTTTTCAAAAGACAAAATTATAAATTAATAACTGTCACACCAGTATAATGATATTAGGTATTACCATTTTTCTCAGCCGACATCACAGTATGACAAAGAGCTAATACTTTGAAGAATTGGACTACATCTCCATTTTTGTTACTTCTTACAGCTTCTAGAAGAGTTTTATCGAAAAATTTAAAAGTTTCCTCATAGTCTCTATTAAAAGAAAAATCTACAGTCTCTGTATCCTGGAATTTAATATGAAATGATTATTTATAAAAAAAAAAATATATCTAAATTGGTTACAGTAAAATATGGTATGATTAGAACTGAAATTTTAACAATTGTATCGATTTTTAAATGATACACTTACATCTGTTACTTCTAACACTTCTCCTGTAACTTTATCTATAACATCTCCATAGCTCTTTCCAGCAATAGAGCATTTGTTGAAAGTCATTATATTCTAAAAAAAATGAAAATAAAATAATAAAAATGAATTGAAGTAATCAATAAATAAATCACTACCTATATTCTTAGCAAAGGTTAGAAAGGTTTAATTTTGAATACTGAGTATTACGTATACAACTAACTTGTGTTAGCGTTCCAGTTTTATCCGAAAATATGTATTGAATTTGGCCTAACTCCTCATTTAGAGTAGTTGTTCTAGCTTTTGCAAACATCCGTCTTTTTTCACAGTACATTTTTTCATCCCAATTGATCAAAAAACTTTGTAGTAATCTTATAACTTCGACACTAAAAAATAAATAAGTATTAAGTCATTTAAAAAAAAAAAATCATAAAATTGCCAACTAAATCTAATGCCTGACTACTTGGAAAAAAATTTTTTTCTTTGTATAAAATGACACTGCCACTGCTCCTGTTTTGGAAGAAATCGGAGTAATTAAGTAAAGTATCAAGGAATTTTTCTCTTTTGGATTTTTGTAATGAACTTTATACTGAACTGATTTATGGCTATATATTATGAAGAAATAATGAATCGTTGCTATTCTTTTTTACGAGAAATTTCCATGAAGTGGAACTTATTGCTCATGTCATAGAGGTGATTTTAATAATAATAAAGGAAACATATTAACCTGACATAAAGTGAAATTGGCACCACTGTGTTGAGCACAATCGCATAGGAAAAGAATACAAGCAATGATATAATTGTTGCACCGCTAACTGGGTGGCTTGGAACAAGTTTATCCCAAGGCAAATAGATTTGAAAATATCTTCCTGTCATGGTTTCCCAAATACCACATGCAGCCATACAGAATAAGCAGATTAAAATGAGAAAAAATACAATCTGAAAAATAAAAACAATTTTTATATATTAAACACAAATGCCTATTACGAAAATGAAAACAAATTAAAAAAAACAAAAACATTTTCTTACTCCAATAATGATAAAATTTAAGAGTTTGTCAATACTTGTTCTCTTAAATTTAGTTTTTCCTGAATTTTGCATTAGCTTTGTATCCTTCCCAGCAAAAATGACAACACCATAGCACCAATCAGTATTTCTTAAAACACAGCCTCTGAGCAAGATTTTGTCATTATCTAGAGGGTACCTGAAAGTATTTAAAATTACTACAGTCATTTTATTATTATTCATGAAATAATAATTTAAAAATTCTATCCATAAAAAAAATGATAATATCATTCAGGAATATTTAAATTTAAAAACTTAACGAAAACTAAAAGTACAATGTGAAGTCAAAAATAAAAACCTTTTACAACTTTCTTTCACTTCTTTATACACACTTTAAAATAGATAGATAACAAAATTATAGTTATTAGAATGATTTTCCATCAGTATATCATCAAAAATCAAATTACCTTTTCCCTTTCCAAATCAAAGTACCATCAAATTTGTTGAGCAAATTGTTCGGGGGTTCACAGATGATTTCGCCATCGAAACTTCCAAGTAGACCATCATCCTGCCCCATATCAGCAGTTTCAATGAGACACACTTTTGATTTTAAGTTTGTTTCTCTAAAATAAAAGAAAATAAATAAATGAGTTCAATATATAATATTTTACTGTATCATTAGTAATATGGTGATATTAATTACCCATCTAACTCAGCAGTTTCAATAAAACAGAGGCCGTTGGGTTCACTCGTGCTGAGAAGAAGAACATCGGCAGCAACAAACTGATCATTTTCCATCCTGATAACATCGCCCACCCTGACCTGTGACCATTTACTTTCCACAAGTTTATGATCACGGACAGCCAATGCCTTTCTGTTGTTAACCTGGGAGTCACTGACATGTCTTTGCTAAAAAAAAAGTGGAAAGAATACTTTAAAAAAAAAGTTAGTAAAAAAAGGTTTTCTGATACTATCTAAATTTTAATAAAAAAAAAAAAAAAATGATAAATAATGCAGTAAATATATTATTTAAATAAATGAAATGGGTGAACATTAGTGAGATGGAAGTTGTTATTAATAATAGGCTACCTTTTGTAATTTTAATTCATGTGCAAGGCTGTTTAATTCATCAGATGAAATAAAAATAAATTTTTAAGAAAAAATTTCTTGGCCAGGCTTCCATCATAATATTATTTTATTTGTTACAGACTTTAAGTAGAGAGGGAATGTTTCTCAACTTAAGAAATAAGTTTAATGCTACTCTGAGCATAATAAAAAAATGACAAGAAATTTTATCAAGTTAACTTCATATAAGCTTAATAAAAGAAAGCTTTTGAACTAAAAAGCTAAAGCTCATTTTTTAAATCCAATGGATAAATTGAAATGCATAACCATTTCAAGGTAAGTTGGCTTAACTTGGTCAATCATGTAAACAGTTAAGCCCTGAAATCCCAAAGAGGCTCCTCGAAGAAGTAATCCACTTCACCAGAAGAGGTGGGCCTCAGTGAGAGGATGTGGGAAATCAAGGCTGCACAGAACCGAAATGAGTGATGGACTTAGCTTCAGGGTGCTTTGACATTGGGTTGTACTCACAGAAGAAGAAAAGGAGGAATATGTAAACTGACTTATTTGGGTTTCCCTATGACTTCAACAAAAGCAGTTTACAGCAAATATTAACTGGGCATAAAAATATTAATCGAAAGAGGTGTAACATGTCAACCATGCCACAAAAAAAAAAAAAAAAAAAAAAAATTAACAGAATATCTAACCATTTTAACTAGAATGAAAAGATCGAGATTTATTTACTCCTAATCAATGATAGATTATAATAATATACTTACAAAGTCATCATAAGCATCCTTGACAGCTGTGAGACACAAGACACCGATGAGTGGGACAGCTGTAGTGATCGGAGTAAGAGAAGATATGACATTTATCATCTGCAACACCATGAGGCAGAGGAAATAGAAGTTGGCCAACCGCTGGAACTGCTCGAAGAGGTTGAGCGGGATGAAGGTGAGCAGTGAGTACTTAGAGGTTTTGATGTAATTGTTCTGAAAAAAAAAATGAATTTTATAATCTCGTACAATAAAAAATAATAAGACCCAGGTAGTTAAATATTCATAACTGTTTGGTAGTTTAAAAGCGTTTAACGATTATCTTCCTAATTCCTAATCCTAACATAATTTCACATACCTTCTAAATTTAAAGTAAATATGAGAATACAATAAAATTATTAGATGCTATAGTTTTCGAATAATAAATTAGTGAGACTATTTAGCTTCTATTGTAATTTTTATTTAAATGCACATAATATACAAATCGTGGGAGGATACTATAAAAAAAATCATTCGAACAGATTTTAGCATCAATAAGGCAAATAGAAAATAAAGTCAACAACCTACTGAGCAAATTTCTATTAACTTATAATAGTCGGGGGACACCTGTGGTGTAATGGTTAGCATAGCAACTTACAGATTTGCGCACCGTGGGGGCCGCCCTAGGATTTTTAAAAGGGAGTAAAAAATCCTTGGCTATGCCGTCCCTCAAATAGGATGTAAAATGGATGTTCCGAGCCAATACGATGTCAGGTTCTCGTTAAAGATCCAAAATTCAGGAATCCCACTGTAGCATCTTATGATTAGCCTTATATTTATTTTGAAAATATCATTACGTTCAATGTTTAACATGCATCATTCTCACTGTGTTTTACACCACACAGTATTCATAACAAAAGCCAAAGAGGCTTTGGTTAAGACTATCATTAAAAAATTTAACATTGCCAAAAATCATTATTGTAAATTCAGTTCAGAAAATCAATAGGAAAACAAACATAAAGAAGAAAATTTCATAAAAAAAGCCTTTTAACCATTTTTTAAAACATAATTAATCTCTTGTCTTGGATGATTGTAAACATGTTTGTATGTTTGGTGGATCCTGATATTTATTGAGAACACTTTAAATGGGGATCCGCAGGATGGGGGCAGCTGCCCAGAAAATATGAGAAACGAAAATTAAAAATTAAATAAACCCTTATTCATTTACTATATGTATTAAATAATGCATAAAAACATATTTTAATTTTCAAATGTCAATAACTTTTATTTGAACCATTAATTGAGCCTGGCATAGTCAGAATACCTTTGTACCCCTAACCCGTTCATATGAATTTTACCAGTCTGTCCCCCCCCCCAGACAAAAATTGAACTAGGCGGCTCCCCCTCCCCACTTGATGCCATTAGCAATTTATGTTTTTTTTTTCAATGATGATAATCCAAAAGATTTATTCTGGGGAAGGATTTATATGGTACCTTTTTAATTCTACAAATAAAATTAGACTATAGACCTATGAAGGGCCATGATGAACCTAGGGGTAATAGGGTACTGTGATCATGGGCGGATCCAGCCGATCGTAAAGGGGGGGCTCCAGACCTAAAGGGAGGGGCTGCAGCCACATTTTGATCTGCTAATCAGCTTTTTTATCTTTATGTTCCATTCCCACAACTAAAATTCTACTTGTTCTGCACATTATTTGTTCTTTAACTTGCTTCCTTACATTAAGGAAAGTCAAATTCTATCTTTAAATGACGAAAATTTTTCCAAAGGGAGGGGCTGCAACCCCCACAGCCCCCCCCCCCCTGGATCCGCCAATGACTGTGATAGGATACCACCATAGGATAATGTGATAGGATTAGGAAATAATACAACAGAAGCACATAAACATGTTGTAGATAACAATTGAATGCTTAAATACAATCCATTTTTTTTTTTTTTTTATGACATTTACCATTTTTAAATAAAAGCGCTTCTTACGCAAAATAGTTTATTTTTTTCTTCACCTTCTGGGGGTGGTTTGAACATGAATTTCTTCCATAAGAGAGGAAGTAAAGAAATACAAGAAATGTCAGAATGAGTATCTGGGCAAAACAACCTTTTGGTCATCAAAATGCATGTTTTGATCTTTTCGATTTGTTATTTAAGATTCTGAGCTGACTACCATAAATGTTCACGTATTTGAAGACGCAACCAACTGGAGGAACCAAACACCAACGCTAAAGATTAAAAATAACTTACACAGCAAAGATTAAAGCTGATTTGTCTATTTTGAAAAACAACTGTTGACTAAACAGGGCCTAAATAATATCACTGATCGAAGCAGCTTCTACATATAACATATAACCGCGGTCTCAACATCTTTATCGTTTTAAAAGAGATACTACCCTCTCACTCCCACCACCGTGGATTATTTAGCTGTGCATGCATTTCAATCAATGACGGGACCCTACCAAAACGTTTCGTCACCTTCGTCTACTTTTGGAAATATATCTACAGTTTGATCATGAAATCTCGAGACCATTCGTTACGGGTAGTGAAATATTATACATTAATAATTACAGAAGCATTAAAACTTGTTTTAAATAATTAACAACTTAACTAATCTAAGACAATAAATAATTCAATTAATTAACCTAAACCCGGCGAGCTGATGGCAGCTAGCCACTTTTAACGAACCGCCTATTTTTACTTTATTTTATTGTTGAACGTGTTAAATAAGGCACGTTGACTCACAACACTATAAATATCTGGAGGCCCAACAATAATTCTAACGATTCATCAAATTGGATGTTCTTAAAATAATTACTTTGTAAAGTTTTTGGAAGTTTTTCCATTAATGTTTTCAAATATTTAATAAGTCCGGAAACTTATAGAGCATTAGATAAATTTGATATACTTAGTTACATAATTTAAATTAAATCAGAACATTTGTCGGGGATTAAAATTGAATTATGAGTCCCATTTAAAAAAAAATATTTTAATGGCGGATATAATACTTGAAGGGAATAAGGTGGTTGAACGCTGGCAGACGTACGTTTGTTTGTTTCTTTGTTTAACGTCCATTTTTATGCTACTAAGGCTAATCGGACGATGCTACAGTGGGAGTCCTAAATTTTGCCTATCCAGGTATAATTAGGATAGGGATCTTTAACGAGTACCTGACATCGTACAAGCTCGGGACCTCCATTTTATGTCCTATCCGAGGGACGGCATAGCTAAGGATTTTTTACTCCCATTAAAAATCCTAGGGCCATCGCTGGAATTGAACCCGCGATCTTTAGTATTGTAGGTTGCCATGCTAACCACAAAACCACTGGTGACCCCGCGTACGTTTGTATTTTGTTACACCATTGTAACGTTCCATTTTGTCCCGAACCTATTAATGAAGTTGGATATGAATAAAGCGTTATTTTTTATAGTAAAAAATTATTTGGGTTGTTGATGGTAAAAATTGCCCATTCAATTCATCCACAGAAGTAGGTTGTAAACAGTACATAAATTTCTCTCATTTTCAACTTAACAATTAAAAAAAAATACAGGATATTTTTTAAATTGAAGGAGTCGGGGCAAAATAGTGCCAAGCAACATTTTTAACAAAAATAAACTGTAGCTGCAGTCTGCCACATATTACGTAGGACAATATGTAGCCTCTATAGTCATATTTAGGTGGCATTTTCCATCATAGACATATAGTCCTACGTAATATGCTGCAGACTGCAGCTACATTTTATTTTTGTTAAAAATGTTGCTTGGCACTATTTTGCCCCGACCCCTTCAATTATTGTTTTTCGCCGTAATACTTTACTTACGCCAATTAAGTTCTATATTATTATTAACAAAATATTAAATATTGTTAGATATATTTTACAATAGTATATAAATGTGATTCATGGGCCGGCCAGCGTGTAAATGATCGGCAAAGCAAGAGTTCAAAGCGAGGATTACTGAGTGCTACTACTCCATACGAAGAGTTGCAAGAACTAAGAACATCACGTTTTCTCTATTTAGCCAGTATTATATAAAAAAGCATTAACATCACATACATAAATAAATTAATTACAGTTACGGTTAAGCCATTCGATTTTTTAAGAGGAGGGTAAAGTAATTAGGTAAAATAAACAGGTTTATTTTAATAATTACACACAAAGCTTATCAGTTGGCTATCCGAATCAGTTATTTATTATAGGATCATAAAAATTCATGAAGAGCTTTAGGAATTGTGAATGATAAGAAATACAAACATGTCAAATATCGAATTATGAAGGGTACTTGTTCAGAAATGCAGTCTCTTCGAATTCAACTGAGAACACTTTGTTGCCGGTGGAAAATGAAATTTAAAATTGCTTACAGGGTTAAATACGTGGCTTTGCTAAATAACTAAGTTTTTGATAAAGAAAAACAAAAATCAATAAAAAGTTCAAAATTTTAATCTAATAAAATAAAACTTGTGGGCCTCAGAGGTCAATGGCTCTGAGATTTTTTTTGTCCCATTATGAGCGAAGTTAAAATTAGAAAAATATTTTTATCCGTGTTTGAAGGAATAATAGTTTTTTACTTAAACTTACATAAATGTATATAAAATATGTAGTAACGGAAATGCATGTTTTGATTGATGACTTCAACACTCTGGTTTTTAAAACACTAATTTATTTATTTTAATTATTTTTTATTTTATTTTATTGGTTTTAAGATTTTAACAAAATCCTATACATATTTAAACTTATCACTGCCATCAGCTTCGAACCCTCTAGCAATAAAAAGAGTGGCATTTTTACAACCATATTGCGAATCTAACTCGTTTTTTTTCCCAAACATTTAAATTACCTATACCGTTTGTTTTTTAAGGTATACATTTATTATTACAATAAAATATTATGCCAAACAATCCCGGATGTCTATTTCTAGATAATATATGCTTCTAAATTATATTTTCGTCAAATAAATTATATTTATGGATTCATCCTGGCGACTATCACTGGATGTTTCAACCGCGACACTAACAACTTCACACGCTCAATTCAATCTCCGATGTGAAACCAACACGGTTGATTTATAAGACGATTTGGCCAATTATATAGATTGCTAAAATAGGATACCCCATCTTTCAATTGATAAAAAATTACTTAGACAATTCTGAAACCAATCTGTTCTTATAGACCCTAGTTGAATTTACAATGCAAGTATAATTTTTTTAACTTCTCCTGTTTAACCTCCTGCGTGAGTAAAAAGCTTTTTTTAAGTTCGGTAGTAAGAGAGCAAAATAATAATTTATATTCCATAGCAGTATTTTACATACATATAGGCAGTATTTATACATACATATAAATAGATAAGTATTTTGTTATTATAAATTTGTGATTTATCAACTTATTTTGCCTCTACTCTGCAGTGTCATTGGAGTCATTAGATTCTGGAGTAATGTTTGATCCATTTTAAATATTCTTGTGTTATTTTTTTTTTTTTTTACATCCCTCATCATTTTTTTTTTCTCTTTAGAGGTTTGCAGTCTATAGACTGTGGCGTATTGTTGTATCTACATTTCATATTTCGCACCTTGGAGTATTCATGAAATAGTCAATCATAATGCTTAATGTACGTGTGTTGTGCAGAAATTTTTTATTTTCGGAGTGAATCAATTTAATTAAAATCGATCCTCTTCATTAAAACCGACTATTTTTATGAATTAGGACCCAAAATCCCTTAAAAAATCCCAAATCTTTTTATTTCGTCAAAAATAAAATTATAGAGACCTTAATGTTCCACCGCATTTCACCGATTTGAGAGATTTTTCATAACTAAAGCTCGGAATTCCGTGCAGTAAAAAATTGAAAACGTGCAAAAACATGCAATAAAAATGTATTGCTTTAAAATCAGGCACTAAATTATTTTTGTGGAAATAAAATAGCTTCTTTAGAAAAAAAATAAGTAGCGGAGAGTAAATTGAAATAGAGATTCTTTTATTTATACAAATAATTTTTATAATATTGGTTGTAGAATACATTTTGGTAAAATCAATGAATTTTGGATCTTTTGTATAATACTATTGATCTATTTTTGAAAATATTTCCGGTAAAAAAAATCGGAACATAAAATATTTACTTAAAATAGTAACAGCAAGATGTGGAATAAAGAGTAAAATACTCGCATGTGAGCTGTAATTATAATGGAAATAGAAAGATCTTAAAAAAGGAAATATACTATACAAATTACGGCCATTGGCTTATTTTTAAATCAGCCTGGTAACACGCACTACCACTGTTACCGTTCTAGGGTTAAAAAAAATAGGTACTTGTGATATAGTGGATATCAATTTGTGATTTCCTCTCACTTACAATATTTTTATCACAGATATACAAAATACTGCACTACCATCCCTCTTGAGCTCAGGATATTTTTCAATCCATCACACTTCCTCCAATGTTTGGAATTTTTAGTAGCAATATACTCGAAACTAGTTTGATATTGACAGAACAATGAGAATTGAGAAACAAAATGTAAACATCCAGGAACTACTGAACCCTCAGTTATTGGAAATTGGAGGTTAGTGTTTGTTTACATCTCCCAAGTTCCCTTTTTTTTTTCCTATGATAGTATTCACATTTATTTTTCCACTATTGTTAGGTTGTGTATTTAAGAAAATTAAAATTTTAATATTTTTTTCTTCAAACGATGCAATTTCTTGAAATGAAAATTTTGATAATCCGGACCAAAAGAAGAAGAGTCAGAGAGGCTACTAGGCAAGAAAAATAAATTGCATTGGGAAGTTGCAGAATTTCTTTTTTTTTGACGAATAAAGGAGCTGAGGATGAAATATTTGATAAATTATATGACATAGATAAAATAAATGACATAGTTAAGTGCAGAAAAAATAAGTGAATACTTTCTCATTAATATATTTTTACATAATTATCTTATAATCTGCATTATTTTAATTTCATATTTATCATATATCTTCTTAACTTATTTTTTTATATTACAAAAAATCTGGTGCGTGCGCGCAACACACAACTTTCACTTACCAACTTACTTAGATAAGAAATTAATGCGTTTTGTAACTGCCACTTCTCAAAGTTACTCATTTTCCCACATTCATTACTTATTTTTGTTTTCATTTGCTCTATAATCCCCTCAGCACATTTGAATAATGATAACGCTTAGCTGATATTAAATAACACCTAATTTTCATTAGACATGACGAATATGATGAGAATCGTTGAAGCAGTTTTTGTGTAAATAAAAAAAACACGTGAAAATGATACAAAATTTATTAAGTAAAGTGCCCCCTGCGGTTGATCAATTTTGATGAAATGTTGGCTATCACATTTTTGGCATATACAAACATCAAATACCCAGTTTGATAAAAATCGTGAAAGCCGTTTTTGAGTACCTAAATAAAAAATCTGGTGCGTGTGCGCAACACACAACTTTCACTTACAAACTTACTTAGATTAGAAATTAATGCGTTTTGTTAATTGCCACTTCTCAAATGAACAGAACGGCTTTAATTATGTACAATGGTCTGTCATTGAAGGCGTAGTCCGCTTGCGCTCAACGAGTTTTATGAGTTGAATGAATATTTTTCTTTTTTTCTCCTCTATTTGTTTCCTTGATTTTTATCATATCTCATATTTAGCCATTTCTTATTTTTAGGCAAACCGAGAGACAGATAATTTCTCCATATGAACAAATACAAAGGTACTTTATGGAAAACAAAAAAGGCCCCTACCCCATTTAAGCCCCCCTCAGAACATTTTAATAATGATAAAGCTTACCTGATATTAAAGAACACCTAATTTTCATTAAACATCACGAATTTGATGAAAATCGTTAAAGCCGTTTTTGAGATAATCGAAAAAAAGTTAAAAATTGGTTAAAAAGTTATGAAATAAAGTGCCCCCTCTGTTTGACCAATTTCGATTAAATTTCTGCTATCACATCTTTGGCATATACATACATCAAATACCCAGTATGATCAAAATCGTTAAAGCCTTTTTTGAGTAAATAAAAAAAACACGTGAAAATTATACAAAATTTATTAAGTAAAGTCCCCCCTCCGGTTGATCAATTTTGATGTAATGTTGGCTATCGCATCTTTGGCATACACATACATCAAATACCCAGTTTGATTAAAAGCGTTAAAACCGTTTTTGAGTAACTAAAAAAAAACACGTGAAAATTATACAAAATTTATCAAGTAAAGTCCCCCCTCCGGTTGATCAATTTTGATGAAATTTATACAGTCATATCTCGGGCATATAAATAGATCAAATACTCAGTTTAATCAAAATCGTTTAATTCAAAAACTGAAAAAAATATTAAATATAGTACCCCCTCCATTTGAGCAATTTTGATGAAATTTTTGCTGTCACATCACGGGCATATAGATACACTAAATACACAATTTCAGATTCGCACGGCTTATAGTTTTTGAGCTAGTCTGTACACACACACACACACACACACACACACACACACACACACACACACACACACAAACACACACACAAACACACACACACACACACACACACACACACACACACACACACACACACACACACACACACACACACACACACACACACACACAGACACACACACACACACACACACACACACAGACGATTTCGCGGGACTTGGTTATTTGGACTCAGGGGACCCCAAAACGTGTATTTCCGTTGAAAACCGGAAGTCGAAATTTTTCACGATCGCAATACTTCCACTTACTATATATTTCATATATAGGTAAGTGAAAGTAAAAATATGTAATAAGTAATTGTATCAATATTTTATGGTTTTAATGTGTGTTCTGTAATAAATTTTATAAAAATTACAAGTTGTTTGAAAACCTCTTTTAGTGGTTCATGCCCCCCTAATAAGATACTCGCACCCTGAATAAGTGAAACCTTGTTTAAGTGGAATACCTCTGAAGCTTATAGAAGTTCATGGAAAGCAATGAAATAAGTGGGATCAGGATCAGAAGAAAAACTTGGATGAAATTCAATCAAGAAATTTTGGCCCACATCCTTCAATATTAAGCCTTAACAACTCCCTATTTCATAACTGAGGCATAAATCGGCAAGTTTTAAGATTTTTACTATAAATACATTTAAAATATAGAGTTGGGCGATGAATTAAATGTCCCAAAAGTTGTTTTTATGACTTATTAATTTTAACTTTTAGCGCCTTGTATTTCAACCTACCTTATCTAGGAAAATATTAAGCCGCCCCCCCAATAATTTAGTACTAGTGATTCCCATGAATGTCCCCATAATTGCTTTTAGGCGTTGTTATTCAAATTTTAGACTCTCGAATTTTTTCTTATCAATGAGAATATTGACTCGTTCCTCCCCCCAATAATTTGGTGGTGGTGACGCCCATGATTGTTAATGTCGATAAATGCAAAATAAAAAGTTGTATATTTATATAGCATAATATAATCGAATATGAAAGAGTGATATTTAAGAAAATCGATGTTAACCTCCTAACTTAATCGGATGCACAACACAGGCAACCAAGAGGCCTTGCCTGCTCATCAAATGGGCAAACACATGGGCTTGAGTACACAACATAGTCTCCGATATTGGAACTCCACTGCGTCACACTGCCAAATTAGTTACCACGGGAACTGGCAGTGTTATCCAGCTGAACCGCATTATTCGACATTGAGAGGTTTAAAGTGTAATTTCAGAAAATATAGTCAAACGAATAACTCGGGTTTTATCGGACGATTTATCACATGAATAACACGTGTAAAATTATTAGTTGGAAAATCTGCGAGATGGAAAAGATCTAAAGTCGATTCTAAATTCTACCAGTTATTTAAAAAGGGGAAAAAAAATATCATAAACAAGGAAAAGAACATTTCCCGGTACGTGATCTTTTTCCTTTCACTTAGGTACCTATATATGAAATGTATAGTAAGGGAAAGTATTGCGATCGTGGAAAAGTTCGACTTCCGGTTTTCAACGGAAATATACTTTTGGGGTCCCTGAGTCCAAATAACCAAGTCCCGCGAAATGGTCTGTGTGTGTGTGTGTGTGTGTGTGTGTGTGTGTGTGTGTGTGTGTGTGTGTGTGTGTGTGTGTGTGTGTGTGTGTGTGTGACTAGCTCAAAAGCTAGTCAAGACTAAACCGTTAAATTAGGTATTTGGTGTTTGTATATACCCACGATGTATCAGCAAAATTTCATCAAAACTGCTCAACTGGAGGGGGTACTTCATTTAATAACTTTTCAGTTATCAAACTGGGTATTTGATGTATTAATATGCCCGAGATATGACTGTAAAAATTTCATCAAAATTGATCAACCGGAGGGGGGACTTTACTTAATGAATTTTGTATCATTTTCACGTGTTTTTTTTTTATTTACTCAAAAACAGTTTTAACGATTTTGATCAAACTGGGTATTTGATGTATGTATATGCCAAAGATGTGGTAGCCAATATTTCATCAAAATTGGTCAAACGGAGGGGGCACTTTATTTCATAACTTTTTTTCCAATTTTTACTTTTTTTTTTCGATTTTCTCAACAACTACTTTAACGATTTTGATCAAATTCGTCATGTTCAATGGAAATCAATTCTTCTTTAATATCAGGTAAGCTTTATCATTATTAAAACGTTCTGAGGGGGTTTAAATGGGGAAGCCGTATTTTTTGTTTTCATATGAAGTAAGTACCTTTGTTTTTGTTTATATGGAGAAATTGACTGTCTCTCGTTACGCCTAAAAATAAAACCTGGCTAAATATGAACTATGATAAAAATCAAGTCAACATATACAGGAGAAAAAAGAAAAATATTCCGTCAACTCATAAAACACGCCCCATGAGCCCAAGCATGGGGCGTAGTACGCCTTTAATGACAGACCATTGTTTATAATTAAAGCCGTTCTGTTCATTTAATAGAAATTACTTGTTTCCTGGTAACTAAATGAAGTTTTCAACAACTACACAGAGAATTATAAATTGAGACGACTAGGAGTATTATGCTTGCATTGCCAAATTATCGCAAGTAAAAACTTTTATTTAATAATAAAAAAATTAGTGTACTTTAAAGAGCAAATACAAACAAAAATAATGTAGAAAAATGTGTGGCTTTGAGAAATGGCACTTAACAACAGGGTGAAAATGGAAATAATAAACTAAAAGAAACAGAACAAATACAATAGAATATGATATTAACAACAATAATCGAACAAAGACCTTGAGTTAACGAGAATATTATGCGGACCAAGAAGGGTGGGGGAAGAATACCGATTAAAAATACAGTGGCTTAATGAGCATATTGAAAAATTAATAAAAAAATCGATAAGGAAAAGGAGACTAAAATTCTTCGGAACATTATATGTTGAAATGTAATCATTTATTATTTTTAGATAATTAATTTATAATTTTTAAAAAATTTGATAAGAAGAGAAAAGATTCGGCCGAGAGTCGAACCCAGGTTCTCTGCATCTCCGTTGCTGTTTCTTCGGAAAAGGTTGAAGATAAAGTTATGAGTCTGAAGAACATGAAAGGATATCCAGAACAAATGAACGAAATATAAAAAAAGGTATTCAAAGAGGAAAACTGGCAAGATAGGGAGAAATGCAGGAATATAGCAAAACATATAAGGTTCTGGTAGTGGAGAAGAAGAAGAATTTAGGAATAAGGTTGTAATGAAAATGGTTGGGAGGTGCGGTCAGACGACAGATAAAAGACCATTTTATGTTTGGAAACACATGATTGTGCAAAAGTTTAGACCAGAGAATTTTGGCGAAAAAAATTTTGGGAATTTTTTTTTATAAATTACTGACTCACTAGGGCGCATATTCACCAACGGTTAATAAAAAAAAATCGGATGCGATCCGCGCAACACACAACTTTCACTTACCAACTTATTTACATTAGAAATTGACGTGTTTTGTTGAATGCCATTTCTCGAAGTCACACAATTTTTCACATTCATTTATTTATTTTTGTTTGTGTTGCTCTTTAAAGTACACTATTTTTTTTTATTATTAAATAGAAGTTTTTATTTGTGATAATTCGGCAATGCAAGTATAATACTCCAAGTCGTCTGATTTTATAATTCTCTGTTTAGTTGTAAACTTCATATAGTTTCCATAAAACGAATAATTTCCATTAAATGAACAGAACATCATTAATTATAAAGCATTTGCCTGTCATTAAAGGCGTACTGCGCAAGCGTGAGTTCAACTTGTTTTATGAGTTGACGAAATATTTTTCTTTTTTTCTCCTCTGAATGTTTACTTGATTTTTATCATATTTCATATATACCATTTTTAGGCGAAACGAGAAACAGATAATCTCTCCATAAAAAAACAAAACAAAGGTACTTTATAGGAAAACAAAAAAGGCCCCTTCCTCATTTATGCCCCCTCAGAACATTTTAATAATGAAAGGGTTAAAAACAGCAATTTTCAAAACTTCCAGAGTTCTGTCGGCACGGGTTAACGTTGACGTAGGGAGATGAAATTTTGTATTTAAGTTAGTCTGGATAGCTTAAAAAGAAATAGGAGGTATGCATTTCGAAATCTAAAAAAAATTGTTTTCCACCTATATAAGGAACACCCCTAATATACACATACCAAATACCCAATTTCAGGTTCGTCCGGTTCATACTTTTTCAGCTAGTCTGTTCACGCACGTGCTCGCACACACACACGCGCACACACACACACACACACACACACACACACACACACACACACACACAAACAGACCATTTCGCAAGACTTGGTTAGTTGAACTCAGGGGACGTGTAATTCCGTTGAAAACCGGAAGTCGAAATTTTTCACGATCACAATACTTTCCCTTACAATGTATTTCATATATATACTCGTATATAGGTAAGTGGAAGTAAAAATGTTAGCTTTGATATATATATATATATATATAAGAGGCATTGTCCTGACTGACGGAATCAACGCAGAGCAAAAACTACTAATGATAGAAAATTGAAGTTCGGAATTTAGATTTTAAACGCGATGTAGGTAACCACAATGATCAGAATTTCAAAAATGTAACCCCGGAGGGGTTTAAATGGCGAAATTGTCGTTTAACTCTAACGGACATCTATTTTTGCACTTCGAGAAAAAATATCTAATTTGGACTCATTTTAAAGATCTTGATACGACGAGTTTAAATCGAAAGCCCCTATGAGCATCGAAAACCATGTTTAAAAGTCGAAAAATAAAGCGTTCACGACGAGAATTTATTGTTTCGGCGGTTTTAGTGAACTCTCTCCATTGCACGTCTCCATCTCTTCTATCGAGCCGGCAGCTCCCCCCTCCAACATTCCACCTACCGGAAGCTCCGATTCTATTAAATCTCCTTAACATCAGTTAACATATTATATCAAATCAATACCAAGATAATGATCACAGAATTGATTTTAAAAGCTCGCGGACAAAACCCCGACGGGGGATGCTAGTGTATATATATATGTATATATATATATATATTTAGTAAGATTTATAAGCTGGTGGCTACCGCCCAAAATGGCTGTGATGATGATCAAACGCAGTAATCATGAAAAAAAAAACCAACGTGATGATCTTAGAGCTATTTTGCAATTATTTAGTAATAAAAATAGTAACAAAGTAAAGTAAAAAATAGCAACAAATTATTTAGTAATTCTCATCGAAATACAACCCCGTTTGGAGTAAGACATGTTTTTTATTCAAAAATTTATTTCAATGTTTTCCTCTTTATATTATACATATATACGTATATATAGATATATATACTTTTTTATTTATTTTAGTAACCGACTTAGAAGACTAGAACGTATATTTTTTTAAAGACTACAAACAAAAAATATTAATTTAGAGAATTTCGTCAACACTAACTTGGTACACACACATATTTTTTGTAGGACGAACGCCAATTGAAATAAAGCGAAAAACAAAAAAATAAGTACATTCGTTCACTGGGCTATTATGGATTATATGTAACTTTTTAAAATCACGTGACATTAAAAATAAATTGCACTTCTATTTTTTGAATCCTTGTTTATTATAAAATAATAAGACGTCACGAATGTGTCTGAACCTAATATAAATCTTATGTTCAATATAACTAAATTTTAATCATATATTTTAAGACAGTACATAAAAACATCATGACCATGCCGTGCTGTTACATTGGGTTGCCCTGAAAATAATGCAGCATTTGGGTTTTTTCACTTTTCCAATCGCCTTGAGGTGGCCATCGACGGTCGATTTGCTTACTTGAAGTTTTTCCGCAAGTTCTCGAACAGTTATTCTAAGGTTTTCTTCCACCGATGATCGGAGAATATCGTCATCAAGAGAGGAAGGCCTTCCACGACCTTCTTTATCTTCGAGGCTGAAGTTCTCCCTCCCGAAATTTTTTAAACCACCTTAGAACAGTGCACTCAGTAACAATTCCCTCGCCCCACACTTGGTTGATGTTTCTAGACGTCTGGGCTCCATTGCGACCGAGGTTAAACTCGTAAAAGAAAATCGTACGAAATTCACGACGTGACATCGTAGGAAAGACTGGATTATTTCCAAGTAGCGAGATGCTATAGAGATAAACAAACATTGTCGTTTAGAAGAGGATTAGCAACTGTTGACACTCTTAAAAATAAATAATACCCTAAAATTAAACAGATTACTATATATAGAATGTTTTAAAAGAAAACTTGAAAACCAACATTATTTTCCGGACAACCCAATACATAAATCAAAACTGGGTCATGCTTGAATGGTGCGTGGATGAAAATCAAGGCTAATCAATTTTTATTTAATTTCAAGGTGCTTCAAGGTATAAAGAGTAATTTTTCGTAATCTTTTACACATTGCTAAGTAGATTTTGGTAATTTACACACACAAAAAAGTAGTCCTTGAAACAGTTTGTTTGTATAATCTAATTTTAACTTCAATTTAGATTTTTATCTTCGTTCAGTACACTTCCTAAATGGGAAACACCTCGTTTTAAATATTTTGTAATTCCAGATATCCTTAATTAATCACACCATAGTATTAAGCAAGCTTTGTATCAGTATTACTTGTTTATTTAGTCTCGCCATAAATTTCAAGAAATACCGTTCCTCTTATCTTATGATGATATAAGTATTCCGGAACAGAAATCATCCATAAAGATTAAGTGCCTGAGGTTAAAAAATAAATTAATCTCTATATATGTAAGAGGCTTTGTCCTGACTGACAGAATCAACGCAGAGCAAAAACTACTAATGATAGAAACTTGAAGTTCGGAATTTAGATTTTAAACACGATTTAGGTAACCACTAAGAAAGGAATTTCAAAAATGTAACCCCTAAGGGGTTTAATGGCGAAATTGTCGTTTAACTCTAACGGACACCTATTTTTGCACTATGAGAAAAAATATCTAATTTGGACTCATTTTAAAGATCTTAATACGACGAGTTTAACTCGAAAGCCCCTACGGGGCGTCGAAAGCCATGTTTTAAAGCCGAAAAATGAAATTTTTTGTTTCGGCGGCTTTAGTGAACTCTCTCTATTGCGCGTCTCCCTCTCTTCTACCGAGCCGGCAGCTTCCCCCTCCAATATACCACCTACCGGATGGATGTTGGTATATTAAATCAATACCAAGATAATGATCGCAGGATTTATTTTAAAGGCTCGCGGGCAAAGCGGCGACGGGGAATGCTAGTAAATAATAATAGACAAAAAAATATCTGGTGCGTGCGCGCAACACACAACTTTCACTTACCAACTTACTTAGATTAGAAAATTAATGCGTTTTGTTAATTGCCACTTCTCAAATGAACAGAACGGCTTTAATTATGAACAATGGTCTGTCATTAAAGGAGTACTCCGCATGCGTGGGCTTAACGAGTTTTATGAGTTGACAGAATATTTTTATTTTTTTGTCCTCTTAATGTTTTCTTCATTATTATCATGTCTCATATTTAGCCATTTCTTATTTTTAGGCGTAACGAGAGACAGTTAATTTCTCCATATAAACAAAAACAAAGGTACTTTATAGGAAACAAACAAAAAAGCCCCACCCCCCCCCAAAAGAAAAGCCCCCTCAGTACATTTTAATAATGATAAAGCTTACCTGATATTAAAGAACACCTAATTTTCATTAAACAGGACGAATTTGATAAAAATCGTTAAAGCCGTTTTTGAGATCATCGAAAAAAAGATAAATTTGGAAAAATATTATGAAATAAAGTGCCCGCTCCGTTTGACCAATTTTGATGAAATGTTGGCTATCACATCTTTGGCATATACATACATTAAATACCCAGTTTGATCAAAATCGTTAAAACCGGTTTTGAGTAAATAAAAAAAAACACGTGAAAATCATACAAAATTTATTAAGTAAAGTCCCCCCTCCGGTTGATCAATTTTGATGAAATTTTTACAGTCTTATCTCGGGCATATAAATAGATCAAATACTCAGTTTAATCAAAATCGTTAGAGCCGTTTTTGAGAAAATCGAAAAAAACTTAAAAAGTTATTAAATAAAGTACCCCCTCCCTTTGAGCAAATGTGATGAAATTTTCGCTGTCACATCGCGGGCATATACATACACAAAATACCCAATTTCAGGTTCGCATGGTTTATAGTTTTTGAGCTAGTCTGTTCACACACATACACACACACACACACACACACACACACACACACACACACACACAGACACACACACACACAGACCATTTCGCGGGACTTGGTTAATTGGACGCAGGGGACCCCAAAACGTGTATTTCCGTTGAAAACCGGAAGTCGAAATTTTTCACGATCGAAATACTTCCACTTACTATATATTTCATATATAGGTAAGTGAAAGTAATAACTATACACCATTTGTCTGTACATGATTTATAATTAAAAGGGAAAAAAAAATCTTCGGGTGATAACTACTTTGCAAATCACGAGAAATCCTTCTTATTCATTTCACAAATATTATTTGGAAGGACACCGCATATCTCGATTCTAACAACTTACTAAGTGTTATAATCAGTGGCGGCCTCAGAAATAAATTCTGGGTAAGGCATTGATCCGTGTAAAGAAATAAACAAGAAAAACATAACTTTGTTAAACTCAAATTAGATGCGTAATTTTATTCCAATTTTTTTTGGAAAAATTTGTGGGGTGGGGGGGAGGGTCTATTCCCCAGGACCTCCCTTGGTCATGATCAAACTTTCATAGTTGTAAGAAAAAATTTATTTTTGGTCTGTTTTCCTTAACTATTCACATTTGTAACTAAGGCATATAAATATATATTTTTTTTCTATACCAATTATTTTATGAGATTGCTATTCTTGTAACAGATCGCACTTCACTCTTAACCTCAAAAACTAAAAAAAAGCTTTAGGACTAACTCGTGGCACAGAAAGAAAAAGGTATCCAAAGGATTGGGTGATTACTATTTTATCTTTAATTGAGTACAGATGCTAAATAAAAATAATGTTTCATAAATGATAATAATAACTAAAGTAATAATAAATAAAAAAAAAGGTACCAATCGCTTTCCAAACATTTCTATGAACCTCTACTAGTCCAAACTACACTCTCTACATTATCGGCCTTAAAGCAATTTTTCCTGACTAGATTTAAAAACATTTTAAAATACTTTTTCCCTACAAACAGAAAGATCTACATATTGTAAAACTTTTTGCAACTTATAAGGGGATTCGGAAACCAATAATAAGGATTCATAAAGCATGTGTATCTGCAAAACCAACACTTATTAACTCTTATAATTAATTTTTCTAATTTAAAAAAAAAGTAAAATATTTTTAAAAAATGAAAAACAGAATAGGTTTTAGGAGAGAAATAAGGACACCATACACTATGTGTAGAGAATGGAATCGATGGGACAGAAGACTAAATCACACGGTGACTGAACAAAAACCGAGCTCTACTCAACACCACTGGCGAACAAACTGTTCAAACCGTCCCGAAAAAACTTGTTTCCACTTCAAAGATTCCAAATCTATAATGAAACAAGGACAGTTTAAAAATTCTTAAAAAGATAAAATTCAAGGGAAAAGAAGTTTTCCAAGAAGACGCAGCATTATCACAAACCCTCCCCCCTCACCAGAAAATATATTAATGGATCTAAGAAGATAGAATTTCATGAATTGCAGATCTCAATAATATCCATATTGCATATTGGATTAAATAAGATGTTTCTTTATTATTATTTTGTTTTCTTTTTTGACACCGCATCATTACAAAAGAAAAAAAATCTGGTGCGTGAGCGCAACACACAACTTTCACTTACCAACTTACTTAGACTAGAAATTAATGCATTTTATAATTGCCACTTCTCAGAACAGAACGGCTTTAATTATGAACAATGGTCTGTCATTAAAGGCGTACTCCGCATGCGTGGGCTCAACGAGTTTTATGAGTTGACTGAATATTTTTCTTTTTTCTCCTGTATATGTTTTCTTTATTTTTATCATATCTCATATTTAGCCATTTCTTATTTTTTGGCGTAACGAGGGACAGTTAATTTCTCCATATAACCATATAAACAAAAACAAAGGTACTTTATAGGATACAAACAAACAAAAAACGCCCCCCCCCCCCAAAAAAAAAGCCCCCTCGGAACATTTTAATAATGATAAGGCTTACCTGATATTAAAGAGCACCTAATTTTCATTTAACATGACGAATTTGATAAAAATCGTTAAAGCCGTTTTTGAGATCATCGAAAAAAAGGTAAACATTGGAAAAAAAGTTGTGAAATAAAGTCCCACCTCCGTTTGACCAATTTTGATGAAATGTTGGCTATCACATCTTTCGCATATACATACATCAAATACCCAGTTTGATCAAAATCGTTGAAGCCTTTTTCGAGTAAATAAAAAAAAAAACACGTGAAAATGATACAAAATTTATTATGTAAAGTCACCCATCCGGTTGATCAATTTTAATGAAATTTTTACAGTCGTATCTCAGTCATATAAATAGATCAAATACTCAGTTTAATCAAAATCGTTAGAGCCGTTTTTGAGAAAATCGAAAAAAACTTAAAAAGTTATTAAGTAAAGTACCCCCTTTCTTTGAGCAATTTTGATGAAATTTTTGTCACATCGCGGGCATATACATATACTAAATACCCAATTTCAGGTTCGCACGGTTTATAGTTTTTGAGCTAGTCTGTTCACACAGACAGACACACGCACAGACCATTTCGCGGGACTTGGTTAATTGGACTCAGGGAACCCCAAAACGTGTATTTCCGTTGAAAACCGGAAGTCGAATTTTTTCACGATCGCAACATCGCTATACATGCAGAAATGAGTAGGTAAGTATCAACAAAGTGGAGGTGCAATCCCATCCAATCCTTTAGTGCAATGCCACATGATATTATATTTTAAAAGTATATTCTTTTTAGTTGTCAATATGCCTTGTCCTAATACTTCATAGTTCTTTGTGACCTAAACTACACAATTCCCAGAGAGAGTAGAAAAAATAATAAATTTTGAATAGATTTGCTTATACAGTTATATTTTGGAATGGAATGGTGTATAGCACTAAAAGTGAAGATAAAATATAACCCGTGCAAAGCATTCGCACTCGGACCTAATTAAAACCCACTTAATTAAATTAACTACACACCATTTATTTAGTATCGTATGTATAGTGCGTATTTAGTGCGTCATGGCATAGGTGAGGGTTGAAGTAAAGAATAGGTGTGTTTGAATTGTAGATTATTTTTTGAAACATAAGTTTAAGGTACATACATAGTATTTACGTGTTTAGAGGACCTCTTCGAGCACAATGGTTGAAGTTACGATACGGTCATCTGTGATTGTTGGTGGGTTTGTTTTACACAGACATAGATGTCACTTAAAGAGCGCACCCCGCAAAACGCCTCATACTTACCTATGCAAGTACACATATAGGTTCCGCGGAAAGCTAGTGCACTGATTCTATTGACTGAAATTGCATGTTTTTCTTGTAACTCGCAAACGACGGCGACAATCGGAGAAGTGTATATAATTAACAACAAACTGAAAAAAAAAAATAAACCTTCGAAAAAGCCCTGCAACCATTTTGGCTTAGAATTGCAGTTTTTCGCTTACAACTCGCAAACGATGGGGTTAATCGAAAATCCGCGGTTCTGCGCTTATAACTCGTAATCGAAGGCGAAATGAGTGATTTGTATATTATTCCAGTGTAGCGATTAAGGAAAGCTTTAAAATGATGCCTCATTCATGAAATTTGATCAAGTATTAAGGAAGCTATGGCGTACCGACAAAAAAAAAAGGCCTTGAGAAATAATATATACCGCAAAACGAGGTGACATTGTGACTGATGGGGTGACTTTGTGACAAGCCTATTTTTCTAAAGTCTTTGAATTTCCCTCCTTAAAAAGAATCAGGTTAGGCGATTCAGTATACTTGTCAGTTGGTCAGTAATGTGCTGCAACCTACTGGCCACATATAACTTCTTTCATTCCATTTACCATGGTGCTTTATTTCATATATGTTTGATTGTTTTCATTTAGTTGAAACTTTGAAATAAAGCACCATGATAAATGGAATGAAAGAAGTTATATGTGGCCAGTAGGTTGCAGCACATTACTGACCAACTGACAAGAACACTGAATCGCCTAACCTTATTCTTTTTAAGGAGAGAAATTCAAAAACTGTAGAAAAATAGGCTTGTCACAAAGTCACCCCATTAGTCACAATGTCATCTCGTTTTACGGTATTATGATTTTTATTGTTTTGAATCGTGAATCCTAATGATGGGGCAGAACACCAAAACTTTAATGTTTTAAATTAAATAATTCAAAGCTCACATATAAATATATATATATATATATATATATATATATATATATATATATATATATATATATATATATATATATATATTAATAAATTTATATTTATTGTTTCACAAACTATAGCTCGTTAGAGAGGCGTGTATTACGTAAGTTCGTTCTGAAAGAAGTTCCGTTTGGATTTCCCTTTTATACTAGTGATTAAAATAATTGCAGTTTTTCCTGCATTGTTTTCTCAGCGTACCTTTTTAACAGCTAGTGGATTTTCACAGATATGTAATTCGAAAAAAAAAGAAGTACAAATAAACCATTCTCTAAACCACCAATAGTTTGATTTTTGTTCGTTTTATTTACAAGGAAAAAGAAGTATTAATTTTTAACAATTCAATTGACATGACATAATAATTTCGCTTCTGTGAATAAGTAAAATTCGATTGCAATATGAAATTTACAGTAAGTAGGGTAAACCAACAGTTATTGGCACCTCAACTTTAACTTAAAGAAATAGGTAAACAAGTCCTAATTTTATTACAAGATATACATAAGTCTAACGTTTGAAGGGTCCTCTAAGTCATCTATGAAGTAAGACTTTATCAAACTAACCAATGGAAAGATTTCACAAATAAATCCACAGGGTGCCAATAACTAGATTTGGCACTTTTAACAATAAACATTGCGATTTTGTAAAACTATTGAACTTTTGACCCAAAAAAATCTCTAAAGTCTTTATGAGGATAGATAATGAGGAGCTATAGGAAGGTTCTATTTGATCCCTTTATAAAAAGTTTTTTTTTTTTTCAATTTAACCACAGAAATGTAATCTTAAGGGTTTACCCTACCTATTGTGAAAAATTAATTCTAAAGAATGGTGAAAAATTAATTCTAATTCTCAACGGAAATATATCTTTGTGAGAGGCTTATAAAAGAAAAGTCGTTTGACATTACTTTAAGGTAAATGATATACACCAGGTATATTACATCAACCTTTTTTCGATTAATTCGACTCATTAAATTAATTGAATAAATTTTTAAATAATTTATTTTTTGAAGAGAAAAGATTTGGCTCCGCCGGGAGTCGAACCCGGGTCTCCTGCGTTACATGCGAGGATGCTAACCGCTACACCACAGAGCTCGGCTCAAGGCAGAGCAAATCCTTCCTCTTCACTGATATAGTTCGACTCCCGGCGGAGCCAAATCTTTTCTCTTCAAAAAATAAATTATTTAAAAATAATTTAAAATGGTGGTCAGCCACGAACTAAGATTAGATTAATTAAAATAATTGAATAAATGTTAGTCAGAAAAATGATTAAATCCACAATTTATTTAAATATTTTCTTTTAATTCACCTTTAGTTTTGTTCATTTGAAATAAGGCACTGTTCAGCATATTTCAAATACAAATTGATAAACGAAAAAATATCCATGTAATTAACTAATTTCTACCCAGTGTAAGCGGGTGTAGGCTACGCACCGCTACGGATTTTTCAATACTCTAAGTATCGGATTATATAAAGTGCGAAAATTAATTCAGGGAGGTGAACATGAATCTCTGGCAGACGAAGCAGAAACTCTAAACTTTCGTAATGGAATTTCCAAGTTTAACAAGATAACATTTACGACAGTCTTCCGAGGAGGGTTTAAGACGAATAACATAATATAAAGTTGTGAAAGTTGCTGAAACTTTTGAAAGGAAAGATTTCCGTTCAAAAAATTTAAATCTTGGACTTTCGAAATTGCGTATTTACTAATATTGCGAAATGTACCGATATTTCAGGGTTTATAACCCTCATCATTTGAGCATGAGTCAACGGAACAAATCGATTTTGAATTACGCACCCATATGAAACAAGTTTAAGGTAAATGAACAGCCAAATATAGGATTGTTAACGAGAAATAACAATAAAAAATAAATATAAATAGGTTTTGTAAACTGATCATCAATATCCCTCCAATGATGAGTTCTAATCCACTTCAAATTCTTATCCAGGCTGCTGTCTCCCAGAATTAATAAGTTAAAGAAATAGGGATCGACCGATATAGATTTTTTTGCCGATACCGATTTCCAAATCCCGATATACCGATACTTCAGCAGAAACCTGTATTGAGCGCCGATATTTTTTTTATCCGTCTTTCGTGACCCTTATATACAGTAGGTAATATAATTTTAGTATAAATGGAGTTATTTATCTTTAATGTGTGTTTCTATTACGGTAAAAATAAACTTTAGTATGCCAATGATGCCGATATAACCGACAAAGTATAAACCGATATCAATATCCGTAGCTTTCGACCCCTAGCTATTGTATTACACATAACTAATCAACTATAAACATTTAGTTTTTAAAAGCAAGTAGTTTTTATTATTTATTTTTTTTCTGTAAGGTAAAAATAATTAGGTCTCCCGTTTAAATCTGAAACAAACTAATGGTCATTAATATTAATGGGTCTAAACATTTTATTGGGTATTTTATTAACGGATACATATTAATTATTAATTATACACATAACATATTAATTATACATATTAATATGACTTAACCAATAGGGGGAATATTTGATGATAAAGTTCTTGCAAGTAAGTTGTTTAAAAAAAATAAAAAAAGATTTTCAAAGTCTTTGGAGTTCGTCGATTGCTAAAAACTTTCATAAAGAGGAAATATAGATTACTTGCTGTCATAATTGATTATGATATTATTGGATTCTAAGATTAGGTTCTTATCTAATTATTAAAGGAGGTGCGGTTTGATTTGAATGAAATCATTGCTGTAAGATATGAAGGAAAGGGAATGATGAAAAAGTTCAATTACACAGGCCTACAATGGTCTTGTTACCGAGAGTTTTACAGCTGATTATAAGTATAATTGGTGCGCTGAATCCTGACTTGCCATTAGTTTTCCTCTATCTGCTCTAGTTGAACTCTAGTATAATCACTTTGTAACTAAAGTTAATGTTAGTTTTCTTTGTTTTGTTTTTTTCAAGAGAAACCGATTACATTTCAATGAGACTCTCTTTCACATTTCGGAAGCTTCTTTTGCGTGACATTCTTGTATAAAACTACTGTTAAGGTATGCTGAATCTAAAAAAGTAGAGCTGATAGAAAAAAATCTGATTGCATTATTGGAATCATAAGCCTTTTTGAAGTCGACATACATCTATACCTTTACGAATGCTATACAGTAAAACTTCCCTGAACGGACACTTCTAACATGCGGACATTTCTCATAAGCGGACGATTTTAAATTCCCCTTCATAATTTCTAACTTTTCTTTAGTTTATTACTTCTAATAAACAGACACTCTCATAAGCGGACACGGACAGGGATTTTTCCAATAATTTTACGTAAAAACTTCTAACACGCGGACAGAAGGGCAAAAAATCGGGCCATTTCTGCGAACGCAAGGCAGCTATGTTGTTTAGTAAATCCCATTAAAAGTGCAAACAGTTTTCAGAATATAAGTTCCAGGAATATGTGAGCTCTGTTCACTTCGGATTATTATTTTTGATTCAGTTTAGGTTCTCGTTTGAAACTGTTAACATGTTTTCGAAAAGAAAACTGCTCACGATTAAAGACAAGATATAAATAATACACTTGAAAAACTGAGTGCTCGTAATCTTGCGAAAAAATTTAAGATAGGAAAAACGTGTTGCCGAGATTTTAAGAAATAAAAAAAATATTCTTCAAAAATTGTTAGAAAATTGTTGTTGTTAGGAGTGGAAGTAGTAATAAACTTAAAAGATAATTTCGAAAAAAAAATTGCAGAAGAAAAAAATGTTAAATAAAAATTAGTGATTATTTTATGTAAACATGTTAAGTGTTCATCTCGTCCAGAATGATTTATTTATGTATGTAGTCTCGTTTGTTTTTTCTTTCTAAATAATGCATTCATACATACTTATCTTTCTTGTTTTTATTTAAAAAAAATGTTTTTGATTTAGAATAATGTATAAACATCCATTAAACAAAAATATACACCATATATCTATCTACACAATAGTCATGCACATAATTTTTCTTTGTTTCCCCCACCCCATGCTTCTAACCAGCGGACACTTCTGATAAGCGGACAAAATTTTATTCCCCACCAGTGTCCGCAGGTGGGAAGTTTTACTGTACATCTATGCTGTACGAATACGACATACAGCTATACGACATACATCTATGCTGTACGAATACTATTCTTCTGTATATCGATCTACTGTAACAAGAAAAAACAAAATTGAACAGGAAACTATGTCTAGGTTAAAGGCGGGAAATGCTTGTTATTTTTCGGTTGCAAAATTACTTAGCTCATGCCTTCTATCCCGAAATTTAAAATTAGGATTTACAAAACTATCATTTTTCCGACGGTTCTTTACGGATGTGAAACATGGCCGCTTACAGTAACGGATGAGAAACGCCTTGTGGTCTTTGAAAATAAAGTACTGCGTAGAATATTCGGGCCGAAGAAGGATGAGGCAACAGGAGAATTTGGACGGCTACACAATGCGGAATTGCGTGAACTTCACTCGGTAAATATAATCGAGGCGATAACTGCGCGTCGGTTAAAGTGGGCATGCAAAATGGCGAGTCTTGGTAGCGAACGAATCCCTAAAAGATTGATAAGCGCTTTACCGACTGGAAAACGACCGAGGGGTAGGCCTAGGCGAAGGTGGGAAGATTCGGTGAAAGCAGACCTTGTGAATTTGGGATTGGACGGGGGTAGGTGGATGGAGCTGTGTAGGGACCGATTGTTGGTGTCGGCGTCGGGCCTTCGGGTCCGTTAAGCCTTATTCTATTCTATTCTTTCTATTATATTAATGGAATCAGCGCCATTAGTTGTGGCGTTATTAGTTATAGTAAACATAGTTATAATCAGCAATAAGATTCTAGGCTCCAAAAAAAATTAATTTTTTGTGTAGGGCTGTGTAATCAGCAGTTCCTCAGTTCGGTAAATCTTTTCATATGTGCATATGTTTGGATACAACAGAATACGGTTGGAATTCAGTAAGATCTTCCCTTGCAAAGTCGTATAAAGGTAAAGACACGAGAAACCGAAGACACCCTCGACGGATCGTAAATGACGGAAGTAAGTGATTCCTGTGGGTGGCTGTGGAGGAGGGGGGGGGGGTCGTGAATTGACTTGACAGGAAGGAAACGAGAGAAATGTCAAGGATACAAAGGAAGGAGATGACAAGACGGTTAATTTTATTTCTTCGAGATAAAGCGGGAACGAAAAGGTGCTTCGGACTTACAGGATCTTATCTGACGAGACACTTACTCTTCCTGTTTTATTTTGAACTTCGCGGAATGGTAAATGAATAACCAATCGCATTGTTTCCGACTCAACTTGTCAATAGAAATTTAAACAAATTGCCGGATTAGGACAATAAAGTGTTTGGTAAAACTTTTGAACAGCGAGTCGGGTGTCATTCAGTAAGGAGCCGTTCACTGTTAGGCCCGATCTTATCTGAAATCAATAGATCCTAGTATTAGTAAATATTTGGGGGTTTATTTATCTCTGAATAACGAGCTTAGCTAGCGGGAGTTTAGTGTTAGGATTAAATAAGGCTAATACAAAATAAGACGCTAACAATCAAATTAAGGCTAGGAATATTTAAATGATAATAACTAAAAAATTAAAATATTTAAACATTTAATTAAATAGGGGTCACCTGTGTTATAGTGGTTAGCATTGCAACTTACGATACTAAAGGTCGCAGGTTCGCGCCCAACGGTGGCCCTAGGATTTTTTAATGGGAGTAAAAAATCCTTGGCCATGCCCTCCCTCCCTCGGATAGGACGTAAAATGGAAGTCCCGAGCCTGTACGATGTCAGGAACTCGTTAGTGATCCCTATCCTAATTATACCTGGATAGGCAAAATTTAGGACTCCCATTGTAGCATCATCCGATTAGCCTTAGTGGCTTAAAATGACGTTAAACAAACAAACAATTTAATCAAATAATTAAATAACACAAGCACAAACGACTGAAACATGTGGTACTTCAACATTGTAATTTTTGATTAAGTATAAGCCATATTTATTTTTAATTTTAATTCAAAATATTTTATTCTTATTTTTTTATTTTTTATTTTAATCATCAAGTATACAGGTATATTAATCTAATTGTAGATTATTTATATTTTGATTAAATTGTAATAACGCCCACAGTAATCTTATACTTATCAATTTAAGTTTATTTAATTCTACATTAACTTAAAATTAAATAATTAAAAAAGAAAAATTTACATCAACACATTCTGTCAAGAATGTGTGTTTTTTTCATTTTCTCCCCCTATTGTAATTAGCTTGCTTATTTTTAAAATATGGGAAAAGGTAAATTTGTATTAAGTTTTTCATATTCATTTTTAATTTTAATTCAAAATATTTTATTTTATTATTATTTTTTTTATTTATTTTAATCATCAAGTATACAAGTATATTAAACTAATTGTAGATTTTTTATATTTTGATTAAATTATAATAACATCCACAGTAATCTTATACTTATTAATGTAAGTTGATTAAATTTTACATCTATACATTCTGTCAAGAATGTGGGGGTTTTTCATTTTATTTTTCCCCTGTTGTAATTAGCTTGCTTATTTTTAATATATGAGATTTGTAAGTAAAAAAAAATTGTAAGTTAAAAAAAAAAACTTGCGAAATAGGATTCGCTAACAAATCTTGGGGCCAAAAAAAAAAAAAAAAAGTTAAAAAAGCAAAGGCTTGTAAAACTTGTATTTATATTATTTTTAAAATAAAAAATAAAAAAAATAAGACGCTGCTCGACTTACAAAAAAAAGTTAGGTTTTGAAAAAGAAGAATAGAATTTGAAATTCTAGTGAACCTACTGGATTTCTCGGGAATTGCGAAGGTGGCTAAAAGTTGGGAAAAAAAAGATGGAGGCCAAAAAAAAAAAAAAAAAAAACCTAACTTCTGACAGACCAAAAACGTGTTCCATGGGTTCTAAAACGTATATAAAATTCAACACTACCTTCCACCGATCTACTTCGATAGAGCCCGAAATAATTCCAAAACATTTTTTCAGCACGAATTTAAAAGATTAAATTAGGTTTAATGTTTCCACTTCTGCCTGACAGTGTTTACCCACAATAAATTTTGATTGCACAATTACAAAGTCATTACATCAAGTGAATAAAAACCGATGTTCAAGATAAATTGGGGTCGAACGCGCAATTTTAGGACGTCACCCCTTTCCTTTATTAAAAAAAAAATAAACCCTTATTTTTGTTAGATATACATTTCTTAAGGATAAAAAAATATATGTGTGAACGGAGCAACATTTTCATTACTAACCCGAAAAATATAAGATAATATATATATATATATATATATATATATATATATATATATATATATATATATATATATAGGTAGTTTACTTTCAATGTAATTATTTGTAGGACAGAAGCAAACTTGTTGGCTAAGATAGTTTAGCAAAAGCCAATTCTTTCAATCGGACTGAGTTTTCAACTCAGTAATGAGCAGATTTTGACTAAAATATCCTTTCATTTGAATATCTTTCAGTAGACTGTAGATATTTATATATATATAATGGTGTTCCTTAGAAGCACGTCTATCAAAACATATATATGAAGACAAATATTATTTTAGTTACTAGTTAAGGACTTGAACAGTAACTAAGGATAACTAAGGAACTAAGTTTGATGTTAAGCCAAAGTGAGCAAACGGTTTGTCCATCGAAAATATTATTTTTAAGTAGGATTGGTTTGTTTTTTTTAAATTATCAACTTCAAATTAATAAAAAAAATCAACAGCCCTACAATAAAATATAGCTTGTCTGGTGTACGATTCGTCTAACTCAAACGTATTTTTAACCTTTTAACTACCAGTGGCTAATATACAAATATAAGCCAGCCTCAACGGCGGACCACATCATGCACCACTAAATCCACAGTTAAAGGGTTAAAAATAGTTTTCTTCACGAATTATCTTCTAATTTTCCTCCATATGTTTGCAAGTCCGCGATATTGATGATTCTTCAAACATTTCTTTAAACAATCGTATAAACGGGTAATGGGTATATATACGAAGAGGGGGCATAGAAAGGGAGGGGCAGATATATTTGCTCTTCTAAAAATATTTTTTTTTTTTAACTATACTAGTCTTGCATTGGATGTACGATATGTTTTAAAAATATCACGTATATTAGTGTGTGCAAATTTAATCCTTAAAAAAAATACACGATATTAAAGTTTATATAAGGTATTTAGCAATAATAATGATCACTATATTACATTTTTTTTTCAGATTTTATCATTATCTAAGAAAAAAATTTTTACAATTGATATAATTTATTGTAATTGTAAATAAATAACTAATTGATTGATATAAAAAAGATGATAATTTGCAGCGGCAAGATAACCTTGCGCTCTACATTAAGCAATCAAACCGGACTCCGGGAAAGGTCAATTGCGATTGGTTACTCAATAGATAAATATACGTCATCTCTAGATATATTTATATATATTTGTATTATCCAATCAATATTATTATGTTAACTTACAGCATAGTTGAACTGCGCGTTGAACTGTCGATCGTTCGCTTTGATTCGTCTCTCTGTCTCTGAAAAAAAAATAATAAAAACAATTAAGATTTGAATATTAAATAATTTAATAATAATAAAATAATACAACTATAGTTAAACAGAAAACAGTAATTCGTACCAGGAGTCCCTACAGGGCTACTAAGAAATTTTATTGACCCCATATTATAAATTTGAGAGTGAAAATACAAAATGTATCCCTGTAATCTACATAATACTAAAATTAAAGTAACTGTTTTAAGTAGCATACTTTTCCCTAATTTCCAGGATTAACAACCGTCATTGAAGCCTTTTAAAAAATCATGAAGTAAAAGACCCTTTAAAACAACAATATTATAAATAAAATTTCGAGCTTTGATATTGAGCCTAAAAATAAATGTAAGAACAAAGAAAAACAAAGGATAAACATTATGAAATAGTAATAAATCATAAGAAAACTTCTTGTATTAATGAATTAAAAAAGAATGAAACATGAAGAGACGAATAACAAAAAGGTATAAAAATATCATGGAGAGCCAAACTAGACAGAAAAAAAATAAATAACAGAATACATTAAAATAAAATAAATAAATTTCTCATCCTTTCATTTTTTTTTAATTTTTAGGGAGCTTGATAGATATAAAGTAATAGAATAGGCGGGATTTAAAGGTGGAAAGGGAATTAGAGAGATGGGTAAAAAGAGGAACTGAATTCCATGGGGTGAGATTCAGATTATAAAAATCTGTCATGAAATGAGAACATCTTTAATAAAAAGTTAGCTGCCTAAAAAAGAGTCCAATTTGTAATTTAGATGGCTCCTTATTTCCAGAATATAGAAGAATATATCTGTGTATCGGGTAAAGCACGAATCAATTTTTGTTTAACTCGTTAGAAGGCTACTATTTAAAAAAACCTTTAAAGTCAGTATTGAAATATTAAAGAGAAAAAAAATACAAAATAATATTCTTTCTCAAATCTGCATGTAGGATATGGAATACAAACACAAAATGTATTGGTAAAGAAAGGTATATTCTTATATGTCTATAAGATATAGATTTATAATGATATATGTATAAAGATATATAAAATGTATCTATGTATTCCCAATTGATATATTTTTGTATGATGTTCAGTAAGTGGTTGAACAACGATATCATGGCAGGTTTCGAGAATGTGCTGTTTTCTAGCTCAAACACTACATCATTTCTTTATTTTATTCTTTACTCTATATCATTTTTAACACCTTAAAATTTTCAATATAATTGAATATTGGAAATATTGACTTAAATGAGTACAAGATAGCTGGTGACTAAAATTAATCTTAACTTCATTGAACATAAAATGAATTATGAACAAATATTCAACAAAACTATTCGAAATTTTTAAGAATACTGATACAGAATAAGGGATGTGGTAAGAGCCGTTAAGTGGAAGCTGTTTTGTTTTTTCTCACTTTCCTAGTTTTCCGGGAATATAATTATTTACCCATTATTGGTGTTTGTTTACACAAATATACGCAATTAATAATATATTAGTAAAGTGCTTATTTTAATAATTGCTGTGTTTGTATTATAAATTTATTGATAGTAAATTAATAGGAACAGAAACTCCAGACAAAAGATTCTTCTCCTACACTAAAAGAAGCTTTTTATTAATTTTTTAAATACTTAATTAAATACCCTATATTGTTGATAACTTTTAAGAAGTATAAAAAATAATAATATCAGGAATTTTATTCCATCAAAGAAAATTACGAAATTTGTATTATCATTACCAGAGAAGATAATTCTCAATTAACTTTTATTTAGTTATGTTTCCCATAATCATGGAAATGCAATCGGAAAATCGCAGAAATATAATAGAAGTTATGCAAAGCCATATGAATATATAAAAGATTTTGAGATTTTGTAACTTTTAATGAATTAACGATAAAAAAAAGATTGCTATTGATTTTTTTCTTTAATATTTTAATACTGACTCTAAAGAACTAATTAAAATAAAGTTATATTGACCCGCAAAATTATAACTTTATATGGAAACTTTCCATTCCATGTATAATATGGCAGCCGTGATAGGCAGCTATTATATTCTGAACAGTTATATTAAATTTATTACTTGAATGAAATTAATAGTATAGGTACTATTCGAACACTATCCTCCATCATTCTTCTAATTTAACAATTTCTGGAAGGTCTAGGTGATATGCCTGTCACATAGATTTGGGGGATATACAGTAGACAGATTCGGACCCAGAGTCGAAAAATTCGCAACCTTCGTCGAAGAGGAAGCTAATTTTTTATAAATGAATGAAAGTAAAATAAATACTTCAAGTCGTTATGTAATCGAAATAGGTAGGTACCTATCGTGGGCATATAACATAAAACTAGGTAATAAAATAATAATAAATGTAATAAAAAGATGAGTATAAAATGCATCAGCTAATTTTCAAAACGGAAACTGTTCTATAATTGGACGCTATGATTTCGAAGAATAGATAAATAAAGAGAAATCTCTTTCATATTTCTTCTTCTTATCGCTCTTCCTCTTGTTCTACAAGTACAGATAACGCTAAAGTGCGAGCGCGAACACATACAAACAAACATAATGAAACAAAAGGATTTGAAGAGAACGCAAACGGTATCCTTGATCTAGGACACGGTTGCGCGCTGACCCTGCACCCGGCAAGGACAGCCACAGAAATCGCCAGAGCCGCAGTTTGAGGATGCTCAAGGATGAACGGAAATGGATACGGTATTATTTCTTTCATAACATATAATTTTCATGTTGGTTCTTATTTCAAAGACAATACCAGATAATGGTCAAAGGAATGAACTCAAATTTAACCATAAAGAATTCAAAACAAAGAAGCTGCCACGTGAAAATTGAACAACTCGGAAGTAAATCTTTAGTGGATACTTATATAAGATGAACAATATAGATCTCGTAGCAATGCAAGTGGGGACACCTGTGGTGTAGTCGTCAGCATGGCAACCTACAATACTAAAGGTCGCTGGTTCGCGTCCCAAGGTGGCCCTAGGATTTTTTAATGCGAGTAAAACATCCTGGCTATGCGGTCCATTGGCGGTTCCAGGGGGGGGGCTGTGGGGGCTGCAGCCCCTCCCTTTGGAAAATTTTTCGTCATTTTAAGATAGAATTTGACTTTCTTTAATGTAAGGAAGCAAGTTAAAGAACAAATAATGTGAAGAACAAGTAGAATTTTAGTTGTGGGAAAGGAACATAAAGGTAAAGAAGCTGATTAGCAGATCCAAATGAAGGGCTGTAGGGCTGCAGCCCCCCCCCCTTTACGATCGGCTGGATCCGCCCATGATGCCGTCTATCGGATAGGACGTAAAATGGAGGCCCCGAGCCTGCGCGATGTCAGGAACTCGTTAAAGATCCCTATCCTAATGATACCTGGATAGGCAAAATTAAGGACTTCCACTGTAGCATCGTCCGATTAGCCTTAGTACCATAAAGAGACGTTATTATAAGACTTATTCAAAGCTTTTCTAAAAATCATTGATATTCATTTATTTAAATAAGGCAATTATAGTTCGCTAAAAGTGAAATTAGAAACGGAAAATAGTCTTTAATTTCTACTTGGGATTTTAATTTTAACTCTTCAACTCCTAATGCACCCTCCAGGGTGCACTGCTTCTGTTTTACTTTAAATTGGCCAATTCCTTTATCTTATAACATTAAAGCTTTAAAAACACTCTTCAGTAGCTGTAGAACATGTCACAGCCTGTACAAGCCAATAGACTGTTCGAGGGTAATAACTTTCTAAAAGTTGTCACCTCTATGTTTTCAACTGTCATCAGAGCAGCCTGTTGAATTTTAGTCACAGTGTCAAACGAAATGTATTTGCTCACTTTTTTGTTTTATCTAAATAAAATAGTTACAATATAAAATAAATAAAATAGTTACAAATTTGCCAAAGTAAGAAAATATATGTCCATACGTTGCAAAAATTTCAAGAAATGTGGAGTAAGTCTACACATTCACTGTTGACATGAATTTGTTGGAGCTCTCCAGTGAAGTTTTATGTTTATAAGTGAAAGTTTTTAATATTTTGTTATTGTTGTTATTATTATTATAATTAGGTTATTAAATTTTTTTAGCGTTTTTAAACAACTTTTTATTGTAATCGAATAAAGAAATTGTAACTGTATTGTTGTTGTGCCTTAGGTAAAGTGTTGCTCCCTTAGCTAATAACATAGCTAAAATTAACTATAATTATCAAACAACTTTTTTTTTTTAAATAAATTTTTATGCCCAGCATGCCGGAAAACTAAGTGAAAACAAAGGATCAATCGAGGAAGCAATATAGTATTTTGAGGGTTGAAGCAATCTTGGTAGATCATCAGCCATCATCTTATATACCACAATGTAATTTATATTTAAACATTCTATAAGAAGGAGATTTTTTTATTATATCTTTATAAATAGGAATAAACCGCCAACGTTTGCAATACAGTTACAGCATTAAAGTATTTTTAGAAAAGATAGCACTTACAGGCGATGGGAAAGCCAGTAAGACTCTGAATTCGACGATGAATAAAACCAAAACAACATTTAATATGATAATTTCATGACGATCCTACAACAGGAGAATGCACAGGTAAGCATGAGGTTTTCTAAATAATTGAAAGACAATAACATTAGCATGGTTATGTATTTTCTTTAAATTTTAACATAGCTTATTATCACAATTATTTTCAGACGTTGTATTTCTGAACTTCATCAGTAATTTTTTATATAAATATGGAGCTGGTCGACTAAAGTCCCTTATTATAAAAACATAAATTATATGTGAGATCGACCCATGGTTATTTCTTAATGAATTATTATATTATAGACAATCTACCCATTAGCTAGACAATTTTCTGATTTTAAAAACTAGTTGAGTTGTAATCATCGACATCCCATCTAATCAGATTCCGATGAAACTATACGAACTACTTCATTATAAAACTAGACTTACATGGGTAACCACCGAGTATAGAAGTATGATCCTTCAATGCCATAAAATGTGGGAGTGTTTGGATACAAGTATTATAATTATACAGATATATCTTTTTTTTTTTTTAAACAAGCCACTCCTTAACGTTACTTTCAACAGAAGGGAAGAACCTTGAATAAAATATATAAGGTGACAGACTATATTGTTAAGTATTCACCCAGATCTACAAGGTTTGGTGATTTTCAAAATACAAAATGAGAGTTTTCTGCATTTCCTTGAAGAGGAAAAAACGAAAATATAAAAATAAATAAACCGGTAGAAATGTGGCGTGGAAATACCGATATTTAGTAATTAGTCCTTAAATAAAGAATAGCTGTTTTATTTTTTTTTGATAAGGTAAAATTTAATTGTTCGTTGATTTTTTTTTTAGGGATCAGAAATTCTCCAATAGGCCACAGTTTGGAATTTTGAACTTTGTTAAAAAACAAATTGATATAACAGAATATATTTTACTGAAAATTATTAAAACTGCAGAAATCGCCCATGCCCTCTTCATTACTTTCACTTAGCTATATATGAAATATATGGGGAAAGGGAAAGTATTGCGATCATGGAAAATTTCGACTTAAAATTATTTCATTTAAATATTTAATAATAATTATTTTCGACTAAATAAAAGTTTGGGGTCCCCTGAGTCCTAATAACCAAGTCCCGCGAAATGGTCTGTGAGATCAGACTAGCTCAACAACTTATAAACCGTACGAACCTGATTTGGTTTTTTTTTTGTGTATGTGATTCGCGATGTGACAGATAAAGTTTCATCAAAATTGTTCAAACGGAGGTGGTACTTTATTTCATAACTTTTTTTTCCCATTTTTTACTCTTTTTTTCGATTTTCTCAAAAACTATTTTCGATTTAGATAAAACTGGGCATTTGACGTATGTATATGCCCGCGATAAGAGCAAAAATTCCATCAAAATTTATCAAACGGGGGGGGGGCACTTTATTTTATAAATTGTTTTCCTATTAGGTAGCTTTGTTTCTGATTATATGGCGAAATTATCTATTTCTAGTTTCGTCTAAAAATAAGTAGACATAAACAGGAGAAAAAAACAAAAATATTCTGTCAACTCATAAAACATGTTGAGCCCACACCTTCGCAGTCCGCCTTTAATGACAGACGATTGTTTATAATTAAAGATGTTCTGTTCATTTAATGAAAATTATTTCTTTCATCGTAACTATTTGAAGTTTTCCAATACTAGATAGAGAATTATAAAATCAGACGACTTGGAGTATTATGCTTGCATTGCCGAATCATCACAATTAAAAACTTTTACATAATAATAAAAAAAAAAAAAATAGTATACTTTTGAGAGCAAATATAAGTAAATGAATGTGGAAAAATGTGTGTCTTCGAGGAAAGGCATTTAACAAAACGCGTGAATTTCTAATCTACGTAAGTTGGTAAGGGAAAGGCATGTGTTGTGCGCAGCGCACCATATTTTTAGGTTCTATCTTTATTTCCATGAAACTTCAAGAATTAGGAAGAGATATCTTACATCATTACAAAGCTTATTGATATTTGTAAATACTATTTCCAATATAGTATAAAGAATATTTTATTTCAATTAATTTAATGCAATTAAAAAACTAATAACCATGCAGGGGCATCAAAAAATTAAGTATTATTTAAACAGAGAGAAATTTTGGAGTATTATAAGGAAGATAATCTTTGTTGTCGTTTCGAGGGATACTACATGTGCCGGAAAAAATTGATCGCTCATGCATGGAGAATGTTATGATGTTGTGTCAGCATTCAATGGGAAGGAACAGGAATACTCCCGCGGTAAAAATAGAGTTCAGGCAAGATGACTATCATAAAAAGGAAATAAAAGAATACGTTAAATGTTCTGAATTGGATGGTTGTATATACTGGATTACACGAATTCCTTTATGATTACTACTTTTTATTTAGTACCATAGGTAGTAGAAACAATGATGTGATGCCTTTTTTACTAGAAAAATAGAGGTATATATAGAAAAATCTGGTGCGTGCGCGCAACACACAACTTTCACTTACCAACTTACTTAGATTAGAAATTAATGCGTTTTGTTAATTGCCACTTCTCAAATGAACAGAACAGCTTTAATTATAACGCATTGGTTTGTCATTAAAGGCGTACGGCGCATGCGTGAGCTCAAGATGTTTTATGAGTTGACGGAATATTTTTCTTTTTTTCTCCTGTATATGTTTACTTGATTTTCTTCATGTATCATATTTAGCCATTTCTTATTTTTAGGCGTGATGAGAGACAGTTAATTTCCCAATATAAACTAAAACAAAGGTACTTTATAGAAAAACAAAAAAGGCCCCTTCCCCATTTAAGCCCCCTCAGAACATTTTAATAATGATAAAGCTTACCTGATATTAAATAACAACTAATTTTCATTAAACATAACGAATTTAATAAAAATCGTTAAAGCCGTTTTTGAGGTAATCGATCAAAAAGGTAAAAATTGGACAAAATTTATTAAGTAAAGTCCCCCCTCCTGTTGATCAATTTTGATGAAATTTTTACAGTCATATCTCGGGCATATGAATACATCAAATACCAAGTTTGATTAAAATCGTTAAAACCGTTTTTGAGTAAATAAAAAAAACACGTGAAAATGATACAAAATTTATTAAGTAAAGTCCCCCCTCCGGTTGATCAATTTTGATGAAATTTTTACAGTCATATCTCGGACATATTAATAGATCAAATACTCAGTTTAATCAAAATCGTTAGAGCCGTTTTTGAGAAAATCGAAAAAAACTTGAAAAGTTATTAAATAAAGTACCCCCTCCCTTTGAGCAAATTTGATGAAATTTTTGCTGTCACATCGCGGGCATATACATACTCTAAATACCAAATTTCAGGTTCGCACGGTTTATAGTTTTTGAGCTAGTCTGTTCACACACACACACACAGACACACACACACACACACACACACACACACAGACCATTTCGCGGGACTTGGTTATATTGACTCAGGGGACCCCAAAACGTGTATTTCCGTTGAAAACCGGAAGTCGAAAATTTTCACGATCGCAATACTTCCACTTACTATATATTTCATATATAGGTAAGTGAAAGTAAAAATATTCATGAACGATATCTTATTTTTTCTCCTCGACATTTTGTAGCTACATTAGGAGGTAAATAATATAAAAAAAAAAAAAAAAATCGTTTTCCCGATTAACTGAACAATTACCTCAACAGAGGTCAATTTGGCGTGGAGTAGTGTTTGGTTATAAAAAGTGTTTTTTGTTTTTTAAATATAATATTCAATCTTTAATAATTAAAAAACTATAATTTAAACCAATATTACACTATATTATCAAACTATAAACCTATAATTTAGGTAATAATAAAAAACTGTATCACTATAACCAATTGAGGGTCTATGGTTCAGAACTAGGTAAGAAAGTACTGTTTCTTGGTCAGTAGTAGTGCAAGGAGGTGATTTGAACGTCATCACGCTCAATAGGAATAATTAATTTTAATAATAGAATAATTAATTTTTTCAATTAAGGGTACCCAATTTATAAAGGCTGTGTTTGCCCAAGGAGGGTTTCTCGGCTCCAGAGACGATCAGTGACAAATATAAAAGATATCATGCCAAGCCAGTATCGAACTAGGGACCTTGAGCACTGCAACTCGATGCCTTACGAATGAGCTACCCCTCCCCCCCCCCCCTTACATTTAACAATACTCGAAATTGAAGAATTCCCCATTCCCTCCCCTGGACCCGGAAATTCTGTATAGCCTAAACGGCGAGGAAGGGGAGGACATAAAGAAAAAAAAAAGAACCGCATTTAACATTATACCTCTAACCGTATTATAACTTTCGTAGGCTCTCATTCTAAATCCAACAATAACAATAAGTTAGGTTTTGTATTCTTCACAAAGCTATTTGAAACTATTTTTTGAGAACCGCATTAAATTTGCCCCTGACAAACGACATATCGGGTTCCCAATCACCAAAATTATAGGTGATTGGGAACCCGAAGATAGCCACTTCAAAGGGACACATTTAGTAATATTCGGCATTAATCCCCCACCCTCTATCCTGGCTGGGAAAACACGTATAGTCTAAACGACGAGGAACGGGAGGACCCAAAGAAAAAAAAAAAGAAAAACTGTATTAGACTTTATATCTCTATAAAGCATCAAACATTATAACTGTATTATATCTTTCGTAGGCACTCATTTTAAATCCATCAAAATTTGGTTAACTGATCTTGGTTTGATAATCTTAACAAAGCTAATTGATACTCGATATGTTAAGATCTCTATTATACATCCAAAGTTGTTTTAAACTAGTGAATAATACATTAATAGTGACATCACACATGGGCGTCACCAGCACCAAATAATTGGGGGGAGGAATCTATATTCTCATAGATAAGTAAAAATTGTAGAGGCTAAAAGTTGAAATAACAACGCCTAAAAACAATTTTCGGGGCATTTAATTACTCCTCCAATGATATACTTTAAATGTATTAATAAAACTTGCCAAGTTTATGTCACAATCAGAGTGTAAGTAGTTGTCCCCTTTTTGTACCCTTACCAAATATTGGGGGAGACGCGTCCCCCTGTATCCCTCGGCGGTGTCGCCCATGACATCACATATGGAGTGACGGAAAGCGAAGGGGCTGGAATTCGAAATGTGTTAAACTTATATAGCACGTTAATAATAAAAAATAAGGATTATAAGCGTTAAGTAAATGTAGCGGCTTAACAGTTTAATTACGATCATCCTATCAATCCTGTAGGAGATGCCGCAGGGTTATCCTCCCCGTCATGCCAGTGTAATAAATGTTATATAGTGGAACTTCCCTCGACGGACACATTTAATAAACGGACAGCTTTCAATTCCCCGGCTTCGTTCTGTTTATTCTGCATTGAATTTAACTTATAATAACCGGATCTTCTAATAAACGGAGGCGGATTTAGCTTTAGTACTTTTTCTTTTTAACGAAACTCTCTCATGCGGACGGTGGGCAAGACAGACGATGTAATTTTTTAAAACGGCCAAACTAAAACAAACGAAAGTTAAGACAAACGGAGAAATCATCTTTAAAGACGAGTTTTTCAATTTTAATTTTTATTTGAATTTTGAATAGTTAGCATGTGATGTATCACATAAAATTTCTGGGTTCCTAACTGCCTCAATTAATTTTTCTTCCAATTTTCACCTCACCTGCGTGACGCAGGCCGTAACAAAAACTGCGCTACCTCACCCTGCGGCTTAACGTTCGCTCCTGCTTTCTATTCTACTGTACTCAAAAACTCGCGTCACCTAACCTCACCTCACGTCACGGAGCTGTGCTCCAACATACGCCCAGCCTAAACAAAACGTTAAGGTTTCAATTTTTTTGTATACTTGAGGAGTCTCGAACAAGTTAAAGTGTTGAAACTAACATACGACATTAAGAGTTATATCGCATGTTTCAGTGCAGTTTAGTGTGTCTTATTTTACAATAATAAGGTCTAACGGAACAATTTATTAACATTACTCCAAAGAAAAAAAAAAAAATTTAACTTCAAATGAAAAATCGAAACTAATAAAAGTAAGTGAAAAAGATGCACTTATCATCCCAGCTTTCGTTCGCGCTTTGAAACAAAAAATTAATTTTAAAGTGAGCAGAGCTGAAGAAAACAATATAAAATAATATAAAATATTACTGATTAATTTAAACATTAAACACGAAATTTCTCCATTGCTTCAATTTTAATATAATACCAAATAACAAAATAATTTATAAGAGTTACGATAAATTCTTTTGTTCTATCATGATGATCCATTTTATTTTTGGATCAAATTAAGTTTATTGCACATAAAATATGTGTTTAGATATGCAAAGCACATTTTAAAATTTATAAAAAATAAAATCACTATCCGTATTTATTTTATTGCATTTTCCAAGTTCATCTTTATTTTTATTATTTCTTTTTGAAGATTTTGGTCAGGTTCGCATTTAAAATTTTCTTCTCATAAGCGGACATTTCGTCATTCCCCTATGATGTCCATCTAAGGGAAGTTTCACTGATTATTACTTTTCTTTTTAACAACTTTGGATAAAGAGTATAAGAAAGAAATATATACTGACCAGGTCAGACGATTTTTATCACTTCATAAAGTATTTTTATAATTTTCTATTTTCCTCATGCATACGGTCTTGATCGATAGAGATTTCTTTTCTTAATATTATTTTGGTAAAAGAAAATAATTTAAAAAAATATTCGCTTAAGAAATATCACATTGAGGCCGACGCACAGTGGGAAAATTTTGTCATTTAGCGGCCAAAAATCTATAACCCCTGACCAAATGACGATAATCGAATAATTCTTTTTTCACTAAAGAACATGGGATTTTCTTTATCAGTGAATATAAAAAAAATATAAATATCATCACTCTAGGTATTTCAAAATTAATTTTAATCTGAATCCTTTCTTCACTTTAATTTAAATAAAATAGTTTATTATATACATGGTCATACATAGAGAGTGAAATGAGTCAGAATTATTATCTATTGACATTTCTGATTATAAAAATGTCTTTTTCAGGTATTTGCTACTTTCAATAGATCTTAAAATAATTATTGTCTGAACACGAAAAAATCCAAAAAATTAAAATAAAAATATCCTATTTTTTAGAACTTTTAATGAAAAAAAAAATTATCAAATAATTAAAGTGGAAGTATATTTTAGGATTTAGTCCAATTCGAGACCGATAATATATTGAAAGTTGAAATATAGGGATTTAAATTTTAAAATCAATATATCGCCGATCGATCGCATTTGATCGATCAAATTCTTTTAGCTTTTTTTTTTTTTTTTTTTTTTTTTTTTTATATATATTTGTGTACATTTTTTATTTATTTATTAATTGTGTATTTATTTATGTCTATTCACTTATTTATTCATATATTTATATATTCGTCTAGTTATTTATCTGTAAGCTATTTTGTTTTTTGCTCTGTATGCGTGCAATGATAGGACGGGGAGAAAAATGAGAGAGAATGTTGAAGACAGGGCAAGACAGACGATGTAATTTTTTAAGACGGCCAAACTAAAACAAACGAAAGTTAAGACAAACGGAGAAATCATCTTTAAAGACGAGTTTTTCAATTTTAATTTTTATTTGAATTTTGAATAGTTAGCATGTGATGTATCACATAAAATTTCTGGGTTCCTAACTGCCTCAATTAATTTTTCTTCCAATTTTCACCTCACCTGCGTGACGCAGGCCGTAACAAAAACTGCGCTACCTCACCCTGCGGCTTAACGTTCGCTCCTGCTTTCTATTCTACTGTACTCAAAAACTCGCGTCACCTAACCTCACCTCACGTCACGGAGCTGTGCTCCAACATACGCCCAGCCTAAACAAAACGTTAAGGTTTCAATTTTTTTGTATACTTGAGGAGTCTCGAACAAGTTAAAGTGTTGAAACTAACATACGACATTAAGAGTTATATCGCATGTTTCAGTGCAGTTTAGTGTGTCTTATTTTACAATAATAAGGTCTAACGGAACAATTTATTAACATTACTCCAAAGAAAAAAAAAAAAATTTAACTTCAAATGAAAAATTGAAACTAATAAAAGTAAGTGAAAAAGATGCACTTATCATCCCAGCTTTCGTTCGCGCTTTGAAACAAAAAATTAATTTTAAAGTGAGCAGAGCTGAAGAAAACAATATAAAATAATATAAAATATTACTGATTAATTTAAACATTAAACACGAAATTTCTCCATTGCTTCAATTTTAATATAATACCAAATAACAAAATAATTTATAAGAGTTACGATAAATTCTTTTGTTCTATCATGATGATCCATTTTATTTTTGGATCAAATTAAGTTTATTGCACATAAAATATGTGTTTAGATATGCAAAGCACATTTTAAAATTTATAAAAAATAAAATCACTATCCGTATTTATTTTATTGCATTTTCCAAGTTCATCTTTATTTTTATTATTTCTTTTTGAAGATTTTGGTCAGGTTCGCATTTAAAATTTTCTTCTCATAAGCGGACATTTCGTCATTCCCCTATGATGTCCATCTAAGGGAAGTTTCACTGATTATTACTTTTCTTTTTAACAACTTTGGATAAAGAGTATAAGAAAGAAATATATACTGACCAGGTCAGACGATTTTTATCACTTCATAAAGTATTTTTATAATTTTCTATTTTCCTCATGCATACGGTCTTGATCGATAGAGATTTCTTTTCTTAATATTATTTTGGTAAAAGAAAATAATTTAAAAAAATATTCGCTTAAGAAATATCACATTGAGGCCGACGCACAGTGGGAAAATTTTGTCATTTAGCGGCCAAAAATCTATAACCCCTGACCAAATGACGATAATCGAATAATTCTTTTTTCACTAAAGAACATGGGATTTTCTTTATCAGTGAATATAAAAAAAATATAAATATCATCACTCTAGGTATTTCAAAATTAATTTTAATCTGAATCCTTTCTTCACTTTAATTTAAATAAAATAGTTTATTATATACATGGTCATACATAGAGAGTGAAATGAGTCAGAATTATTATCTATTGACATTTCTGATTATAAAAATGTCTTTTTCAGGTATTTGCTACTTTCAATAGATCTTAAAATAATTATTGTCTGAACACGAAAAAATCCAAAAAATTAAAATAAAAATATCCTATTTTTTAGAACTTTTAATGAAAAAAAAAATTATCAAATAATTAAAGTGGAAGTATATTTTAGGATTTAGTCCAATTCGAGACCGATAATATATTGAAAGTTGAAATATAGGGATTTAAATTTTAAAATCAATATATCGCCGATCGATCGCATTTGATCGATCAAATTCTTTTAGCTTTTTTTTTTTTTTTTTTTTTTTTTTTTTATATATATTTGTGTACATTTTTTATTTATTTATTAATTGTGTATTTATTTATGTCTATTCACTTATTTATTCATATATTTATATATTCGTCTAGTTATTTATCTGTAAGCTATTTTGTTTTTTGCTCTGTATGCGTGCCATGATAGGACGGGGAGAAAAATGAGAGAGAATGTTGAAAGATTTGCTCAAGAGTGATGTAAACTATAACGGGGGAAGAAAAAAGTAAGAAAAATAATGGTTTAAGGGAGAAAAAGAGAAAAAAAAAAGGAAAAAAAAATAAACAAATAAAAAGTAAATAAAATATTGGAAAAGAAAAAAAAAAAATGTAAGATTTTGTAACCGTAGGTTTATATTGTAACGAGTTTTTTTTCGCTTCGGTTACGTCCGTCTGGAGTCGCGAAGAGATCATTTGAGCCCTTTTTGCGCAAGGCGGCTGTTTGCGCGGGTAGTTTAAATTTAAAATAGTTATAGTGTCGCTACCTGTGGTACCCACCATATTGGCCATTCCCGTAAGAACTGTGGTACCGAGTGGATGTACCGTACCGTACCGTACCTTCTTTTCTTTCAGTTAATTTTTGATGTTTGGCGAAGAAGTGCCCATTAGTTAATTATTTTTTATTTTGAGGATCTCAGCGGTAAGCCTCCTGAGTTAAATTATTATTGTATTATTTTAATTTTAATTTAAAACTAATTATTTCAAAATGATTTTTAGTTGGTGTCTGAAATATGTCTCGACTATGATTTTAAGTTGGTGTCTGAAATATGATATTACATTTGGTGTTTGAACTATGATATTAAGTAACATCTCAACTATTAAATTACATTGGAGTCTGAAATATTTATATTACATTGGTATCTGAATATTTTGGTGTTTTACTGTAAGAACCTCTGGACCAAAACCAATAAACCATGTCACACAAATTAATGGCGCCTCGAACTGGGACTAAGGAAAACTCCAAGATAAGTGTCGTCTTGAAGATTTATTAATTAATAGCTTTATTAATATAAAATTAATGTTAAGCAAATTTATCTAATACATAGTACGAGAGAGTACAAGTTATATTGTTTGAGCACTTTGTTTAAATTGAGAGTATTAGTTTATACTTACGTTTGAGCTAAATCAATAACAATAACAAGAACGAAGTTAAAGCTACGTTTAACTTACGATACTTTTGTTATTTACTGATTTCCCTTTCAATATCGTAAGAATATTATTTTCAACGAAATAACATTTTCGAAGAAAGGCAATTACTTAAATTTTCTTTAAAGATTTTATTGTATATTACGTAAGCCTTTTAACAAATATTTTTACATGGTTTTAATTTTTTTTTCCAATTACTTATATCTTTTTAACAAAATATATTTTTTTCTTCATTGATTGAATGCTCAAAATATATTGTTCTAAGGAAAAATAATGTTTTCACAAACAGTATTGGAATTTAAATGTAGATTATTTTATTTGAATTGAATTTCAAAAGATAATTTCAAAACATTCAAATTAAGATTTCATTTACCTTTATTAATTTACTTTAATTTGATAATTTGGATTCTATTATTTTTTAATAAGAATTTTTATTATAATAAGGAATTTAATTTTTGTTTTATAATTTTAAAAATAACTTTTGATAACAGAGATACTATTTTCTTTTATGTTTGAAATAGTTTTAGTTTTCTTTTTTAAAGATTCTAACTTATGAAATAAGATTTATCTTAATTAGAATTTAGGAATATTTAATGTTTGTTTCATTAATTTATATCTTTTGTTTTTAATTTAAAACTTTTGTTTTGGTAAGAAAAAAAAATTTCTGTTAAGGCACTAGTTTGATGCCTTTTGGGTTTGTAAAGGAAGCTTACCCGAGTTCAATTTAATTTTTATTATCTTTTCTATTTAATATTTTGCATTTTTATACATATTTTTATTTTAATTGCCTGTTTAATTTATACAGTTTAAAATTTCTCTTGTTATCGTTTTCAGAGTGCTAGTTTATATATTTATTTTAATTTTTTTTTCTTGAAATTTTGTTTCTTTTGCTACCATGGGTGTTTCCGACGTTTTAATATCAGAGCGGGAGGACATATTTGCCGCAGTCCAGAACATTTTCACCAAATCGAACTCTTTGACTGTCAACACCGTAGTAGATTTTAAACCAGTTTACGATAGGCTAGTCAATTATGAGTCGCGTTTTGAGAATATTCAGTCCAAAATACGGGAATATAATGCAACTGTGACGGATAAAAAGGACAAGATTGAAACCTCCTCAATGCAAAACTCATTCAATGATTTAGTTGATACCACTAAAGCCAATTATTATAAATTGATAAAAGCCTGCAATCCTCCTGAAAAGAAACCTGAGATTTTGCCTACCCCTGTTTATCCTGTACCTCAGGAGCTACCGAAAATTGATTTACCGTTATTCTCGGGGAAATTGGAAGAATGGAGTGGATTTTATTCTCTTTTTGACTCTATGGTTCATAGAGAAAATTCTTTATCGACCATTAGGAAATTTCATTATTTACGAAGTAGCTTACGCGGGGAAGCTCTGTCCCTTATCTCAGGGTTCGCACTAGACGAAGCTAATTATTCCCTAGCTTATGATGCATTAGTCTCTAGATATCAAAATAAAAGGCGACTCGCCCGATTTTATATCAAGAGGGTGATGGATTTTACTCCCTTAAACAACTCATCAGCTAGTAACTTGCAAAGATTTTTATCTGAGCATGAAAATAATTTTTCTGCGTTATCGGCTTTAGGTATTGAAGACATGGGGGATTTCATCAAACTTCATTTAGCCCTCACAAATTTAGACCCCGGTACTAGAAAAGCGTTTGAAGAACAAATAAAGTCAACTGAAATTCCTTCTTATAAGGACTTGATAAATTTTGTTACGGAACGTTCTAGAGTCTTCGAGATGATGGCTCAAGAAGGCCGATCCGAAAAGTCTAATGCAAAAGGGAAAACCCGATTTACAAATCCCAATACAACTAGACAAGGCAATAACTCGAATTATGAGAAAGAACAAATATCGGGAATCTTTAGTGTTTCACCTTCGGGTTCCTCAATGTCAAAAGAAACAGACACTGCTACCGACAAATCCAATGGCAATCGTGAAGTAGAACAAATGAAAACGGAATCAGTTGGTTGTATGGAACGGTTATTCCCATCGAATAAGGTACAATCCAGAAATAGTCCTGGACCTATTGTCAATAAAAACGCTCCAAAAGACCTACAACCAGCTCCGAAATTAAATTGCTGGAATTGCGGTGGACCTCATGTATATTCTAGGTGTTCGCAGCCTCGTAAGTTGTTCTGTTATCGTTGCGGTAACCCAGGAGTTTCCATTCATGCCTGTCCTAAATGTACTCCGGGAAATGGGCAAGGGAATCGGAAGTAAGGGTCATTCCTATTCCCATGGTTTTAGCTGACCCACCAAACATCAATTCAACTATTACTGTTCCTTATCTAACACCTATGTGTACCTCTAAGTATGATCTCGTTTCTCCTTGTGTCGTCTCGAATTCTTTAGAAAATTCCACCGCACCTCTTTGTCCCTTACCGTTACCTAAACAGCTTTACATTGTTTTCCGAATAGGAAAACAATGCCAAAGAAGCTTGCCTTACTCGGCACTATTTGACCCTGGTTCCACGACCTCATTCGTTGGACCAGAAGGGATTAAAATTCTCTTTCAGCTTGGGTATGTCGTAGAGGAAATTCCTAAGTTTAATATTTGTGTCGCTAATGGAAGTACTAGTATTGTGGATAAAAGGTTCTCCATTCCAATTACCGTTGGAGATAGGTCGTATGACACAATACTATATGTTTTAACAACGCTTCCATTTATGTTCTTGTTTGGGTTAGATTTTATAGTTAACTCTAATATGTGCACAAACCTTCGTGAAGCAACATGGTGGTTTCAAGATGATCCTAACCATAAATTCTCGTTTCGTCAAGAGTTTCAATTTTCGGGAAATGAAACATCCAAACTTTGCGGTATTAATTCACTTAATTCCACAGAAAGATTGGATCTGGATAGGGTAGTTAGTGAAGGTTTGCTAACTCTTCAAGATTCTCCGGGATTAACAACGCGGATAAGCCATAAGATAGACGTTAATAGCGCTCAACCTATCAAACAACGCTCCTATCACTACTCGCCCAAAGTGCTTGAGGCAATGTACCGAGAGCTAGATCGGATGTGGGAAGAAGGCTTAGTGGAGCCTTGCCAATCCCCATGGTCATCTCCTGTAGTCATGGTTCGCAAGGGATCGGGCTACCGTTTTTGTATAGATTTTCGTAAAGTAAATGAAGTTACTCGAAAAGATTCCTATCCCATGCCAAATATGACTTCTCTTTTGGACGGACTTCGACAAGCCAGATATCTGACCAAATTCGACCTCAAGCAGGCATTTTTGCAAGTTCCACTAGCGGACGAATCCAGTAAAGACATTACTGCATTTACAGTTCCCGGAAGAGGGTTATTTAGATTTAAAGTTATGCCGTTTGGACTAACTAATTCACCTGCGACCTTTCAGAGGTTAGCAGATTCAATATTTGGGCCCGAACTCTACCCGTAGTAGTATTCCTTGACGATATTTTGATTTGTACGCCAACTTTTGAATTGCATTTAGATATGCTTAAGGAAGTATTCCGTCGACTTAAAGCTTCAGGTTTGCGCATCAACCCCGAAAAATGTGAGTTTGGATGTAATGAAGTTAGGTACTTGGGATATCTAATTAATAGTGATGGCATGAGTGTTGATCCAGACAAGGTTAGTTCCGTAACTTCGATTCCTCCTCCTACTAATGTTGGGCAACTTAGAAGGTTCCTTGGAATGGCAGGATGGTATCGTCGTTTTATAAAAGATTTCTCTTCAGTTGTCTCTCCACTTACATCCTTGCTTAAACGTAAAGCTAAATGGGTATGGACAGAAGAGCAGGAAGCCTCTTTCAATGCTCTCAAGTCAGCTCTGACTGAAGCACCAATATTAGCCAGACCAGATTTTGAGCAGCCTTTTCAATTACAGACCGATGCCAGTGATACAGGTCTGGGAGCGGTCTTAACTCAAATACAAGATGGTGAAGAAAGGGTCATCGCTTTTTGCTCCCGCACTCTCAGTCCAGCTGAAAGAAATTATACCGTGACCGAGAAGGAATGTCTCGCAGTTCTGTTTGGTATCGAAAAGAATCGGCATTACTTGGAGGGATATCCGTTTACCGTTATAACTGACCATGCAAGTCTTAAGTGGTTACTGAATTTGAAAAACCCTTCGGGCCGTTTGGCTAGATGGGCTCTTCGTTTACAACCATACAATTACAAAGTAGAATACCGTAAGGGCAAACTGAATACAGTTGCCGATGCTTTATCCAGAATTGCCGCAATAACCGTTTTATCTTCTAATCCCGATCATGGTTCTTCTTCCGGTGAGATTTCGTCTTCGGAATCCTCCATGTCGTCCGACGAATGGTATAATCAGAAATTTTACCGAGTCAAAAAGTCTCCAGAATTTCATCCTGGATGGTTGATAAAGGACGGACAATTATTATATCATCGGAAAAACCCTTTGAAGGGAGAGCTTGAGGACCCCAGTGAGGAATGGAAAGTTGTTGTTCCTAGACATTTGCGTAGATCTATAATTTATGATAATCATGATCTTCCGCAGTCGGGCCACCTGGGTATAGATAAAACTGTTGCTAGGGTTAGCAGATTATATTACTGGCCTGGACTATATCGCGATATAAGCCAATATGTCAGACAATGCGAATTATGCCAGAAAGTCAAACCCAGTAATACACCACCTCGCGGATTAATGTACCCTCGCTATAACAAGCAGCCTTGGGAAATTGTGTCAGTCGACATTATGGGTCCCTACCCTCGAAGTTCAAAAGGCAATGTTTATCTTTTAGTTTTCGTTGATTTATTTAGCCGATGGGTGGAATTGTGTCCGATTAGAAAAGCTACCTCTTCAGTTATTGTAGCGAAATTGAAATCCCGAATATTATATAGGTATGGGGCACCTCAGAAGTTAATTACCGATAATGCAAAGAACTTTGTTAGTAATCTTGTAAATGAAGTAGCTAAGGAGTTCGGTATTAAGAGAGAGACTACACCATTATATCACTCACAGGCAAATCCCACAGAGCGAGCAAATCGTAATATAAAGCAGCTAATCGTCACGTATCTCGGGAAAAGACACCAACGCTGGGACGAGAGATTAGGGGAGATACAATTTGCAATAAATTCTTCCGTTCAAGACTCAATAAAGTTCAGCCCTGCCTTCTTGAATTTTGGTAGAGAGCTAAGGCCTTTACACCAAGCTCCACAAGGGGATATCCTGGTAGCTCGCGAAGAAGAACAGGCTTCTTGGGCTACTAAATTAAGTAAATTACCTGAAGTACATCACGTTGCAGAGGAAAATTCTCTTAAAGCGAGTCTAACTCAGAGTAGGCGTTATAATTTGAGACGTAGGAAAGATCGTTTCAGTCCGGGAGATCAAGTGTTAAAGATGACTTTTCAGCTATCTTCGGCGGCTGATAAACTTGCAGCTAAACTTAACCCCAAATATGAAGGCCCTTATACGGTTGTTTCGGTTACTGCCGGCGGATCGTGTAAGTTAAGGGATCATAGTGGGAAGTTAGTAGGTTTATGGCATCCTTCAAAACTTAAATTATTTCGACAATCCTGACGGACTTACGCGCTGGAGGGGGGTGTGTAACGAGTTTTTTTTCGCTTCGGTTACGTCCGTCTGGAGTCGCGAAGAGATCATTTGAGCCCTTTTTGCGCAAGGCGGCTGTTTGCGCGGGTAGTTTAAATTTAAAATAGTTATAGTGTCGCTACCTGTGGTACCCACCATATTGGCCATTCCCGTAAGAACTGTGGTACCGAGTGGATGTACCGTACCGTACCGTACCTTCTTTTCTTTCAGTTAATTTTTGATGTTTGGCGAAGAAGTGCCCATTAGTTAATTATTTTTTATTTTGAGGATCTCAGCGGTAAGCCTCCTGAGTTAAATTATTATTGTATTATTTTAATTTTAATTTAAAACTAATTATTTCAAAATGATTTTTAGTTGGTGTCTGAAATATGTCTCGACTATGATTTTAAGTTGGTGTCTGAAATATGATATTACATTTGGTGTTTGAACTATGATATTAAGTAACATCTCAACTATTAAATTACATTGGAGTCTGAAATATTTATATTACATTGGTATCTGAATATTTTGGTGTTTTACTGTAAGAACCTCTGGACCAAAACCAATAAACCATGTCACAATATGCATGAAAAATTATAATGTAATTTTAGTTTAATTAATGTACGTAATTGTATTGATAAGTATGCTGTGTATTGTAGCAACCCAATGTAATTGGGCAGCACTGTTTTGTTTTGTTTTAAAAAATAAAGCATTTCTCTCTTTTAGCACTCATCACCCTCTACCATTATGAAAAAATCTGGTGCGTGCGCGCAACACACAACTTTCACTTACCAACTTACTTAGATTAGAAATTGACGTGTTTTGCTAAATATCATTTCCCAAATTCACACATTTTTCTACATTCATATCTTATTTTTGTTAATCGTTAAAGCCGTTTTTGAGTAAATAAAAAAAACACGTGAAAATGATACATAATTTATTAAGTAAAGTCCCCCCTCCGGTTAATCAATTTTGATGAAATTTTAACAGTCATATCTCGGGCATATACATACATCAAATGCCCAGTTTGATCAAAATCTTTAAAGCCGTTTTTGAGTAAATAAAAAAAACACGTGAAAATGATACAAAATTCGTTAAGTAAAGTCCCCCCTCCGGTTGATCAATTGTGATGAAATGTTGGTTATCACATCTCTGGCATATAAATACATCAAATACCAAGTTTGATCAAAATCGTTAAAACCGTTTTTGAGTAAATAAAAAAAACACGTAAAAATGATACAAAATTTATTAAGTAAAGTCCCCCCTCCGGTTGATCAATTGTGATGAAATGTTGGTTATCACATCTTTAGCATATAAATACATCAAATACCAAGTTTGATCAAAATCGTTAAAACCGTTTTTGAGTAAATAAAAAAAACACATGAAAATGATACAAAATTTATTAAGAAAAGTCCCCCCTCCGGTTAATCAATTTTGATGAAATTTTTACAGTCATATCTCGGGCATATAAATAGATGAAATACTCAGTTTAATCAAAATCGTTAGAGCCGTTTTTGAGAAAATCGAAAAAAACCTAAAAAGTTATTAAGTAAAGTACCCCCTCCCTTTAAGTAATTTTGATGAAATTTATGCTGTCACATCGCGGGCATATACCTACACTAAATACCCAATTTCATGATCGCACGGTTTATAGTTTTTGAGCTAGTCTGTTCACACACAGACACACAGACACACACACACACACACACACACACACACAGACCATTTCGCGGGACTTGGTCATTTCGACTCAGGGGACCCCAAAACGTGTATTTCCGTTGAAAACCGGAAGTCGAAATTTTTCACGATCGCAATACTTCCACTTACTATATATTTCATATATAGGTAAGTGAAAGTAAAAAATCAGAACCAACTATTGCCAATAAAATAATTTATATCAATTTAAATACTTTTTTTTTCATAAATTACATAGTTAACATAGATGAAATCAAAACACATTTTTATCCAATAATTTTCATCCATTCTTCTTATTTATAAAATATGTTTGGTGCAGTAATATAAAAAGTAAAGCTCAATAGAAAAAATATTTAATTTATTTCAAGCTAAATCTCTGCTCATCTCACTCTTATTATTATTTTTTTCTATTGAGCTTTACTTTTTATATTATTGCACAAAAAATATTTTATAAATAAGAAGAATGGATGTAAAATTATTGGATAAAAATGCGTTTTGATTTCATCTACGTTAACTATGTAATTTATGAAAAAAAAGTATTTAAATTGATATAAATTCTTTTATTGGCAATAGTTGGTTCTGATTTTTTCATAATGGTAGAGGGTGATGAGTGCTAAAATACCATCAAATACCATTTGATCGATCAAATGCGATCGATCGGCGATATATTGATTTTAAAATTTAAATACCTATATTTCAACTTTCAATATATTATCGGTCTCGAATTGGACTAAATCCTAAAATATACTTCCACTTTAATTATTTGATAATTTTTTTTTTCATTAAAAGTTCTAAAAAATAGGATATTTTTATTGGGATATTTTTATTTTAATTTTTTGGATTTTTTCGCGTTCCGACAATAATTATTTTAAGATATATTGAAAGTAGCAAATACCTGAAAAAGACATTTTTATAATCAGAAATGTCAATAGATAATAATTCTGACTCATTTCACTCTCTATGTATGACCATGTATATAATAAACTATTTTATTTAAATTAAAGAAAGGATTCAGATTAAAATTAATTTGAAATACCCAGAGTGATGATATTTATATTTTTTTTTATACTCACTGATAAAGAAAATCCCATACTCTTTAGTGAAAAAAGAATTATTCGATTATCGTCATTTGGTCAAGAGTTATAGATTTTTGGCCGCTAAATGACAAAATTTTCCCACTGTGCGACGGTCCTTAGAATTGCATTTCAGGCAATAATTTTTTTTTTTTTTTTTTTTAAATACGTTATTGATTCCACCTTTTTGACTTTTAATAAAACCGTATTGATATTCAGAGATAATGCTTAGTATTTAAGACTGCAATTTTAGCACGAAATGAGTTTGAAGCGTGGCTTGAATTTAAGCTCTTGGAGTGTGAATAGCACGATCAGTCAGCGAACAATGGAATGATGGAGTGGAGTAGTCCCGTTTGGAGTGATCGAAATGTAATCTAACCGAACGCAAGAGTCGGTATTGAGTTCAACGAGTTCTCATGGGACAATCAATTATACTCACATAACAATCGGAAACGTCATATATTATCCGCATAGCTTTAGCATTCATCAACAACTAATTTAAATGGCTAAATAAATGAAAATGGTTGAATAAAATAACAAAGCAAATCGGGATGAAGTTGAATCATATTTTTGGATATTTTTAAACCCTTCGGGAAATTTCTCGCGGTTCTATATAGCCTGATTCAACTTTCATAAGAGAAATCCTAAGTTTATTGAATTTCATGCCCATTAATGACGAAAGAATAATTAACATTCAATGACAGAAACAATGCTACCACATACATCTGTCACATGGCGCGGCACTTTGTTGAATATCAATCGGAGGAAAATTAACGATTCCTGCAGTAATAATGAAACAATGGAAAAAGTTTTCCAGCTTTATAATCGAGGACTAAATTAATGCAAATCTTTCTTTTTTTGTGTGGAAGAATCGCGATTGTTCCCGAAATAATAATTTTATCACGACAATAATAAAAGTATGATGGGATTATTTTTTAAGGGACCAGAGGAAAAACCAATGAAGAATTCATACTTCGTTGGAATTTCAATTTCATCGGCATCTGTTAGTTGTTAGAGGAAAAAAATATACAGTATAAAGCCGGAATCGTTTCAGAAAAAACGTTTGAAAGCCAAATATTACCCCCCCCCCCCCTCCAAGATAGAAGCATCCCATCAATAACGATGGACCTCTTCCTCATTCAGCGAAGTATAATGACTTGTAAGATCTGAGAAAGTTTCCCACAAAAGAAGAAGATTTTACAATAATTTAACCATAGATGGACTATTGCAGACAATTTCCGATCATTCTTTGTTAACTAATTTATGTTTTGTTAAATACTTTATGTTTTGCTAACTAATTAAGTTCCTGATTGAATGGTCAAGTGTATAGGCGATGAGTAACATTTATTGCGTTTTGAGGACACATAAATCAAAGTTTGGCTTGTTTCTTAGCTTGTTTCTTTGAGAAATTGCTTAGCTTATTTCTAAAATCTTTGTAGAAAAGATCTAATTTTGATGAAATAGAAATAAAATTTTCTGGTAAAGAGACGAGACGAATATTGTTTTTGTTTGTGAATCATAGGATTATATATGTAATATTTTAGAGGAAAAATATATTCGTAACAGTAAATTCAAAATTATATACGAGAAATTCAGAATCATAAAAACATATTAGACTGTAGCTTTAGAAGACATTAGTTGTAAGAATTTTAATTTAGATTAATTGGCGTCAGTAATAAGTTTGCAAGTAACAATCATAATTATTTTTCTAGTTGTTATGAAGTAGATATAATTGTAAATATTAATTGAATAAATTGTAGTTGTGGTTTTTTTTTTTTAGGCAACACTATCTACATACTTCTGCAGAATAAAAAAAAAATTATTTTGAAAAATCATCGGTAAGAACTAATAAAATGCAATTTTTTGAAGAAAAAACGTTTAAAAAATTATATATAACTATTACTTATTTTATTTTTATTATCTTCTATTTAAGTTTAAACTTCCTGCTTATTTATGCTGCCTTTTATATTGTTTTCATCGATGAATTTCTATGAAATGCCTTGTCAAATCTGGGAAACCTAACAAAAAAATCAACACCTTGTTCTGCTGTAGCTAAATTTTTTTATTTTGCACCCCCTCAGATCTTTTGGACTCTATCAATATCAGTTTTAATCTACAATTTTTTACTTTCACTTACCTATATATGAAATATATAGTAAGTGGAAGTATTGCGATCGTGAAAATTTTCGACTTCCGGTTTTCAACGGAAATAAACGTTTTGGGGTCCCCTGAGTCAAAATAACCAAGTCCCGCGAAATGGTCTGTGTGTGTGTCTGTGTGTCTGTGTGTGTGTGTGTCTGTGTGTGTCTGTGTGAACAGACTAGCTCAAAAACTATAAACCGTGCGAACCTGAAATTGGGTATTTAGAGTATGTATAAGCCCGCGATGTGACAGCAAAAATTTCATCAAATTTTCTTAAAGGGAGGGGGTACTTTATTTAATAACTTTTTAAGTTTTTTTTTCGATTTTCTCAAAAACGCCTCAAACGATTTTGATTAAACTGAGTATTTGATCTATTTATAGGCCTGAAATATGACTGTTAAAATTTCATCAAAATTGATCAACCGGAGGGGGGACTTTACTTAATAAATTTTGTATCATTTTCACGAGTTTTTTTTATTTACTCAGAAACGGTTTTAACGATTTTGATCAAACTTGGTATTTGATGTATTTATATGCCCGAGATATGACTGTAAAAATTTCATCAAAATTGATCTACGGGAGGGGGGACTTTACTTAATAAATTTTGTATAATTTTCACGGGTTTTTTTTATTGACTCAAAAACGGCTTTAACGATTAACAAAAATAAGATATGAATGTAGAAACATGTGTGACTTTGGGAAATGATATTTAGCAAAACACGTCAATTTCTAATCTAAGTAAGTTGGTAAGTGAAAGTTGTGTGTTGCGCGCACGCACCAGATTTTTTACATCTGTATTTCATATTCTTAAAGTTAATTGTACACTGTTTACATTGAAATAAATGTACCTATGAGGAAAAAGACTCATGTATTATGTATTTGACTCATGAGGAAAAAGATGTAACTTGACAATTGATGAAGGTAATAAGTGCTTATCTCACTATTATGCACATTTGTATAGTCACTTGAATCCTTTATCACCTCAGTATTGAGCGCACTTTTGAATTTAAGGAATTATTAATGTAATTTTAATTATAATTAAAATTATATTAAAGTAGGAATTATTATTATCGTAACTTAAAAATTAAAAAAAAAAAAACTTAAAAATAACTTAAATCGTAAAATAAAAAAATATATATATATGATTTAAAATACCAGACCGTTTGTTGGAACGAACTATTGGTGGTGGCGAACTGTTTGGATCTAGATGGTTCGAGCTCTATCTACGCCGTTCCACCAGCTTCCACGATATTCTACAACGTTATCTACCCTCCTTACAACTATGTATATAAAAGGAGCGATTGACTGAACAGTCTTTGTCTGTGTCTTGACTGTGAAGCTCAAGCCATATGATTTGTGTGCTATAAAGTTATAATTTCTGTAACATGCTCGAATATTTATGTTGTTATAATTCGTGTGGCATTTATAATTGTATACTTTTGTAGAATAAATATTAGTTGACACACAGAATTGTTACGATATCATATCACTTACCATATTAGTCCATAGGGGTAAAACAGTTTCCCTAAAAAAATTTAATTATAACCTTTATCCAAATGACACTTCAATTATGATGCAATATCTCTCTTCAAAAAGTAAGTTGAAAGAGCTATTTATTTGTTTACTCGATGTTCTTATTATTCCTGTGTTTAGGATTTAATCGGAAAGAACTCTGTGGTTGAAAAACGTAACATTTTGTTTTAATATTATGGATATATTAAAAAATAATAGTAAAAGAGGTTGATATGCAGAGACGAAGACGCAGAGATGGAGGGTTGCACAACTGATGGGGTTATTACCGAAGGAGCTAACTCGGACAAGGCAAGCAGGTTCCAGGCCACTGGCCTATATCCTAGCACCGCTAGGGTACCCACTTTCACCGCCACTGCGAATAGTGAAAGTAAAAAACGTACTGATACGAACTACGGAACGAACAGAGAACTTCCATCTTCCCGTTATGAGGAATGACGAAAGGGTGGTTTGGATAGGTACATCAAACAAGAAAGGGTACACAGTAGAACCCCCTTTATCCTGGGTAATGTTGGGTATGGGGGGTCCACGGATAATCCAATTAAATCATTTTATTGACTTAATGTGATAGAAAAGAAGGTTAATTAAAAACAAACTGCAGAAAATCACTTTTATTAACTAACGAACTTTTTAACAAACAACAAACGAACTCCTTCAGCGCGTTTTTGCATGAACCACTAATACACAGCATTATCTACGTCTTTTAATGTTGAGTTCTTCATTGTTTTCCGAGGACACGATGTTTGGGCCGATGACGATACGAATTCAGAAATGTCTTTTTTCTTCTTCAAAATATTAGGAACAATTTGCTCGCCGATTCCTAATTCAGCGGACAATGTTTTAACCCTTTCACCTTTTTTTACTCGGTTTATAATGGTTAATTTCTGTTTAAGCGTTAAAACTACAGGTTATATTTTTTTTTTTTGCATCATTTTGTTAGTTCGTATATAAATGGAGACTGGATCACCACAACTGAGAATATTTTGTTTTTGTAGTCAAGCAGGCCAGAGTAGGAGTTTCCTAGAAAGATTTTAAAACAATATCGTTCCTATAGAATATGAATTTGGAGTAATACTTACCGGAAACATCTCTTCATACGATACCAGCTCACCGTGTTTTTCTATTTATTATATTATTTCATAATTTCTAAGAACAATAGATAAATAACTATTGTGTAATCGTTAAAATATTTACGGATTCATTTTTTAAAATAAATATTATACATACAAAATAAATGTTATAAAAATAAAAAACATATTATTTAAAACAAAAAAAAAATTGGCTCCTCGGAACCCCGGTTCATCGAGCCCCGGAGAAAGGGGGTTCTGCTGTAGCAGGATAATATTTTTTTAAAATAAAATGGCATGAGTTGTAATGTAGAGACTTGATCATAACTTAGCGACTGCATTTAGGCATAGATATCTATAATTAAAATCCATTTTGAAATAAATTGAGTGTATGATAATGAGGTTTGTATCTATTCAGTGATGAAACCAAAGATAAGCATTCGCACCCTTGGTTACAGTAAGTTGGTTATGGTATACTGTCCTTCCTGCTATCTAAATTATTTTTAGCACACAAGGAACTAAGCACTCAGTGAACAATGTTTTGGGACAGGTAGTATTGCAAGCTGTGGGTTCAAATAAAAAATAAATAAAAATTCTAAAAATACAAATAATAATTACTTACGCTATCTATTCTAAATTACAATTGTTATAACTAAAGCCCTCTAAACATACAACTAATAATAATAATAATAGCCTTTTATTATGTACATTTAAGGAATACAAATCAGAAATTAACATAAATTAAATGAACAATCATCTTCTTTGTACATAGGCCTTACCATATCATTGGTTGTAATAAGTAAAAATTATAATATAGCCTTTGCTATTTACGGGAGTAATAGTCTACGCTGTCCCAGGTGACCAACTTATTGGGGAGCGGTACATACAACTATAATGACCTTATAGCGACTAGATAACCTTGTTTTTCACTACTAGTTCACAGTTTTTCACAGTCACTACCACAAGAAAGGTTGTCGGTATACCGATCCAGAACAGAGAAGCCGGTTCCCTGTTTATATAGATGGGGTGGTTTCGGGAAGTTGTAGAGCTTCACAGAATGGCTTTGATGTTGCCGACGCAGGTACATGTGGCGCTTTAAACTTAAAAGCTCCTTCGCCTCTGTTATTCCTACTGTCCTTTTGATGCCTGCAACTTCCTTGATTGGCCGTAACATTAAGATTATTAAGGCCACATAATCCGTTGATTTTTTTTTTCTTCTAAATTGAATTTTACGACAACATTATTACTTCTGCATCAGCATAGTTCTAACTAATTCCAGATTGCTTGTAATATAGAGTTAGGTATAGCTGTTCTTTTCTTTTTTATTGGTTCTACATAATATCTAATTCTATCTAATATCATGACGAAAGTCACCATGCTAAAGTAACGAATGTGCAACTAAAAACCTATGCATATTCGTTACTTTAGCAAGGTGACGACGATATTATCAGAAAGTTTGATTATTAACAAATATAATAAAATGTTTTTAGAAAATATACATAGTAATATATTTAGGTAGGCACTAAAAATTGATGTCAACACAGAGTCTTCATATTATATTTTAGAATGTAAACAGTGCTTATATTACTTTTATTTCATGAATTTAAGAGGTTCCTATATAATTTTTAGTCTTAATGTCTGTTCGGGACCGAACCGCATAGTTAAATTACTTGATCAATTGGGTTTATTTTTAAGTTTACCTTTTTTTTGTAATGTTTCATTTAAATTTTAACATGTAAAAGATTTTTTTATTTTTCAATTTATACAATTTATACAACATCATAGCTCTATTAACAAGAACAAATGTTATTATTTTGAATGTGCGTCAGTGAACAATCAATCATATGTTTTTTCTATTGTTTTTTAATTAAAAAAAAAAACTCAGTTGCGTTCAGTTCAGTGCAAACAGCCGGCCGGCACTTTATTTCTTTCGCTCTAACGAGTACCAAACTTCAGTTGATTTCTCCACTCATTGAAGGCACAGAGGACTGGAAGATTGATTCTTTATATCTAGTCTATCTATTTGGACCATATCTCTATGTATCTGGAAGAAATAGTCTACCATCACTACCTGCCCTAATGGGTTTCTACGAACATCATTAAAAACTTTTAATTAACAAAAAAAGATTAGATTTAGATCTAAGTTAGCTTAACGTTAATGTTAATTATAAATGAATTAGAAATATTAGTTTAGCCTATTATATTGAAATGATAAATTTTGTCAGATGTTTATTTTTTTGTTGTTAAGGTAACTGTTTTATTTATGGAATTAATTTAATTTATACTTCTTATAATTATTATATTAAAAATTATCAGGCAACTTTTATCTATCTTTTATTTTGCATTGGCATTGATTATTAATATATTTTCTTGATTTATTTACAATTTATTTTAGAAACCTTATTTTGTCAACCACCGCACTCCGGCAGAACTAACTTTACAGTTTCTTTAATTTTTATTATTTCTTGTCAACTTTCCCTTTCCACGTCGATAACGTGAAACGTATTGGGTGTTGAAACATTGGTCCTCCGCGGGTCGGATCGCGGTGCATGACAAAAAAGGTTATGTATTGTAAGTTATTTATCATTTATTTCATGTATTTTTTCTCTTTCACTTATTAGGTTATAATTGTGTTATCTCCATAAATTTTAGTTCGCGTGGGCCCGAATATTCTGTTCATTCCCACTATTCTCTTGATCATAATATTCCCTTTTTTATTAACGTGATAATTTATTGAGTTTAACCTATCATTAAATTTTTATCTCTTCCTTTTCAACATGGCTACTGATATAGATACTGAAAAACATTTAAAATATTTAAAGTCGAAGTTATCGATGCTTCAAATCCGTATCAAGGGAGTAACAGACCAAGGAAGGCGGGTTGCAGCCGATGCTTCACAAAAACCACTTTTTTACGCCATGTATGATGATTTAACTTCCCTTCGGCTACAAATGGAACAAACTCAGGAAGAAATTACACAAATTTATTTTCAAGAAGGTCGCGAAAAAGAATATCCCGATGAAAACGCGAAAGCAAAAAGGGAAAATTCCGACCGTTACTATTACGAATGTAAAATTTTATACAAACGTCTAACTGAGGAAGATGCCGAAACATCACGGATTAAATCAGCAGATCAAACACTTAATGTAACAGCCTCATTAAATGATTCCAAAAATCCACGAGGGCGTTTGCCAAAAATTAAGCTCCCAATTTTCAATGGAAATCCTATTGATTGGCCTCACTACCGCGATACCTATGAAGTTCTGGTTCACAAGGATTCCGGTTTAGACAAAATTGAAAAATTTCATTATCTGAATTCGACTCTAAGTGGCGATGCTCTAAATCTTATTAAAAATCTCCCAATTCAGGAGCAGAACTATGACTTGGCCTGGGAAAGGCTTATTACTCGATACAATAATAAACGGATTTTAGCCTCTCTTTATGTTCAACGGTTATTAGCCTTCAAGCCAACTAATGGATCACCTTCGCTATCGTCCTTAAGGCATTTCTTGGATTGCATTGCGGATAATGTAACACCATTTCGGCAGCTACACCTCGAGGATGAAACTGGATTTATTCTATTCAGCTTAGCTATGCGTTGTTTAGATGCATCAACTAAAAAGGCCTTCGAACAAAAACATATTGATGTCGAGTTCCCTACTATTGACCAACTTACAAAGTTTGTAACTCAGCAATGTAAAGTTCTGGAATTATCTTCATCCCTATCTGAATTTCAAGCAACTACCAATCACAAGCCCAAAGGTTATTGCTTTATTGTTGCAAAGCAACCAAATTCTCAAGAGAATAGACAACTACCCACCTGTTTTTTATGCAAACAAAACCATTACTTATCTAGCTGTCCTCGCTTTAAGGCAATGACTGCCAGAGAGCGGTTTGAATCACTAAAAAATTACCCAGGTTGTCGCTATCATCTCACCTTAACTCATTCAACTCAAGAGTGTAAAAATAAAACATGTTGTAAATATTGTCAAAAACCTCACAATTCACTGCTGCATTTTCCGAGCCAAAATAACCAATTTAATAGCCAAGCGAATGATGACATAACACTTGTGGCCAATCAAAATCCACCTGAAACATCTCCTTCAGTAATGACACATGCCTGGCAAGACAACAGTGATATATTGCTAAGTACGGCTATCGTGCATTTGCAGGACAATAAGTCGAGGTTTAAACCAATTCGAATACTCCTAGATTCCGGTTCACAGTGTACATTGATCACCCAATCATGTGCGAATGCCTTTCATCTCCATGTTGAGAAAGGTAAAAGAAATCTTTCTGGAGTGGGGCAACATCTAACGGAGGGAACAGGAACAGTTCATTGCATATTAAAGCCAAAAAACAGCCACGGTCCTTTATTATCCACACAAGCAACCGTTGTGCCCAATATTACTGGTAAACTGCCAACAAGCCATGTACCCCGTAATATCCAACACAAAATCGCATCATATGCTTTAGCTGATCCTAATTTCTTTGAGCCTCGTGAAATTGACATTTTATTAGGAGCTGATTTATTTTGGAAAATTCTTCGGAATGGAGTACGGCGAATCGAAGGTGAGGAAGCCACGTTAATGAACACAGTATTCGGATGGGTTGTTTTAGGACGATTTCACAATGTTGAACCTTGTTACACAGCTTCGTTGCATATTTTAACCACACCAACAATTGACAATTTAATCGAAAAATTCTGGGAACTTGAGGAACCAGCTTCTTCGAAAATTCCATCGAATCCTGCAGATCTCGCTTGTGAAGCTCATTTTGAACAAACTCATTATAGATTACCTTCTGGACGATATGGGGTTCGACTACCTTTTAAAGGTACACCTCCGGATATGCGTGATGGCAACCAACAGGCTTTAAAACGGTTTTTCTCCTTGGAATCAAAATTTTCAAAAAATCAAGATTTAAAAAATTCATATTCTCTCTTTATGGAAGAATATCGCCAATTGGGACACATGAGGCCAACAAACGATCAAGCCCAGTATATAATACCACACCATGGTGTTGTCAAAAAGGATAGCTCATCCACTAAGCTTCGAGTGGTTTTCGATGCTTCAATGCGTTGCAAATTTGGTTCATTGAATGATTTTCTTTACACGGGGCCAAAACTGCAGTTGGACATAGCAGACATCTTATTAAATTTTCGCACCCACGAAATTGCCTTCACTGCTGACATTTGCAAAATGTACCGGCAGATTGAAATACATAAGGATGATCGCTGTTATCAACATATTTTCTGGAGATCAGCTCCCAACGAAGAGCTAAAACAGTTTGAGCTCACGACTGTAACCTATGGCATATCTGCTTCACCATTCCTGGCCTTAAGTGTCATTAAACAGTTAACAATGGATGAAGGCAGTTGTTTTCCTGAAGCGGTGCAAGCATTGTCGCAGGACATGTACGTTGATGATATAGTCACTGGATCGGATTCACTAGAAGGAGCATTAATTCTTCAGAAACAGTTAATCGACATAATGGAAAGGGGTGGATTTCAGCTCAGAAAGTGGGCCAGTAACTCTCAAGAACTTCTGAACGTGATTCCAGAAGATCATCGTGAACAGGGCGTAAAATTGAAGCCCAAAGATGACTTTTCAATTAAAATTTTAGGGATGCACTGGGACCCATCCAATGACATGTTCTCTTATCATATCCATGACCTACCAACAGTTACCACTAAGCGCTCAATACTATCCACAATTGCCAGAATTTACGACCCTTTAGGATATCTCTCCCCCGTAGTGTTTTATGCCAAAGTGATCATGCAGGAACTTTGGAAAAATCGGGTGAAATGGGATGATCCTATACCTACCGACATAAGCAACAAGTGGTCAACTTTTATTCAAGAATTAAGATCAATATCAAGCATTCAAATACCAAGAAGTCTTAAACTAAAAACAGCTGTCAACACCCAATTAATAGGCTTCTGTGACGCCTCAGAACGAGGATACGCCGCTATGCTTTTTCTTCGGGTCGAACATGCTAATGGTGACGTTCATGTTTTTTTGCTTAAAGCTAAGACAAAACTTGCTCCCATTAAAACCATCACGATTCCTCGACTCGAGCTGTGTGGAGCTCACCTGTTAGCACTACTGTATGACTCGATGAAAGAATTTGTAAGGCGTCTGAATGCTGACATTTACATGTTCACGGATTCGACTATAGTTTTAGGGTGGTTGAATACTTTACCCCATAAGCTGAACATCTATATTGCAAATAGAGTTCTACAAATATTAGAGAAAACTGAGCAGACATATTGGTTTCATGTGGATTCATCTGATAATCCTGCTGATGGTGCCTCCAGAGGCATGACCCCTTCTAATTTTTTGAAATACCCACTATGGTGGGCGGGTCCTAAATGGCTATTTCAACCGACAACCGAATGGCCTAAACCAGCCAATATTGCTACGAATGTTGTACTTCCTGAAATCAAACTTGAAAAGAACATTTTTCTGACATCAAACGTTCAAACTAGCACTTATTATTGGTGTACATGGTTAGAGAGGTTTTCTTCATTCGCTAAATTATTAAGAGTACTCGCTTATTTCTTTCGATTTATCCGTAACATAAAACGATCCAACTCCAAAACGATGGGAGCCTTAACTGTTCCAGAAATTCACGCCGCCGAGGTCAACATTATTCGATGGACCCAGCAACAATATTTTCCCAAACATCTCGCCGAGCCAGCTCTGCTATGCAATGGGAAGGAATTAGCTCGACTCTCACCTTTTGTTGACGGTGATGGACTACTAAGGGTGGGTGGCAGACTTCGTCATTCTGATCTACCCTACGACGGAAAACATCCTGTTTTACTACCCCACAAATGTCACCTTTCTAACACTTTGGTAGATCATTACCACCGTATTACATTTCATGGGGGTTTACAGATGATCCAATCCGCTTTACGCCAGAAATATTGGATTCTTTCCTCCAGGCGTTTAATAAAATCTCGAATATTCAAGTGTCTCAAGTGTTTTAAATTAAAGGCGAAACCTTCGCAACCCTTTATGGGAGAATTGCCGCCTGCTCGGTTCACCAGTGGAAGAGCTTTTCTGAATGTTGGAGTGGATTATGCCGGTCCCTTCCAGTTGAAATGTTCGTCAAGAAAGAATTCCCCGACCACTAAAGGATACGTATGCTTATTTATATGTTTAGCAACAAGAGCTTTACATCTGGAGATAGTTTCAAGTCTTACCACTGATGCCTTCCTAGCTTCACTGGATCGTTTTATAGCCAGGCGAGGCCAACCTATTAACATCTATTCCGATTGTGGAACCAATTTCGTGGGAGCAGCTCGGGAGATAAAGGAAATTTCAGAATGGATTAGAGTACCTGCAAATCAACATACCATAGCAAATCACCTAGTAGGGAAAGAAATAGCATGGCATTTTAACCCTCCTGCAGCTCCCCAGTTTGGAGGCATATGGGAGGCAGGGGTTAAATCCGTAAAACACCATCTAACCAGAACTTTATCTTCTACTCCATACACCTTCGAGGAGTTTTACACCATAGTCGCCCAAATTGAAGCCATATTGAATTCGCGGCCTCTATATCCCCTATCATCTGAACCAGAAGATTTCCAATACCTAACTCCAAGTCATTTTTTAATATGCGACTGTTTAACGTCTCGTCCCACTCAAGACTGGACAAATGTGGCTGAGAATCGCCTCAGCAGATGGCAACTGATACAGCAACGTACACAACATTTTTGGACGAAGTGGCGCCATGATTATTTGAACACATTGCAGCAAAGAATTAAATGGACCAAACAAGCTCCGTATTCGCCACAAATTGGTGACTTGGTTTTAATTCACGACAAAACAGCTTCGCCCCTTTCCTGGCCTACAGCACGCATAACATCCTTACACAAAGGTGCTGACGAGGTTGTCAGGGTAGTCACCCTTAAAACAAATAAGGGGGAATTCAAGCGTCCCGTTGTCAAGTTAATTCCGCTTCTTAATTCTAACAATGGTGAACAGCTATGAAGATTCAAATTTCCATTATATCTCATGGAAATTTTGGTGGGCGGAATGTTCGGGACCGAACCGCATAGTTAAATTACTTGATCAATTGGGTTTATTTTTAAGTTTACCTTTTTTTTGTAATGTTTCATTTAAATTTTAACATGTAAAAGATTTTTTTATTTTTCAATTTATACAATTTATACAACATCATAGCTCTATTAACAAGAACAAATGTTATTATTTTGAATGTGCGTCAGTGAACAATCAATCATATGTTTTTTCTATTGTTTTTTAATTAAAAAAAAAAACTCAGTTGCGTTCAGTTCAGTGCAAACAGCCGGCCGGCACTTTATTTCTTTCGCTCTAACGAGTACCAAACTTCAGTTGATTTCTCCACTCATTGAAGGCACAGAGGACTGGAAGATTGATTCTTTATATCTAGTCTATCTATTTGGACCATATCTCTATGTATCTGGAAGAAATAGTCTACCATCACTACCTGCCCTAATGGTGGTTTCTACGAACATCATTAAAAACTTTTAATTAACAAAAAAAGGTTAGATTTAGATCTAAGTTAGCTTAACGTTAATGTTAATTATAAATGAATTAGAAATATTAGTTTAGCCTATTATATTGAAATGATAAATTTTGTCAGATGTTTATTTTTTTGTTGTTAAGGTAACTGTTTTATTTATGGAATTAATTTAATTTATACTTCTTATAATTATTATATTAAAAATTATCAGGCAACTTTTATCTATCTTTTATTTTGCATTGGCATTGATTATTAATATATTTTCTTGATTTATTTACAATTTATTTTAGAAACCTTATTTTGTCAACCACCGCACTCCGGCAGAACTAACTTTACAGTTTCTTTAATTTTTATTATTTCTTGTCAACTTTCCCTTTCCACGTCGATAACGTGAAACGTATTGGGTGTTGAAACAATGTCTTTGTAAATTAAATAGTGCCTAAATAATTTATTTTTTGAAGAGAAAAGATTTGGCTCCGCCGGGAGTCGAACCCGGGTCTTCCGCGTGACATGCGCGTAAAGCCAATCCTTCCTCTTCACTGATACCTACTACCCGATCACGCAAATTTTGCGAGTAACGGGAGGTGGAAAAAGTTTATCCAATTTATGGTATTTATGACATCAGCGCATGTCACGCGGGAGACCCGGGTTCGACTCCCGGCGGAGCCAAATCTTTTCTCTTAAAAAATAAATTATTTAAAAATAATTTAAAAAGGTGGTCACCCACAGATAAAGATTAGATTAATATTAAATAGCGCCTAGTTTTGTTTGAACATTAGAGGTAATGTTATAAATAATTGAGCTAACCTTCTTATTAACATAAAGTTGAGATGAACTGGTAAATGATTTTTATTAGTTAGTTTCGATAGTATCGGACATAAAACTATCGATGCTATCGATAGTATTTGGTGATTACCGGAGGGGAGGGGTTGATGGGGGGTGGAGGGGGTAGAATTGTTATATTTTTCAGTTGGTGCTTTAGGAGCTAAAATGCAGGTTCATGCCTTTACAATCCCCCCCCCCTCTTTAAAACATTCCTGTAAATAAAAGGATGGGTTCCATTATGCCTTCAAATAATTATATCGGTTTCAAGCTTAGTCGTATCCGCAAAGAATAAAAACTTTATCAAAAGGTAGAAGAAACTGTACTTAGAGGAAAGCTCTACCAACCCTCTTCAAGTAATCATGAAACCAGGATTCCCAGTTGTCGAAGCAGTTCGGAACACAATCCTGGAATATGTAGGAGTTTCTGAAGACAAAAGGACGTTGTTGTCACATTTGTCTAGCCTTACCTTGGGGCGTGCATGCTTCAAAAAATGATCCAGGTAGTTGATTTAAAAGGTTGGAATTTTTTTAAAAAAACTATGGTTTTATTTATATGCCATTAACCAAGTAATATTCAAGTCAAGTGACTGGCAGGCAATCAGTTTTTTAGTTTGTATATTATTCCATCAAGTTGGAAGGCACGTATGAGCAATCAATTCAATTTTTTAATTCTTTTTATATTATTTTTTATAGAGTAGATTTTATGTTAGATACATAAAAAAAATTACACAGTTACATTTTGTTTATTTTTCATCTCAATGAATTATATAGGACATGCTTAGAGACAGAAGATACCACTTTATCCTTTCAAAACAAAGTTTTCGATAGTTTAAAAACTATCGATGGTCTGAAACTATCGAACTATCGACAGTTTTTAAACTATCGAAAACTTTGTTTTGAAAGGATATTAAACTATCGATAGTTCGATAGTTTAAGACTATCGATAGTTTTATATAACTAGTTTTAATGTTAGTAGAGGACAAAAATAAAAAGATAGAAAAAAAAATCTACCTTCTAAACTTTAACTGTTTAAAATCCAGATAAAGTCAATTTGATTTCTAGTTCAATAAGATGCAAACGATCGACGATTAGCCTTCATGACAATTGACCTACCATCCGTCCAAGTCCTCAATAGTTTCGCAAGTGTTGACCTCTGACACCGACCGATCGCAAGTAATCCAGATTGCACAGACGGTTCACGTGGCCCTCCGGCGCCAGCGATACATCACAATTGATTCAGTTAGCCCAAATATCGGAGGCCCTGACATTGGGAGCTGGTTAAGGCACAACCAATTGCTCGACACGCTCTGAAAATGGCCGTGTCAACTGCTTCCTCTACGACACTCGATGGTCAAGGTTTTTCAGCAGTAAGTAATAGCAATATATTTGTCGTGCTCGCGTCCATGAGCATGACTTTGAAATATATAATGATAGATAGTGGCTATAAGCATTAATTTATCTACAAGCTTACGCCATAGACATTATTTGATCTCGAAGAAGATAAGGAAATTTATGCTACATTCAAGATCGTATCACTTTATATCATTCATTAAACTACTATCAGTCCGTTTATTAACGAAAAACATTACAGGGAATGTTTAACAAGTTTGTACAAAGCAAAATATTTTCTTATAAATTTTTGCTAGCATCTGATTTTCAAGAAAAATTCTGTTCAGCTGCTTTATTTTGCGTATCTCAAGCCGCTGTGAACGATAGACTCTATACTCTACTACGGACGATAAGGGCCTATTCACACTATCGGTTTCGCGCCCGCTCCATTCTCGCTCCGCTCCCGGTCCACTCTCACACTAGCTACTACCACATTCACACTAGCGCTCCACTCCCGCTCCACTCACGTTCCGCTCTCCTAATGTCTTACCATATTCACACTATATAATTTTACACCGGTCAATTTTGAAAGGTTTAAGCTGTTAAAGCCATTAATTATCGAAGTTGTCTGTATTCGGATTTTAATTAATGATTAACTTTCAGTTATTTAAGTATTCATTTATTCTTCAATTTTACGGCCAAAAAAAAAAAATCAATTTTTCGTTTGTAGAAATAGCTGGTAAATGTACTTTTCTTGATGAAGAAGATAATATTATCAAAAAATATAATAAGAAGAATATATTGCAACACAATGATAATTATTAATAATAATTATAAATTAATTTAATTAATGGCGAAGAAATAATTTAATTTTTTTTCGGAATGTATTCGAATACCCTTGAAAATTTCAAGTTGAAATCGGTAAATGCTACAAATTTACCGATTGTGTTCTCTTCTTTTCCTGATTAATATTTTAATTATTTTTTGCTTTAATATATTTTTTTGTTAATGATCTAACATTTTTCATAATATACTGCATTTTTATTCGTTTCAAATTAAACGTTATTTTATAATAGCAATGAGTATGTAGTCAATAAATAAATCGGTGACCATTTTTTACGAGTACATTAATTCATAGCAAAATATATCTCAAACATAACATGAATTTTTCACGTCGAAAAACCGCGCGTATTGTTGGTGATTTTTTTTTTTTATTTTTATCATTTCAAGCGTATTCGAATACATTCGGAAAAAAAATTTAAATTACTTCTTCACCATTAATTAAATTAATTTATAATTATATATATATATTTTAAAGTTGAACTTTTTTGACCGTAAAATTGATGAATAAATAAATACTTTAATAACTGAAAGTTAATTATTAATTAAAATCCAAATACAGACGGATTCGATTATTAATGGCTTCAATCGTGAACGGTGTAAAATTATATAATGTGAATATGAAAAGACTTTAGGAGAGTGGAGCGGGAGCGGAGCGAGGCCGGACCTGGGCCAATATTGTGATTAACCTCTCTCTATTCCTCTTTAGAATATTGTGTCAGTGAGGCCGGACCTGGAGCGGAGCGCTAGTGTGAATGGGGTAGAGTGAGAGCGGACCGGGAGTGGAGCGAGACCGGAGCGGTACCGATAGTGGAATTCTCTGTCTATTTCTCTTTAGAATATTTGAGCGGACCGGGAATGGAGCGGGAGCGGAGCGATAGTGTGAATCCGCCCTAATATTACTTCAGATAACTGAAACAAATAATATTTGCATGTGATGCATTTATTTAAATAAATTAACTGAACTGATCTATTAAGGCTGGGTTCTAAAACGTCGGAAAAGAGGTATAATCAAAGCGAATAAAGATAAAATAAATTTGACAAAGACTGATAATAAAACGATTCCCACCTACGGTAATTAAAAAAAATAATAAAATAAAAATACATATAATAACTTAATAACCAACACTACTGGTAATGTAAAAAGATTAAGAGACGGGAGTATATTAATTATAGTCAATAATAGCAAACAAAATGAATAATTAATAGCGAAACATTGGGAGGTATGACCGCAGAGGAAGTATGTTTAATTTGAATAGAACGATATAGACATTATTTGATCTCGTAATGGGCTGAAATGAGCTTAAATCCATTAAGAGAGCAGTCTTTTAGGAATGTTTTGTTCAACTTCCAGATAAGAATAAATCTTTTTATGGCATATTTGTAATAACATACCAACTAACCTACCATGGTCACAAAAAATATGGCAAAAAAAAAGTCCGAATATTCTGAAAAAATAAAGCAGGATAAAGAATGGATGAAAGAAAATTATCCTAAAGTGTAACATGGAAATTGGTACCGATGAATATCGATCGAATTAAGAAACCATCTGATAACGAAGTTAAGTGACAGGTATGGAGAACAATAAAATGATACACCCCTATGAATATACTTATATTTAAGCTAATTTGCAAGGAGATATAGTAATATAGAGGTATGTATAATATATTGATAACATAAAAGTCTTGGAAGAATGCCGACCCCAAAAGCCTTAACAGCCCTTGAGGTGTGACACGACTAACCGCAGGCCAAGGTACAGGCATTGGGTTGTTACTATTTCAGCCAGCAGGAACTAAAAGCTCTCGTTGAAGGAGATAGTTATGAATCGGCCAAACTATTTATAATTTACCTCAATGAATCAAAGTCTCTTGGGGCCTAGATCTATTTTAAATTCCCTTCAAGTTAAAACAGGTATTTTTGGCTCAATTTATTGATATACATACATAATTTGAAATGATATGATAAACAAATCCCTCTCTTCATATATTTATATATATATATATATATATATATATATATATATATAGAGAGAGAGAGAGAGAGAGAGAGAGAGAGAGAGTGAGAGAGAGAAAGAGATACTATAATCTATAAATATGCATAGTATATTTAATTGGACATGGGAGCCTTTTTTAGAATAGTTTGTTTCGATTCACAGACAAGAGACTTAAGTAGATTAATGCGTTTTTTGACATCGCAAAAAGGTTCATTAGCTATGGAATGTGGAAAAATCGGCGGAACAAGGTGGAAAATTTTCACGGAAGCTGGACGATTTCACTATGAACCAAGCAGTTCTTCCTAAATATGAGCTTTTTGCAAGTAGAGCCATGAATGCCGCCTGGACACATGTGTATCTGCCTTGCATTAGAAGATATTTCAGATAGCTTCGTAGAAGACAGCATTATTCTTTAAAAAGAAAAATTGAGCTTCCAGGGAACGAATTAACGAAGTGGACAACGTCACCCTGTTGCGAAGAAAAACAAAATGGGGGGAAAAACATGTTTTTCCAAGAACCTAGTTTAACAAGATCAGCTCACTTGATTTCCAGATTACTTTTCTTCAATCAGAAATCAATATTATATGTATATGAGGCTTTTGGTTTAAAAACCGGTTACATCCATTTTTTCCAAAAACATTTTTTTTCAAGTTTTTAAAGTTAGAAATAATATGTTAGACGCGTTTTTTTAAAAAGACGTCTAGATCCTTCGAAAATCAATATTTAAAGATTCCATTTCTTATCAAAAGCGGTTCCTTCCAAGCTTCACTTTTCAGAAAACCTTAATTTTTTCGAAATCCCAAAAGGTTGGATGATGTTGATACTCTATTAAGAAAAACATTATGGAGAAGACTGGAGATCAATAGGTACCCTAGAATTCTACAAAGTTGTAATAGACAGCATAATGTCACCTATCCAAGTAAATATGCATGATACCAATATGGATGTGGGTCAACATCAAGATTTAAATGAAAACTATATTTATGTATATTTAAAAAAATAAAAACTATGTATATATTGTTCATATTAAATAAAGAGATTTGTTTTTAAGAAATGTCTGTTCATAATTTAACCAAAAATTGACATTTTCTTATCAAAAACAGGTACATCCAACACATTTTTTAATGTTATATGATATTTAAAAAAGAAAATGTGATAAAAAGTTGTCAAAAATTTTTGTTTGAAGGTAATTGTTGGCAAAACGACGAAAAAGAACAAAACAAAATTTGTTAAATTGATTAATTTTTTATAAATAAATTGAACTTTTTTTGACCAGTCCTGAAAAATTGTTGAAAATGGATATAGCCGGTTTTGAAACCAATCGCCTCATACTCGTAAAAAAAAAAAAACATATGGCATAAACTCCTAGACCGTTTGTTGGAATAAAATAAGCGGTTGGAACGAACTGTTTGGGTCTAGATCTTTCCGTGACCTAGTCCGTAAAACTGTCCACATTGTTCTGGAACATTCCAGACATGACCATTTAGGATTACATATAAGGAGCGAGTGACTGAACGAGTTAGATAAGTCTGTGTCTTGACCGTGTAGCTCAAGTCATATGATTGTGTGTTATAACGTTATCATTTTTGTAACCTGCTCAAGTATTTAAGTTTTATTAATTCGTTGGCATTGATAACTGTATATTTTTGTTGAATAAATATTTGTTACCCACATAAGTGTTACAATATTTTCTGTAATTATGGGATAGCAAACTATCATAGATTTTCCAAGACTCCCAAAAGTAAAGCGGCCCCTAGACGGTCAAATTTACTTAAATATTTTGAACAATATTATTTTTGGCCATACACACGGTGCAATATTATTGCTAAATATTACTGTGAAGTCAACATGTGGAATAAGAAGACACCAAGTTGTGTGGCTATAGCATTAGTTGTAGCATCGAAACAGAAGGAAAAAAAGAAGCGCAGGTGGATGAAGGAATGGTTTATAATAAGATATAGGTACACTCATGTAAATCTGGTAACTGAACTAAGATTAGTGAACCTAGTGACTTTCAAAATTTACTAGAATTAATCTGTATGGAATCCCTGTGCTAAGTGCCCATTTGGCTTTCAAACAAAATATCATTGATTTTTTGCAACATTTGTTGCTGCGATGTCATTTTCTCGACATCTTCACTACTGCCCGAGCTGAGGTAATTTTTACTTTCACTTACCTATATATGAAATATATAGTAAGTGGAAGTATTGCGATCGTGAAAAATTTCGACTTCCGGTTTTCAACGGAAATACACGTTTTGGGGTCCCCTGAGTCCAATTAACCAAGTCCCGCGAAATGGTCTGTGTGTGTGTGTGTGTGTGAACAGACTAGCTCAAAAACCATAAACCGTGCGAACCTGAAATTAGGTATTTAGTGTATGTATATGCCCGATATGTGACAGCAAAAATTTCATCAAAATTGCTCAAAGGGAGGGGGTACTTTATTTAATAACTTTTTAAGTTTTTTTAGATTTTCTCAAAAACGGCTCTAACGATTTTGATTAAACTGAGTATTTGATCTATTTATATGCCCGAGATATGACTGTAAAAATTTCATCAAAATTGATCAACCGGAGGGGGAACTTTACTTAATACATTTTGTATCATTTTCACGTGTTTTTTTTTATTTACGCAAAAACGGTTTTAACAATTTTGATCAAACTGGGTATTTGATGTATGTATATGCCAAAGATGCGATAGCCAACATTACATCAAAATTGATCAACCGGAGGGGGGACTTTACTTAATAAATTTTGTATCATTTTCACGTGTTTTTTTATTTACTCAAAAAAGGCTTTAACGATTTTGATCAAATTGGGTATTTGATGTATGTATATGCCAAAGATGTGATAGCCAACATTTCATCAAAATTGGTCAAACGGAGCGGGCACTTTATTTTATAATTTTTTTTCCAATTTTTACCTTTTTTTCGATGATCTCAAAAACGGCTTTAACGATTTTTATCAAATTCGGCATATTAAATGAAAATTAGGTGTTCTTTAATATCAGGTAAGCTATACCATTATATAAATGTTCTGAGGGGGCTTTTTTTGGGGGGGGGGCCTTTTTTGTTTGTTTGTTTCCTATAAAGTACCTTTGTTTTTGTTTATATGGAGAAATTAACTGTCTATCGTTACGCCTAAAAATAAGAAATGGCTAAATATGAGATATGATAAAAATAAAGAAAACATAAAGGAGAAAAAAAATTAAAATATTCAGTCAACTCATAAAACTCGTTGAGCCCAGGCATGCGGAGTACGCCTTTAATGACAGACCATTGTTCATTATTAAAGCCGTTCTGTTCATTTGAGAAGTGGCAATTAACAAAACGCATTAATTTATAATCTAAGTAAGTTGGTAAGTGAAAGTTGTGTGTTGCGCGCACGCACCAGATTTTTTTAAAGTCAGTTTGAGGTTATTGAAAGTGTGCTTGCGACATTAATTCTTTAAACTCGTCAATACCCTTTGCCTTCTTTTTTGGAGGACCAGTCTTGCGCTGTAAAAATTATACATGTTTCAGTAGTATTGCCAACAGACGACGCAAAATTTACTAGATTGTACAATAAAAATCAAATTGTTTTTGATTGACCCAATTTATTGCACAATCTTCCAATGTGATCTAAAGACGCTCAATATTATTGTACAATGTCACTTATTGTGCAATACATTAACGTATATTTTGATCGTCAAGGGGTCGCTTAAGGTTTCTGAGTGAAAATAAAAATCCTAAAACCATTCCAAAATGATCTTTTGGAGTTACATTACTGTGCTTTATTCATTAATGTTTTTCGCCTATAGAAGATAACCTAGAATAATAATACGAGATTGAATAATTGCGTGCTGCATAAATAGCTAGTAAAAAAAGTAACATCGTAAGCTAGAGTTGGCGTGCAATGACTCATACGGAGTATCAGATGAGTTGCGTCGCTGACTGTTAACAATACCCCTCTCTATCCGACTTGACGCCGCTGTTCTTGCTAGTCGAAACTTAACGGTACTCAAGCCGCGCTGTGTGGTAAGGATCTACAGGTCACAGCACTCCTACGGTACACAAAGGAGAATTAAAGACTGGTTTGAGTATCAGTTCAAGAGGGCATTTAAATGCCATGGTAAAATAAAAGGCATCAGACCATAACTTTTCAAAATAAGGTAAGGATGTTCGAAAATTATAGGATATATCCTCGTAGCAATTAGACTATACAAATTGATACTCCTCTGTCTGTGGATTACAAAAAAAAAAAAATTGTAATCCTACATAATACAAAAAAATCTGGTGCGTGCGCGCCAACTTACTTAGATAAGAAATTGACGTGTTTTGTTAGATATCATTTCCCAAAATCACACATATTTCTACATTCATATCTTATTTTTATTAATCGTTAAAGCCGTTTTTGAGTAAATAAAAACCCCGTGAAAATGATACAAAATTTATTAAGTAAAGTCCCCCCTTCGGTTAATCAATTTTGATGAAATGTTGGCTATCACATATTTGGCATATACATACATCAAATACCCAGTTTGGTCACAATCGTGAAAGCCGTTTTTGAGTAAATAAAAAAGCACGTAAAAATGATACAAAATTTATTAAGTAAAGTGCCCCCTGCGGTTGATCAATTTTGATGAAATTTTTACAGGCATATCTCGGGCATATAAGTAGATCAAATACTAAGTTTAATCAAAATCGTTAGAGCCGGTTTTGAGAAAATCAAAAAAACACGTGAAAATGTTACAAAATTTATTAAGTAAAGTCCCCCCTCCGGTTAATCAATTTTGATGAAATTTTTACAGTCATATCTCGGGCATATACATAGATCAAATACTCAGTTTAATCAAAATCGTTAGAGCCGTTTTTGAGAAAATCGAAAAAAACCTAAAAAGTTATTAAGTAAATTACCCCCTCCCTTTAAGTAATTTTGATGAAATTTATGCTGTCACATCGCGGGCATATACTTACACTAAATACCCAATTTCAGGATCGCACGGTTTATAGTTTTTGAGCTAGTCTGTTCACACACACACACACACACACACACACACACACACACACACACACACACACACACACACACACACACACACACACACACAGACCATTTCGCGGGACTTGGTCATTTCGACTCAGGGGACCCCAAAACGTGTATTTCCGTTGAAAACCGGAAGTCGAAATTTTTCACGATCGCAATACTTCCACTTACTATATATTACATATATAGGTAAGTGAAAGTAAAAAAAATTTTTGTAATCCTTATTACAAAAAAAAATCTTGAGTTTCTCACTATATCAGTCCTATAAGCAAGAAAAACAAAAAATAAACGTGTAGTCTTAAATGTTTATTTGAACATGCCTCAGAAATTTTGACAAATTCAGAATCGTTTAAGATAAACTATCCGGGATCATGGCGCCTGCCCCCCTAAAAATATTGAGAAACAAAAATAACAAATTATTTAACTTTATTGAATTGTTTGCATCCTATTGCAGTCTCATAATATGTACGTCTACATTTTTACATTTCGGACCAGTGGGTCCGTATTCATCACCAACCCTTTCTTTTTTGTGAATATTAAATTATTAATTCCGAAATAATGAATTTAGTAGAAATTCACATCTCAATTTGTGAATTTTTCCGTATTCACGTCTTTATATGTAAATACGGCCGAATTCACAGACTTAGTTAAGAATAGTCATATTTTTTGTGAATATTCATAATTTTCCCTGTGAGTTTATTTTTATTTATTTCATAGAAAAATTAATTCGTATTCACCGTAAATACGAATTTATTTGTATTCGTATTCACAAATATTGTGATATAAATAAATTTCTATTCATATTCACATTAAAATTAAGATAGAAATAAATTCGTATTCATATTTATAAGTATAAATATGCCCAACTCTCCATAAACGAAACTATCCCCTTTTCTGGGCTACATTTAATAAATAACAAGAGAATCACGAAATAGGCCATATGGATGCTGAGTAGCTCAAACATATCAGTCATCACGTTCGGAATTAGAATGTAAATTTTAATTTTTTAAATCAAATTCCCTAGAATACTTTTCCTCTATTTGTTAATTAGTAATCAACTTACAGCCAAATCTTACCAACCGTGTTTGGAATAAGAGATTATAAAGGAAAATATATTCGAGCTACCTTGCAAGTCCAAGTAGCGATTAGTTTTATCTGCTCTAAAATTGATTCACCGATAACTTGTATAACTTTTATACAAGTATACGTTGCGTATTTTATATGGGGGTCACCTGTGGTATAGTGGTTAGCATAGAAACTTACAATACTAAAGGTCGCGGGTTCGCGTCCCGAGGTGGCCCTAGGATTTTTTAATCGGACTAAAAAATCCGTCTCTGCCGTCTCTCGGATAGGACGTAAAATGGAGGTCCCGAGCCTGTACGATGCCAGGTACTTGTTAAAGATCCCTTTCCTAATTATACCTGGATAGGCAAAATTTAGGGCTCCCACTGTAGCATCGTCCGATTAGCCTTAGTGACATAAAGTGACGAACAACATATGACGTCTAAAAAAAACATACACTACGCAGTCCAATATTCCAATTCCTCATCCACCACCACTACTCTAATAAACAAACAAACAAGCCAAGTTATATTTTATGTTGCAGCGAAAGTGAAAAAGCAGAACGGCAGAAACTAGAATATCTGTCTAAGTGTCATGCAACAAGTGTTTTTGCGGCAAATTCCCATCTGATTTCTCACTAAAAACATAGCAGACTGATAAATGTCAAAATAACAGCGCTGGACAAAGAAAACAACCTTTACTTGCTCTTGCGCGCCAAGGTTTGGGCAAGCAGTAATCGTGGCCTTGTTTTTTAAAAAAATAAATAATAATAATGCTGTTCAATTAATTTAAAATTCTATGCAATTACACAAAGCTAAAGTTAATGGAACAATATACGTTTTTTCTTAAGAACCTGTTCTTCAAAGTCATGATCAGATGTTAGAATTGAATAAACCTTTTAAAGAATATATGGATGGAATATATCCAAAGACTTTTAGGAATAATATTTAAAGATAACGTATTTTTGGCAGCACATGGTTATCAAAGTAATGGTTAAAATAATAAGGTTCCAAAAAATATTTAATTTTCAGCAAGAAAAATGGACATGTAAAGTGACTAACCTCCATATTGGAAATCCGTGGATGCGGAGAAGTCTTGGTTCCTCTTTGCGGTCCTTCTTCTGCTGTACCTGTTCCTCCGGGGCTGCCAAAGCTTCCTCAGCAGTTCCAGCAGCCCTCCTTCCCGCTTCTTCTTCTTCTTCCCGTCCTCAGAACTTGCTGGAGATTCGTCGTCCGTCTGCCCCCCGCGCCTACCCAGCATCTCTATCTCCACCAGCTCATCCCGCACCGTGGCGCTCATAGTATCCCACCTTCCTTGCCTTGGGCATGCCTGCTCACCCTCTGGCAGCCCGCTCTACCATCACACTAGACCTAGAAGAACACATGAAGCCTAAGACTTAAGAGTCCGTTCACCAGGATCAAGGTCGTCAATAGTTCTCCTAGAACCTACGTATGACCGCAGCGTATAACTTTTCTTCCGGTATGTTGCTATCCCAACCGAAAGCAGCGAATTACATAATGCTTGTCTCTATATCGAATCATATCAGAACAGTAGTGTAGAGTTAGATACAGGCTAGGATGACCTTAACCTATTCCTCCATATGAGAACAAACCGGTCTTGTACTTTTTCTTTTTCTAAAAATAATTTAATATGAAGTAATCGATATGTTGCTACAGTTTTTGATAATTAAAAATGACACTAAATAGTGGTGATTTAAAGCAGTGATATTTCACTACACTACTTGCTATGATTCATATATTTAAGTACGAAAAATACATGTTAAATAAACTACATACATTACTACACTATTTTTCTACAACTAGATGTCTAGCAATACCGGCTTATACAATTCCCGTATAAATATATTGAAAGTTAACTCAAAATACAAGGTAGTGGCATCAATACATTAATAATCTCATGAATTTGTATATATGTGTAATTAACATATTATAGTTACCTCGTACTTATTTATAATTATTTTCTCAAAGACAGACAAATATCATACTGAACTCGTAATATATGGCTGAATAAAATGATGGATCAAGTTTTATTCACATTTATTTAACCTATCTAGTTGATTTTTTTTTCAGTAAAATTTTTAGCTAAGTAATAGAGGACTACCTGTTTGATAAATAGTATAAACATTTTACAAAAAAGTAATAACTCATGACTGAATCGCATGATAGCGTTATGAAATAATGCGACAATAAAAATGGTTTTCGCAATGAGCTGCTATTTATTATTTCTCAACGAAACATTACTCACAGATTTTTCGCAATTTTAAAGAGTGGAATTCAATTGAAGAAGAAGAAAGAGAAAATAAAGGTCACGGCAAAATATAATTTTCCAGATGAGCTAGGCATGCACGCACGCACTAGACTTTCCCAACCTCAGAACAGCAACGGGTAATAGAAACAATATTTTATATATTTTTTATTTCCATTTTATTTTTAATAATCAATATATATTCATAGGATACACCATATAAAAATCAGTAAACATGAGGCGATGATTCTACACCTCTAATGACGGAAAGAATCTCGAACATTTTTCGATAATTAATTGTTTGTCAAAACAAAACTAGAACGTTTTTTAATGGTAATAGATTCTTATTGTATAAACACAAAAAAAGTGTGTAATCATTTTTTTTTTTAATTTAATGAAGGCATAAATATGGTGATGTAAAAGTCAAAGCCAAATGAACTATTCGATACCGGTGCGATAATTTTTGCTGACATATAAATATTTAAATCGTATAAATCTTGACACTATAAGATAAGACCCAAAAGATACTGACAAACAAATTTTTGATACTGTCGAAATGCCTAACAATGGTAACATCTTTTTTACATAGATTTTTTTATTATCATTTTATTTATTTATTTATTTTTTTAAAATACTTATATAGATAAATTATAGCATACTAAACTGAAATGCTTAGTGGACTCTTTGCTAGCGAAGCGCACGTCCAACCAGCATGGAATGTGCGACAGAACCGTTTCTCCATCTCAATACAAGGCAAATAGGTCAAGTCAACGTTACAGGAACCAGCATAGCACTGTAATAGCCAGCAAAAGTTTTTTTTTTTAAGTTTGATTATTCAAATATGTTATCAAATTGGATTTTATAAAATAGCGAGGGAGAGAGAGAGAGAGAGAGAGAGAGAGAGAGAGAGAGAGAGAGAGAGAGAGAGAGAGAGAGAGAGAGAGAGAGAGAGAGAGAGAGAGAGAGAAACAAAAGAAATATACACGATCTCCTAAATTGAAAAATAATATTACATTTTTTATTCATGACAAATTAACATTAAATAAAGAATTCATTTTTGATTTGGCAATTTACGTATACTGTTGATAACAATAATAGCTAATTATATTTAATAAAATTAAAACGATTTATTAATTAATCAAATCAGAAAACAGGGGTTACCTGTGGTGTAGTGATTAGCATAGCAACCTACAATACCAAAGTTGCGGGTTTGCGTCCCTGGGATTTTATAATGGGAGCAAAAAATCCTTAGCTATGCCTCCCTAGGATAGGAAGTAAAATGGAGGTCCCGAGCCTCTACGATGTCGTTAAAGATCCCTATCCTAATTATATCTGGATAGGCAAAATTTAGGACTCCCACTGTAGCATCGTCCGATTAATCTTAGTAGCATAAATGGACGTTAAAAAAAAAAAAAAAAAAAAAAAAAAAAAAAAAAAAAAAAAAAAAAAAAAAAAAATAGTAAAAAAACGATTTTTGATTTAATGTGTTTATTTAGATTCTCTTTAAGATTGAAAAAATACAAGATCTTTGAAATTGAAAAAAAAACCTAAATAAAAATATTTATTCATGCTAAATTAATGTCTGAAAAAATAAAGAAAATGAAACCAATGTTATGTGAATGAATGATAGTAATAGTAGATAATTACAATCACTAAAGAATAATTTTTGAAATAAAAAAAAAATGACGGCCTTGATCCATGGATTTACAATATAAAATAAAAATAAATTTAACTATTAGAAATTTTTCACTGATTATATGTGTGCTCTTGTTATGACTTAAGGATTATAAAAAAAAAAAAATTAAAATCACATGGCAACCAAAAATTCATTAAAAAATAAAGAAAATTTATAAAAGAATTCTTTTAGTTGAACTCGTGAAAAGGTGGATGCCCTTGTACGAGAACTAGAAAGATAACTGTAGTAGAAAGTGATTCTAAAGAGGTTCATGAATTACAATTTACAAATTAGAAATACAACTTTTAATGTTTCATGTATAGTTTAAAACGGAACATTTCGTCAAAAATTACGAACATTTCGGTAATCCTCTAAAATCACAAAAAATATTTTAACTCAGTATTCGAGATGATTCCATGGTAACTAAAGTAATTCTAGTTTTACGAATAAAATGGGAGATATTTATTTTTTTTTTAACAGAAGTTTGTTACTAGTTTTCAATTTAATATTATGCAATGGAGCAAAAATAAATTATAAATAAAAAATCGTAGATACAAGGTTAATTTCATTGATGATGTCGACCTAATGCAGTCACGATAAATCGAATATTTTGGCTTTATTCATATATCAAATGTTTCGAGGAACATAAAGTACCTGAGAAATTCCTCGCCTAATGAACTAATTCGAACTCAAAGCAATTTTCTAATCAGGAAATCCTGCCTCAAACGACCTTGTGCTCATCTCGAAACGGTTTGGAATTACCAAGAAGCTTACTATTTCACGGGCAAAAAGAATAGAAGGAATACTTGATGGGAAATATTTAGACTTTTAAATAAGGGATCTTTCACTTTCAGATCGAGGATGTAGTAAAATTCCGAAAATGGCCGAATGGATCCGAGTTATTAGCGAGAGGAGTCGAGAACAGCAACGTAATAAGACCTAATTAAAGTCCTGATTTAAACTGAAATGACCCATTAGGAGTCTGCGGAAGTTATAAATCATAAAGGAAGACTCGGATAATCTTAGAATTTTATATACATAGAGATCATAAAATGTTGCGAGCGTCCATGGAAGAGCAGTGGAACTAAGCAAAGTATAGCAAATCCCAACAACCTAAGATATAAAAAATTCCTCATTAAAAAAAAAAAAAAAACACCACGATAAATCCTCACACAACACTGAAAACTGTAAAAACAAGAAAGGATTCGTAGATTCTGACTGAAAAAAATGACTAAACAATTTTAATTTACATGACGATAATATGACCTATTTAGACATACTGGAAAGCTTTGATCCAATCCTTGCGATCTCAAATTTTTCACGAATAAGCCATTTCCAGATATCTTCCATTCCTTCCTTCCAATCCAATCATATCCGAATCCAGGTCATTTCGGCGTTTTCGGTTTCCTCCTTGCTGCTTTATAGCCAAAGTTGTGGATTTTTAAAGTTTTCACTCAATTTTTGTCTAATTTTAAACTTATTCTCACTACTTATATCATATTTTATTATTATATTACATTATCCAGTTACATTGGATTAGTAAAAGAACAAAAAACTATATATAAAATTTTTTAGGGACAAGAACGAGGAGATTTGTCGATGTTGAAACTGCGCTTGGTCAACCACAAACTAATTTTTTTTTTTTTTCGTTTTCTATATAAGTACTAATTTATTTGAATTTAATGTCACAAACCAAATTTAAATAGTGTTAATTATAGTTAGTATTGAAATAATTAGGTATAGGATTACAATTGTGTAATTAATTAAAATCTTGTAAATAATCTCATTAGTTAATATTATTTGTTGTTTTTGCTATAACTAATGCTTTAAAAAAAATAATAATAATGTATAGCAGTAATTTGATGATGATTTTTTAAACTGAAAATTCCTATACCCACAATTAGTTTCACTTTCAAAGGAACTACTCTTCACTTTTTTTACTACAAATTCTTAATTCATTTTTATAACAGTAATATGAAACAAAAAAAAAAAAAAATAACGGAAATGAAAGGTAACAGCGCTTTAAAATGGTGCGTTGCGGGTTAACAAACTCTTTGGCGACTCTGATGGCCAACTACGTCCTGGAGACGTACCGGCTTAATGATGACCCAAAACACTCCGGCTTCCTGGCTCAGCCAGAGAATATGGAGTTGGCATTGAATGTGTTAACTTTAGTGTCAGAGATGGGTGGCTTTATACACGTCTATTCTATTGAAGCCATCACTCTAGTTGTATCAATTTTACTTACTTCTTGTATTGTAGTTATTCATTAAAAAATATGTAAAAAAAAAATAAAAGGATTATTTTAAAAACAATTTTACAATAATCTGATATCAGACCAGAGCAATCTAATAAATTCTCGGCTGTAATAAGTAAAAGCGATTTTTGTATTGTGACACAGAGCTACTGGATGGCTTTGACATCATGTAACGAATATTTATGACCAGATGCAAATCAAAAACGAGTAACTTTAAAAGAATCAAATATGATATCGCAGAAATCTACTCTTCCAAAGGTTACTGGTATATTTCAAAAGAATAAGCCCTCGACTGAAATCCTTGGGATTCCCGAATGACTCAGAAACTCAATGTTATCCTTTCATTTTCGTTTGAGTCCGCGTTATTTCACCTTTAAGATTGTTTCTCTTCTAACTAGACTAACTCTCAACGGCCATTTCAATACCCAAATGCAGCATAAAATGATTCATCGTAATGAAATATACAATCATATTGGAGATAGTAGGATGGTGTAAGTGTTAAGAGAAAAGATAATTTTGTAATGACTATTATACTGAGATATGTCTCAGTATGGTTCAACTATAATTGAATAAGGAAATGAAAAGAAAAAGGTTATTATGTCTGATTATTTAAATAAATAAATAGGTAAGCTGTGAATTCAGTAACTCTGTGAAATATATATAAACAGGAAATATTAATAAATTAAAATTAAATAATCTTTCAGTTTTAAATATTAATTAACCTAATTAGAGAAACTTAACATACAAAGAGCTTAACGTAGCTAAAGATCTTGAAATTATTTAACATTTTAAAAGGTGTTTTAAAATGTTAATAATATATTAAATAAATTTAAAAAATAACGTGATTTATTCAATGAAAAAACTAATTTGTCTTTCCCAATTTCAATGAAATTTCCATACAGAGAATATCGGCCCCTCAAGGTTATATTTTAATGCGAATTTTTTTTTTTTTAGGGTGTGTTAAGAAGAGGTGTGAAAATATCGATAAAAACCAGAACTGTTACGTAATAATTATCAAAACTTAATAATGATTAATAAACTTTATAAATTTTAATGACACCGAAGTCCTAATCAACAATTTTCTGATAATTCTTACCCATATGAAGAAGTGAGAATTATTTTTTTAAGTGAATTTTCAAAAACGTTTAAGGCTATTTAAGGAAAAATTATTTGGAATTATTTTAGAAGTAATATGTAGAAATTCAATGAGTATATTTTTCTCTGGATTAATATCGAAATGGAAAATCAATTTTTATCTAACTCTTAGGTACTTAGGAAACACACATGTGAAAAATTAATGGTTACATAATGAAAATTAACCGATTTTAATTATGAATTATTGATATAAAACATAAGAGGTAAAAGGTAAACAAAACCATGTCCATTTTTTTATTGAATCAGATTCAAAAATTTGGATTTTAATAAAATGATTTTTTTTTTTTGTTTCATTAATATCTTACATACTACAAATTTCAAAAGGCTTCTATATTTTTCTTAATAAATTTATGTTTTTGAAAACAAATTATGAGTTTAGGGACTGTTAGTTTGTCTTTGCTTGATCTATCGATCTATAGAGATTTATGGAAGGCAACTATATTAAATACCAATATATATACTTCCAATTACTTATTAAAGTAATCATAACTTATCATCAACTCAATAACTCTATCGATTAAACAAAAAATTGATTTTTTATTCTTATTTGAAAAATAATATACCGAAAACGATTAAAGATATTAAGCATATTTAGCTATGAAATGACCCAGCATGGGTTTTAAATACCCAAAATATGCTAATTGTGGTCTGAGAACCTCAAACAGTAGAGAATAATCGGTATAATAACGGTTTATTTTTTTTTATTTTTGTAGATCTAAACAGGTTTTTCCCATGGTATCCCATTTTCAGATGATAATATTAGGCAGCTTAAACTCTGCCTTGACAAAAAAATGATATGCTCTAATTTTGATACGCTGAGAGTTTTCGCTATCGACAAGTACACTTGCGTAATTTCGACAAGGTTGAACAAATCGCCCGCATCTAGTTAGTATCTCGTATTATGACAGAGCACTGAATTACATCATACGTAAGGCATCATTGTATTTAATATAATCGTAAATGTACAGAAGAAACCAGTCTCTGGAATTGATAAAACTTCAAAAACAAAGAAAAATACTTAATCACTACAATGTATTGTTTCTAGGTCAGTGGTCGTTGAGGGAACTGATAAAACAGATACCACGATTAAGAGGGCTTATACCCTTAATTAATTATTTGATAAAGGATCAATTCACGCCAAAAATAACAGTGAAGTACCCAGCCACAAAGAGGCTCAAACACGGAACATTCGTCATCGTTGTTCAGTGCTTTGTCCACTGAGCTATCCAATTCCAAAAAAAAAAAAAATAAATAAAAAAAATAAAGACCGAAGTATTATTTACTTAAATATTGTAGGATAACCTAATATACTTTAGAAGTCGCGTAGTAAGCAAAAATTGGTGAATCGATAACTATCTTACACAACACATATAAGAGGCCAGCGGTGGCCCTAGGATTTTTTAATGGTCCTTAGCAATGCCGTCCCTCGGATAAGGCATATGGAGATCCCGAGCCTGTACGATGTCAGGGACTCGTTAAAGCTACCTATCCTAATTATACCCGGATATTCAAAATGTAGGACTCCCACTGTAGCACTGTCCGATTAGCCTTAGTGGCATAAAGTGACGAACAACATATGACGTCTAAAAAAACATACACTACACAGTCCAATAATCCAATTCAATGCCTCGTCCACCACCCCTACTCTATGTAGAGGGCCACTAAAACTTACTGGCCTTAAAAATAACTTTATGGCCATTAAAACTTAGTTTAAGTCAAAAACTTAATAGAGAGATACGCTACTATTGTAGTAGGATGCTTTAAATTAAAATTATTTAAGATTGTCAAGTTTAATTAAAGATAAAAATGTAAATTTTAAAAGTAAATTTTTATTGTTATGATATTTCGTTTTTTTTTTAATATTAAATTTTATATATTTTTTGTATGTCGTTTTTCTTCATTTTCCTTGCGTCTCTTAGAAGCATATAGTATATACTTTGCTAAGAAAAACAAAGGGAAGTTTATTTTGGTCTCAAAAAAAGATATTTGCAAAAATCTCGGTGCGCCGGTTTTTTTATTTTTTTTAAAGAATGGCCAGATTAAAAAAAAAAAGAATTAGCATGTAAATAAACAGACTAGAACAAACTATTTAAACTATTGGAGTAATGTTTAATAGTTATTGAGGTCGGTGAAAACGATTTATGACCTGATTCACGAAAAAAAGAAGAAGTGAGAAATTGTTATTTTAGGAAAAAGAAGAAGTTGATAAGCATGAAGTGAACGAAAGTTCACCATATACGGTTTATATAAAAAAGAAAAAGGAAAAAGAACTGAAAGAATAAAAATTACTTTTTAATATTAATTTAAACCCTTTAATATTAAAACATTATATTGAAATTATTTATTTATATGTTTTTCAGATTTGAAATAATAATTAATAAAATATGAGAACAATTGTATAATCTATATAAATAAAGATGAAATTCTGTTTGTTTGTTTGTTCTTTATAGAATTCAGCTTTACATTGGCTTTTAAGAAATCGACTGTTTGAGTCTCACTTCATAGATTTTATAGATTTAAAAAATGAAATTCTCCAGGTGAAACCGGTATATACAGCTAGTATAATAAAATAATGTATTAATATAATATATATTCAAAATTTAACAACTTCCCAATAAGAGAAAAAAATTCAAATATTTACATAATAAGTATTTAATAAATAACTAGATATGGTTTGAGTATGGTTAAAAATAAAAACTTATAAATAATAAAAAAATATGGATGTCAAACTTTCAGCAAAGTTTTTATAGCGTTATCTGAAGATAAATAATACGAAAGATATTCTTCTTTCACTAATTTGTTCTAATGAGTGTTGTAACTGAAAAGTAAAGGAGAGGAATGAAATGTAGGAAATAAAAGAACGAAACAAAATGTCGGTCTCTTTTATTTTTCGTCTTATATAATCATCTAATTTGCTTCAGTTTTTTCTCATTTATTCCTCGACTTCTCCATTGAGAAAAAACGAAAATTAAAGGTAACCCTCCCAAAAAAAAATATTCTGTTTAGTTAAAATAAATTAGAATTTACTTCGCTACTTAAAACTGGCGTTTTTCTTTAAATAATTCCTCAATATTTTTATTCGAACATTGTAATCTCTGAACATACCATCAAATATCTTTATTATTTTTATTTATGAGAAAAATTATATATATATATATATATATATATATATATATATATATATATATATATATATATATATATATATAATGAGGCTGTACAAATACACACCGAAGTTATGATACCCTTATTAATCTTAAATTTCCTCATTTGGAGTATGAGTATGAGTAAGTATTTTTTTTTTTAATTGGGTTTTTCATATTGTCTCGCGGGCCGGATCAAATCCTTCAGCCATCCTTATGTTGGCCACATAATAATATAAAGCATTGCTCGTCCACTCAAAGAAAACGATTTTTCATGAGAGCAGATTAAAGTTTCTTCTCCTCCCTTCCTTTGATACCCGTTGCTTTCTTTTTCCAATTGGTAATATTTTTTCAGGATTCAACACAAGACAGTAAAGAAAGATTGGCTGTTAATTGGAAGTAGGGTGGGGGGAATAATAGGAAATAATAATTAGACCAGTAAGAGCGGTATCCTGTTTAATCCCCCCCAACCCACAATTACCACACCTCGAGAAAATATTTAATAATAAATTAGCGAAAAAAAATTGCGGATATACAGAATAAACTAAAATCCTCCATTCATGTAATATATGATTTTTGAAAAAAAAAAAAAAAACGAAGAAATTACGGAAGTTATGTTTTAAAAAGAAAAAACAATTAACATAGCTATAATATTGGTCAAATATTTTATTTTTTTAGCGTTTTATGTCATGAAAAATTTTTATTTTCTTAACATAGTGACTAATTACATACTTAACTAAATTGAAATTATTGCTTATTATAGAATTAGATTTTTTTTTTAAAGGGATGTTCAAAGAAATGAATGACCGCTATTCTACGTTAACTAACGGAGTAGCGGGGACGAAAATTATTGAGCTGTTGGAAATGCGTCGATAGCCAAAGCACGCGATGCGCTTTGTCATTCATTTAATTTCGCTCAACATTTTTTTTTTTTTTTTAACACCCATTATTTCATTAATGAAATGACATTAACCATAATAACTTTTCTACATGAGATGCCTGAAGTGTAGAACCGGAAGTAAAACATTTAACATTTAAATTATAATGATACGACATTAAAGTAACTTGGTAAATAAATAAGGCCAAAATCAAAATTTCTCAAGTCCAAAAAATGAAAAAAAAAAATCTTAAAAATAGCATTTAAAAGTCATCTCTGAGATCAAAATCTACCAAGCCCATATTGGTTACGACAAATTTACTCCTGAGATTCATAAAATAACCCACTAAAGCTCCGTGATACATATTGGTAAAATAAAAAAAATTAAAGCGGACTTCAAATCCTGGGATTAGAATATTATTTGTCATCCGTACAAAGGTGATTAGGATCAACAGTAAGAAAGTCATTCTAGGAAATAAGATCTATATGAAAATATTATTGCTTGATTTTTTTATTATTGTAAAATGTTATTCTAGGATGGAAAAGTGACAATAAAATTTGTTTGCGTTTTTTGCATTATTTTGTACAACTTCCAAATCTAAACAATTAATCTCATAAATATAAATACATCTGAAACAAAAGTGCTGTCAGGCAAAAGGGAACACGTGAGAGTTTGACCACGAAAAGGGCACTTAATCCATCCCTTACTAACGAGGTTCGTAAACCATTTGCTTGTTGTTTCTGTAGATTGAGGACCGAGAACATAGATAGTATTTTTAATTGTGTGGAAATCCTCCAATGATACGAATGAAGTTCAAAAAACATTCAAAGCTCCTAATCGTTGACAAAATTAATTTAAAGACAATAACACAAAATCTGTACATAATAGTCCGGGAGCTGAGGGCCAAAAAGTTGCCTGATTTGAAGAAAATTTTGGATCAAATAGGCTGAAAGTACTCCTTTCACAGACAACAAATGTGAACGTCTGCCACCTCAGATCGGTTGCCATCAAATTTTATAGGCGTACAAAATCGACCTTTTCGAACTTTTTTCAATTTTTCGTTAATAACTCGAAAACAATTTATCGCAGAGGAAATTGTGTTCTTTCTATAGTGAAAGGGCATTAAGTTGTAAAATGTCGATTTTCTTCGCCAATAAAATTTGATGACAACCGGTCTGAGGTGGCAAACTTTCACATTTGTAGTCTATGAAATGAGTACTTTCAGGCTATATGATCAAAAATTGTCTTCAAATCAGGCACCTTTTTGGACCTCAGCTCTCGGACTATAAGGAGAAGAGCTGTTCCACCAAACTGCTAAATACTTCTCTCACCCTATCCTTAATTCTTCCTACTTTATATCAAATAAAATCGCCAATTTTAATGTTTAATGTGTCGCTGATTTGGGCATACCCTAATATCAAAATAGGCTCCAGACTCATCCGATCTCTCTTGTATCCAAGCTAGCTTCCTTCTCTCATCCTGATAATTTTCCGAGGAATTTGAAAAGAAGATGGCCTCGTGACCTAAATAGAACTATTATTTGAGTATTATCTATGAGTAGTTTTCGTACAGGACGATTCATTCCAAATGCAGATCTATATTTTGCTAACATTTATTTGTTAAATTTTAGTTAGTTTGGTTGAGAATTTTAATAAATATGATTTTTAAAAAACATTTAACTGCAATGTTTCTTTCCTTCCATTGTTCATTAACAGCGATCCTTTGAACGGTATGAGGTAGAAAGCTTGGCAAAGATGAAAGTCCTTCGATTTCCTTGTGTTACTCAATATCTTGACACGTCAACTTGGGCCGATAGATTATGCAATATTTTCTCCCATCTCTGGGAGCCTTCAGCCTTCAACCTTGAGTGATCCCCAATAGGGGCTCTATTGCTGATTTTTTGCCAAAAAAAATTACGATATGTCATGATGCAGAAGTTTCGTCGATGTCGCTGAAGTAAAAAATTTAACTCTTTTTTTCATTAAAAAACACAAAAAAAAGTAAAATATTTTTTCAACAACACTCAAAGATGCCAGAGGAATGTAATATATATATATATATATATATATATATATATATATATATATATATATATATAATTAAATATTAAAAAGTTTAGCAGACAAAATGCGAGAATATAACACTACTAGCTGACATTCGCACTCTAATCCCACTTAATTAAAGTACACACCGTATATTTAGTATCGTATAGTGCGTATTTAGTGCATCATGGGCATAGGTGATGGTTGAAGTAAAAGAATAGATGTGTTTAAATTGTAGATTATTTATTTTTTGAAACCTAAGTTTAAGGTATTTACATAGTGTAAATACCTAGGTGTTTACAGGACCTCTTTGGACACTATTTTTGAAGTTACGTAATGGTCATCTGTTAGTGTTTGTTTTACACAGACATAGATGTCACTGAAAGAGCGCACCCTGGAAAACGCCACATATTTATATACACGTATCAGTTTCGCGAAAAGTGAGTGCGTTGATTCTAACGACTGAAATCGCCATGTCTTTGCTTGTGACTAGCAAACGACGGCGAAAATCGGAAAAATGTGTATAACCAAAAAATGTTCGTATCGACAAACTGAAAAAAATGACACCTTTGAAAAATCTAAGCCAACATTTTCGCTGTGAATTGCAATTTTTCGCTTACAACTCGCAAACGAAGGGGTTAATCGAAAAAATGTAAATGACTGAAAATGTTCTCCTTGAAAACCTGAAAAGATTGACACCATTAAGAAACCTCTACTACTAAACCTCTGTCATCAAAACCGCGGCTTATAACTCGTAATCGAAGGCGAAATGAACGATTTTTTAATTTTTCCCCTGTAGCCGTTAAGGAAAGCTTTAAAATGATGCCTCTTTCATGAAATATGACGAAGTATTAAGGAAGTTATGGCGAACCGACAAAAAAAAGAACTTGAGAAATAATATATATGATACTCTATATATGATTTCTTAAAAATATTATTTAACCCCTTGTACATTAGATTTACTTAACGCAATCCACCAACATACATTATGGTCTACTCCATACCTTTTACCAATCAGGTTCAGCTTGTTAGTTAATTAGGCAACTATTGGGGGTTATTTAGCGATTTAGCTTATAAATTTAATAATAAATTATTAACGTTTTTAACCTACCATGCTATTTTAGATTTTTAGTTTAGGAAAAGCGGATCATTTAAAATACGTTCCACGTCATCCAGGTCTTAGCGGTGCATACCGGTCTCGAATGATAACGAATTAGAGCGACAGAGGGCCAAAATACTTGACGCACGGGCTAAATTGAACGCAAGGGAAATTTCTCGCTTTATAAATATATAACATACGAATAATAGTGATAGACTGATGTCGCAGTATAACAATTTCTTTTTTTTTTTTTTAAGAAATTTGAATAATTGAAAATTAAATTAAATTGTACTTCTAAAATCCATGTAGTAATATAAACCTAAAACTAGCGAAAAAAATTCTAAAAATTAAATCATGTTATTTTAATTTAACGTTATATAATAAAATAAATTAAATAAAATAAAAAATACTTTTTGTAGCTCATAGGTTAAGTAGTTCCTTTACGATAAATAGGTAAAGGCGAATGAACACATTTTTTTTAAAACAAAGTAAGCGAAGACTTCAAAATTAATAATGCTACATAAATGGTCTGCTGACGTCAAACAGAAAAAAAAAATATCTAAAAGGGAACAAGTAATAGATGAGAAGGTCAGGACAGCATTGAAAGGAGCAAGTTTTTAGAAAGCCTAAAAATACATTCAATAGGATCCCGAGTGAAAATAAACAGCTTATCTAGATAGGTCTAAAATGGAGAAATAAAATATTTTATCTTGATACATCTGGTTTATACATAATAACTTACAATACTTTTCAATGCTATATATTATTTAAAAATCGGTTTTTTTTTTTTTTTGGTTTTTTTTGTCACTCTATACCTTTCTTAATACTTCACCAAATTCACTAGATAATCCCAAGTATAACAATTATTATAAAGGAAGATATTGAATATATAAATTCGATAGATAGGTGAAAATAATCTTCCCAATATCGTTTATTAAAAAATTACATACAATATTTTATATAAATATGGTAAAACCGCCAACATTTCGGATTATTAATCCATCTTCAGGGCAATCATATTTTTTGTTGTATATTTTCATTTCATATTTTTGGGGCTTAGTCACATCATATTTTCTGTATTTCATACATATTTCTATTACAATGTAATAGGTCATATTTCTGTTATAAACAGAATATTTTACACTCATTTCACATTAAAATTGCTGCCACGTTTAAAAATCTAACATGTCCTTGTCCGATCCGAAACGTTGGCGGTTTTACCATATTTATAAAAAATAATTTATGTAATTGTTTAATAAATGATATTGGGAAGATTATTTTCACCTATCTATCTAATTTATATATTCACCAAATTCGATGATTTAAGCATCTATTTGAAAAATTCCTTTCCCCCCTGTGCCTCAGTTTGATCACAGTTAGATCTCCTAGTAAAACCATAATCATAATTAAAAAAAAAAAGGAAGGTTTTTTTCGGACATAATGAAAAACTATCGATTTTTTCATATTTTGCAAAGGCAGAAATAAAACGTTCAAGGCAAAAAAAAAAAAATCATGTGAATCGGACTATTAGTAAAAAAGCTACAGGTTTTTGAATATTGAAACAGAGAGAATAAAAATTACTTAATTCTAATCTGTAAAACATTTTATCATTTAGTTATCAGAATTAAATTGGTCACTATTTTTATAATTATATGGTATAAACTATAATACTGAACTAAATTCCATGAAAATACTTGGATTCATGTACCTATACTAAGTTAGAATATTACAAATTTCACAGAAATCAAAATAGAACAAGATAAATACTTATGCATCTAGTTTCGAAATGTATATTAATATATTGAAAACATGAAATTTTACAATGAATTATGATATAACTTCTTTGGATTTCTATTTTTTGTTAAATTTAAATTAAACTTAACGCAATCCGTCAAATAAAACAAAAAATAACTATGTATATAAATAACTGCTTTAATATTTTTTCATGTCTTTCATTTCTTAATAACATCACGTCGATGTGTCAATCAATCTTCAACACAATATAAAATAATAAAAAAAAAAGTTTTAAGCAAATATATTAAGGATGAAAGGTATTTAATTTAAACATTTGAAAAATTCAAACGGCAAAAGTGGTCCAGGTATAGATTTAGATTTTGTAGATAATTTTTAATAGAAAGTAGATAAAAAGATGATAAATTTTTTGAAGTATTTGGCAAGCTGAGAAACATTGTTTAGACAACATGGCTCAACAAATACTCAAAATTTCGATTAACCGTCACTTGTTTTTCCGTCAGTTTCTAATAACCGTTTCGAAAGCAGAACTAAAATTAAAATTTTGTTTTGTTTTTTTTTTTGGAAAAATTTACGTGAGGTAGGTTAATTCAAATTAGTTAATAATTTTATAATATATACACTAGATCTAGTGTTAGTATCGATTTGAAAAAGGCAAAAGAAAAGTTCAACTATAAATCTTTTTTTTGGTAATTTACTGTAAAATGTTTTGAAATTTAAAAGTTTTTAAATTATGGTTTAAATTAGTATCATTTGAATACTATTTATACTGTAAATTAATGTATTTTTTGATGGTATTTCCGTTATCCTTCTGTTTGCATAACTGTCACGTCCCTAACGGTGACGGTTAATCGAAGTTTAACTATAAATATTTATAATCGAGCATCGGATAAAGAAGCAGGGAATAGATTGGACGATGTGCTCAGACTATAGAGGTTGTGACGGACACGATGCAGTTGATACTGTCAAACGCTTGTCCACTTATCTTTGTTCACATTTCCACAGGCCCATATCTGTTTGCACTGTTCTACTCGCACACCTTCACTTTATTGTGGCTGTATACCCATCAACCCCGTTATATCTGATAGCGGTTACGTATTGTTCAACAAACACGATGTTTGTTTAGCAGAGATGGCTAGACAAAAAAAAAAAAAAATGGCTAGTCATCAAAATTACACCAAGCGCAACAATATTTGATGACCGCTCCAAAGGTGAAAATCCAATCCTGTTCTTATAGTAAATGATTAATAAACATTACCACTCCTTTTTTTAACATTTACATAAAATTATGTTATTACGTAAGGGAGTCTTCTGATTCCCATTAATCCTTGAAAATTACCATATTTTCCTTACAAAAGTTCATAATTCCAACAATTGCCATAATTGTTCATGAGGAGATAAGATTTTAATTTGTTTAAGAAAAATACAATAATGAAATACAAGAAAGGCAGATAAAAAATAAAATTAACTACTATAATTATAGCAATAAATATGGTACCTGCCTTCATATTGAAAAAAAAATCTGGTGCGTGCGCGCAACACACAACTTTCACTTACCAACTTAGATTAGAAATTAATGCGTTCTGTTAATGCCACTTCTCACTCAGTTACACATTTTTCCACATTCATTTCTTATATTTGTTTTATTTGCTCTATAACCAACACTAAATAAAAGTTTTTACTTGAGATAATTCGGCAATGCAAGCATAATAGGTACTGCAAGTCGACTGATATTTTATAATTTTATATGTACTTGTTGAAAATTTCATTTAGTTACCATGAAACCAATAATTTCCATTTCATGAACAGAACGGCTTTAATTATGAACAATGATCTGCCATTAAAGGCGTACTACGCATGCGTGGGCTCAACGTGTTTTATGAGTTGACTTAATATTTTTCTACTCTATATGTTTACTTGGTTTTAATCATATCACACATTTAGCCATTTTTTATTTTTAGGCGTAATGAGAGACAGCTAATTTCTCCATATAAACAAAAACAAACAAACAAAAAATGCCCCTACCCCATTTAAGCCCCCTCAGAACATTTAATAATCATAAAGCTTACTTGATAACAAAGAACACCTAATTTTCATTAAACATTACGAATTTGATGAAAATCGTTAAAGCCGTTTTTGAGATAATCGAAAAAAGGTTAAAAATTGAAAAAAAAAGTTATGAAATAAAGTGCCCCCTCCGGTTGATCAATTTTGATGAAATGTTGGCTATCACATCTTTGGCATATACATACATCAAATACCCAGTTTGATCAAAATCGTTAAAGCCGTTTTTGAGTAAATAAAAAAAACACGTGAAAGTGATACAAAATTTATTAAATAAAGTCCCCCCTCCGGTGCATCAATTTTGATATAAATTTTACAGTCATATCTCGGGCATATACATACATCAAATACCCAGTTTGATCAAAATCGTTAAAGCCGATTTTGAGTAAATAAAAAAAACACCTGAAAGTGATACAAATTTTATTAAGTAAAGTCCCCCCTCCGGTTAATCAATTTTGATGAAATTTTTACAGCCATATCTCAGGCATATTAATACATCAAATATCAAGTTTAATCAAAATCGTTAGAGCTGTTTTTGAGACAATCGAAAAAAACGTAAAAAGTTACTAAATAAAGTACCCCCTCCCTTTGAGTAATTTTGATGAAATTTTTGCTGTCACACCGCGGGCATATACCTACACTAAATACCCAATTTCAGGTTCGCACGGTTTATAGTTTTTGAGCTAGTCTGTTCACACACAGACACACAGACACACAGACACACACACACACACACAGACCATTTCGCGGGACTTGGTCATTTGGACTCAGGGGACCCCAAAACGTGTATTTCCGTTGGAAACCGGAAGTCGAAAATTTTCACGATCGCAATACTTCCACTTACTACATATTTCATATATAGGTAAGTGAAAGTAATAATACTCGGACGGACGCTGAAAACTAACTTGCTTATATTTGACAGAAGGTATAGTTTCCACGTGTTAAAATGAAACTCAAAACCCTTAACCTACTTCTGCCGTTTTTTTTCTTGAAAAATGCGAAAAAAAAGTGTTCGAAAAACACGTACTTCAGATTTAAATCGTCGCATTGTCTACCCACGCATCATCATGACCTTGTTTTCTAATGGTTGTACGTATCCTTAATTATCCTACGTTATTTTTTTAGTTACTTTTGCGATTTTTTTTTTTAGGTACTTACGAGTTGGATTGGCAGATTATAATGTTATGCCACTATCTTTTTATAATCTGAAGCTATTGAGAAATTGCTAATATTTTAAATTTATGGAAACTGAAATAACTTTTAATTATGCCTTTAGATAACTTATGTTAGATAAATTTCAATTTAGAAATGGTCGGCTTTATCTAGCGACAGTTGAACAACAAAATGAGAACTCATAACAAAGGATATAATATTACTTTAAAAGAACGTACATACTAACTTACATTGAAGATAGGGCAAGAGCGGACGCACTCATAAATATGACCAGGAGACTAAAAAGGAGCTGGTTGAGAGATCTCCCTTAATAAACCCGGATAAGGTAACTGGTTGAAAAACTGAAAAAAGCCAGGAAAGCCAAGCTTTATTATGCCCAACATTTCATTACAGGCCAAACACACAGGAGTTAAACGCGGAATTGATTTTATCAATAAGAGAGACACATTAATAGTAACAAATAAATGAATAATAACAATAATAATTAAAATATGGCTAAATTAGAAATGTAGATGTGGGTCAATGGCAGGAGACAGAGATAGACCAGTTAAAGCCAGCTCATCCTATGCCAAATATAACAACCCTCATCACTCCTTGCAATAACAAAGGTTGTCTTGGAATTCAAGAATATATAATATATATGTAATATTATGGATAATAAACGAGATAACTCGTTCATCCGAAATTAATACACGCGTAATTCCAGATAACAGATCAAAATAACTTTCTGCAAGGCTTTTGGCAATTTTCTCCAATTCTTACCATGAATGAAGGTACAGAAAAATCACGACAAAAAATTATTTTTTTTTTTAAACGTTTACCACCTTAAAGTAATGTATACATTTATTTTTCAATTAAATTTATAAATTTTATTCATGTCAAGACAGAAGATAGCTCATGATTCCCGAACACTATTTGACAGGTTTCAAATCTAGCCTGTGTAAATTAGAGCGAATTGAATCTAAATAAGTTGCGAAATCTCGACCTTTTCACTCCTGAAATATTCCATAACCTTTAATGAAGACGGTAACTAAAAAATATGATAAAATATCATTAGAAATTCTGTATTCAGTTTTTTTTGTTAGCTACAATATTTACATGCAGATTCTACGCTACGTTTTCTGGCGTGACTCTCTATTAAAGTTTAATGGAGTAGAAACTTTTTTTTTTCTCAAATCTCCGCTGGCGCGCCAGCACAACTATAGAACAGCTGTTTATACAGCTAAAAATACCCCAATCTTATTTCCAAGATTGGAAGGATAAACTTGCTACACAGCATTTTCACTTATTATGTCTAGTTTTCGTTTATTTATTGTTTTAATTTATTTATTTTTTAAAAGGAAACAAAAATATTTTAGGAATATTGGTTAATTTGTGTGTGTTAAATAGGTGAGTTTAGGAAGAGACATAAAAATAATGTTAGTTTCGTCATGATTCTAGGAATCCAGTCCTCAACCCTATAGAATATTACTTCCTTTTCATCCGTAACTCCAACACCCTTCCCACCTTTAAATTTCGCCAGTTTATACACTGCATAGCCACCAATGTCATTTAAAGATGTAAATTAGCGTTTTCTAGCCTATATTTTTTAGACTGAGGAAAGCATTAATTTTCTGTTAGTTTTTTTTTGTTTGTTTTTTTTTTAGAAAATGTAAATTACTTTTTAGCTTAATATTTTACTAGTATTCTTTCTGTTTCAACACTAGAAGTTACCCTACATGATTTATCTTAATTTGTTTAATTTGAGTTTTGCTTCGAGGATCTAAAGCCCACTATTGATTGTGTTCTTAAGGGAATTGACCCTTAACAAATAAATAAGTCATCGTATTTTGGAATTTGAACCCAAAATCTTTGAAGAATGTAAACATATAGATACTAATCGAAACCTGAGCACTTGAAATAAATTCTGATTATGAAGTTACGCTGCAAATTCAGCCACAACAAGACAGTTTTTATATTTATATATTTTTCGTAAAACTAATTTCTATTGCATTAAAGAAACATTAATATTCTGCTGCTAGTTGATAAAGATAGTGGTCTTTATCTTTTATTTTTAATTGTGAATTTTTAATTACAATAAATTAAAAACCATTATTTAATTACAAATAATGGTGGATTTGATTTTTTCACTGGTAGATTTGATTTTCTGTTTTAATTATTGATTTCAAATCCTGGACATAAACGTAAGGAGACGAGGGAATAAATAGAACGAGAGGAAATGAACGAGAAAGAGGACACTATTACTTCACCCTGGAGAATATCCATTAGGAAGAATGGATGACACACTTGGAAAAAGATCTATAATACCGCCGCACTCTCTCTTTATGTAAGCCTATCGGATCTAGGACGATCATTAAGTGCTCTGTCTTCATTATCTCTCTGCTATTGTTTTATTTATTTATTGTTTATAACAAATAAACTATTAAAGAAATCAGTTTAAGAATTGCAAATAAAATAAATAATTTTATCATTATTTCAAAGGCAAAAAATCTAATTGAATAATTAACATTTAGCACTAGTATTCATTCTTCAGGCATAATCAAAATTTTATAGGATATTTCATGAGTTGTTTTTCTAGATAATATAATTTTTTTAAAAATATTATATAAATCATTTTATCTTCTTAGAAGACTGTAATTAACCTATTCCGTCTTTAGGGTAGACAGAATAACTTTTTTTTTATTCCTATGATATTGTATATCAAAAATATATGGGAAAAATAATCCCGATTTATCGGAACGCACATTTGAGACATCAAAGGTTCAAAAGTGAAAAAAATATATCAAGACAGTTTTTTTATTTTATTATTATTACATTCCTTTAATCAAGATTAAATATTATTTTTTTTATAAAGTTTTTAAAAAATTATTGTTCATGCTCTTCTTGAAACAAAAAATAATTTAGTCCTGGAAAAAATGTGTTAAAATATAAAATTGAAGGTATGATTTATCGGACATTAACACGTTCACGCCGGGACTGTTAGATGCTTTTCCCTCTATCGGGAGATATTCCAGGGCATTAAGCAGTTATGTTTATATTACGATTTAATTAATTGTATCAATACTTCTTATTAAAAAATAAATGTTTATAGGTTTTTAAGTATTTAAATAGTAATATAAATAAATACAAATAAATATAAAAACAAATGAATTTACGCTAAATTTTCGGCTATATAGAAATTATTTCTACTTTCTTAAAATTTTGGCTGCCACGTCACCTGAAATAGAGTAACTGTTGTCAAAGAATTAAATATTAAAATTGTGTCGAAACGAGAGCGTGACTCTCAGGTATTCTTTTTCGGCAGTCGAAGTGTTAAAGATCTAATTATTTGGCAGAGGCGTCATTTTACTGTGAGCCACCGGTGGTACACGCCGCCCGATGAGACAGTCAAGTGTGAGGCGCCGGTGGTACACGCCGGCTTGAACGTGTTAAAACAGGAGTAAGAAATCAATGCCCTGAGAAAATTTTTATTCAAACCAGCAAAAGTGACTGAGAAATAAAAACATGTGAAATAACGACTTATCAATACGATAAACTAACTACAACTAGTAAAAAAAAAGAAAAAAAACCCTCATAGTAAAAATAATGTAATCATATGCAATGTCAAATTCCTTAAAAATTGGTGGAAAAGCTGGTAAAAGATAAGATATCACCTATCACAATATTTTGTTTTCTTCAATGACTATGCAAATAAATATCATTGATGATTCAAAATCAGGATATTTGTAAATAGCCAAATTTTAGATATGACGTTGTTGAAAGAAGTGTACGATATGTAGTGGAATATGCGACTATAAGAAACGTCTTTTATGTTAATTAACGCTTTATAATTTTCAATGAGCATTTATTTTTCTCTATTTTTTAATTGACGACCCCACGCTAAGTTTTGTGAATATTGTTTTAAAGCGCATTATAGTAAAACATTTCGAGTACTACAAGTCTACAAGTAGAGTACACGTAAAAAGCGGATTCAGTCCTTAAAATATTTAGAAGTCTTTTTGGGGGGCACACACGCAATTACAATTATTTTTTGGTCAATGATAAATTTTGGACTAACAAGTAATGTATAGTTTTTTTATTAACATTACCATTATTTGAAAATATATTGGGCATACACTATTTTTTCCCTTTGACTTAGAGTTACTAGGTTGTGTTCTATACAAGATTTAAACACTCTTTTTGTTCTCCTGTAAAATTTGCAAAATGTGACTGAACACGTTCTTAGCGTTGGGGTCTTCAATTGTTTAATTTTGTTTTTCAGGAAAATCGTATGTATTTATATCACCTGTTGTATCTCCATTACAGAATATTAAAATATTTACCATTTCATTTATATCTGCTTTTATAAAACCCTTCTTTTTCGCCTTTGCAATTTACATTAATTTGCATCAGTTTTACTTCACAAATATCTTCTATTATAAGAAATTCCTTTTTAATTTTATCCCTGTTAATGGCCAATAATCTTGGATCGAAGACCAAAATTATGAATCTTACGATAGGCGATCTCTCATCAGACAGCTTTTCCACCAATTCTTAAGGCATTTGACAAGGCGTATGATTACATAAAATACTTTTAATGATAAAATATTTATAGATAATGTCAGGAGCGTATTAATACAAAGAATTTAAACAAAGGAATAGAAGCTCAAGAAATGCTAGGAAGATGAAAATAAAGAAAAAACTAACTGCTATTAACGACTGAATCATTTCGAATAGTCATTTCCGTCATAGCTATGATTTTATGAGTCCCATTCGTAATACCTATTCTCCGATCCCAGAAGCTAGTGTCATCTTAAACACTGTTCAATGTGTCGAGAATTTTAAAATATGCTATTCATTTGCCCACTTTCATCATAATAATTCCAGACCGGATTTATATGTGAAATAAAAAGCCAAATATGTGCATAGTGTAACTAATTAAATAGATAGATAGATAGTAATTAAATAGATAGAAAGAAAACATGCTTTGAAATCCCAGACCTTTTGTTGGAACAAACTACCGGTTGGAGCAGACCGACATAGGACTTGTTCAAGGCCTGGATGAGTCCAGGGGGGTCTGGACCATTCCTTTTACGACTATATATAAGGAGCGAGTAACTGTCTGACTGAAGCTCAAGCCATATGATTTGTGTGTTAAAAAGTTATAATTTTTGTAACCTGCTCGAATAATTACGTTGTTTCAATTCGTGTGGCATTGATAATTGTATATTTTTGTTAAATAAATATTAGTTAACCCACAGAAGTGTTACAATATTATCGTATATCTACTAGTAATATTACTATGATGCAAGAAATATTACTCTTGCGAAGAAGTTAGTGGAGGACAAGAGTCTAAATACAAATATAAATATTCCTGTTTTACTCTTCCTTAACAGTACAAGAATCTCAAAGGAGCGAAGAAAACAAACATAATATACTGAAAACTCCTTAACACGGAAACTAAACGTCAAAAATAAGTAAAATAGTGAATTTTATTTCCCTATTTAGCCAGCTATAAGTCGAAAATAGAAGAACGCATTTAGCAAAAGAAAAACATAGAACATAAAAGAAGCAACACCCGAGCCCCCCGCTATTCAATTCCCCAAGCCTAGAACAGATGCTCAAAACTTGACAGTACTGAACACGCAAACCTCTTCTCCGCCACTTCGTAACTTTACTCTCAATTTATTTATTTGTGAATTATATTTATATTTACTCATCATCTAATAGGAATATTAATATATTTTTTTATGGTCATAACACCAATAAAATGTGAAAATATCAACTAAAAAAAAAATTCATTTTACTCATAACTCTACAGAAATTAACATTTTCAAGTTTGCTGTTTTTATCTTTTTACATCAGTAAACTTGTATTGAATACATATATTCTTATGAAGTTAAGTGAATAACATACAAACATTTTTTAACTATTCCGTGACTTCTCAGCTATGTGCACCTCTTTCAATCTCTTATTGTTAAATTAAATTAAAATGATATCATTGATTGCATGAAGCACGACGAACAAAGTATCTTTATCCTTCCATAAGAAAGTAAAAAAGCCTGGATTAAATTATTTTTTACATACGAAATACTGTAAAATATTTAAGAAAACTTGGTCGAAATTTTCCATTTATAATCTGTTTTCAAATTTTTTTTTGTTTTTGTAGATTAACCACAAAAACGCTTCCATTCATGTTAAGATAGGAAGTAGAAATCGATAAGGCTTTAAATAGTTTATTACTTAGCTTAGAAGTCCTTCACTCAGCACGCTAGACAGGCGAGAAAAAAAGTTACAATTCTTAATAATTATTTTTGAAATTAAAAAAAAAAATCGAAACAAACAATTATTTTACAATTATATTATGTATTACAATTATTGTTATGTATTACTTTAGTAAAGGCATATAGACGAACACACACAAAAAAAAAAGCTGCTATTAATTTACATATATTTTTTTTTTAATTCGTAAATATATTTATAATTCTTAACTATATACTAGTAAAGATCACAAATATTTTTGATATTATAATAATTATAATTAAATTTATTTATATCAGAAAATAGCTATCTGTTAAACAAAAGACCCAGCCAATATTTTTTTAAATAAATACGATGTCTATGATTTTTATAATCATTAATCAATTGCCCTATAGACTGTGATTTTATATTATAATCCACTAAAGCTTGTTTACATTTAATTATTAGACCAATTATTTATTGTAAGATATTCCGACTAATATTAAATCTGTCCAAAGAAGTCTGCCCTAAGTCTGAAATGATGAGTTAAGCTATGCGGCAAGGTATACCTCACGCGCCTGACAGAATAAAGATGATTGATGATATTCAAATAAATAACACAAAAATATAAAAATATTCACAAATACCTCAATACATTAAAAAAGGAGATTAATACTGATTTATTGATCGGTCTTTTGATTTTTTATATCTTCTTATTGAAAGCCGAAATTAAGAATTTTAGACTAACTTTCCAATTCAGTTTCATGGTTTAATAGTGTATAGTAAGTAAAATTGCACATTTCACACTAGGCTGTTTGGATTTAAAAAAATAAAAATAACTATGACTAACATGCTACATGCATAAACATACATTTATATATGTATTTAAGGAACACCTGTTCTTTAAAAAAAGAAAACAAAAAAACTATACAGGAAATGGATAACACCAGTTAAAGTGGTTATAAGAAAGGAACAATAGGTACAGATAATGCCACTGAATAAGGCGAAAAAAACTAGTTAAAGTTTTAAAGCGACCGTGAAATTACCAACTATTGAAGACATATACCCTCGACTGTTTTTATTACCATCTTCATAACCGTTTTAATTTTACGATTAAAGTTCCTATTTTTCTTCAAATACAAATCATGTTTAATACAATTGCTTACTTAGTAGTTCCTCAAATTCTTCTATTGTACATGAGCGAAATTATACAATAGCAACGATATTTAAATTAAGACCTATTTTTTTTTTTTTTTAAATACGGTTCTTTTGAAAACGATGGAAAGAAACTCATCGTTTTTCACAAAGCAGTTAATTAAAGTTTCCTCAGTAGCCGTTACACCTAACTTTTTAATTAATAGAAATCACAATGAGTAGCTCCGAGTACAGAGTTACCAACCAGTTACTAATTGGTACAGTAGGTTTATAATTACAGTCACAGTTTTCGAAAAGTAACTTTGAGAACAATTTAACACTTCGCAGTAGTTAAAGGTACAGAGAGATAGAGTTCCATTGATTACCTATTTTCTCATTGTTAACATATCTTTTTCAATACTTTTCTGAAGACTTCTTTTTTTTTTTTCAATCGTTTAAATTACTTTATAGTGTACTAATAACTAACTTATGGTCCAAAAACGATGAGGTCCTTTAAATCTTTTTTTACTTTCACTTACCTATATATGAAACCCTAAGAACCTGAAATTGGGTATTTGGTACATGTATGTAAATGCCCTTCTTGTGACAGAAAAAAATTTCATCAAAATAGGTGAAACGGATGGGGTACCTTCTTTATTTAATAACTTTTTACGTTTTCTTCGATTTTCTTAAAAACGGCTCTAACGATTTTGATAAAACTAGGTATTTAATGTATTTATATGCCCGAGATATGACTGGAAAATTGTCATCAAAATTGATCAACCAGAGGTGGCACATTATTTTATAACTTTTTTCTAATGTTTACGTTTTTTTGGATTATCTCAAAAACGGCTTTAAAGATTTTGATCAAATTCGCCATGCTTAATGAAAATCAGGTCTCCTATAATATCAGGTAAGCTTTATTATTATCAAAATGTTCTGAGGGGCCTTAAATGGAGAAGGGGCCTTTTTTGTTAAATAATAATATTCCGTCAACTCACAAAACAGGTTGAGCTCACGCATGCGCAGTACGCCTTTAATGACAGACCAATGCTTTATAATCAAAGATGTTCCGTTCATTTAATGGAAATTATTTGTTTCATGGGAACTAAATGAAATTTTCAACAATTACATAGAGAATTATAAAATCAGACGACTTGGATTATTATGCTTGCATTGCCGAATTATTACAAGTAAAAACTTTTATTTAATAATAACAAAACTTAGCGTACTTTAAAGAGCAAATAGAAACAAAAATAAGTAAATGAATGTGGAAAAATGTTTGTCTTCGAGGAATGGCATTTAACAAAACACCTCAATTTCTAATCTAAGTAAGTTAGTAAGTGAAAGTTGTGTGTTGCGCCCATCGCACCAGATATAGATAATTGTTGCAAATGTAAATATAATAATTATATTATAGAAATTGTTAATCTAAGTTTATCCTCGTACTACTGAAGTCTTATTCTCGGTAGGTTATCCAGAACGGAAGAAGCTAAGCGTAATAAATCGATTTGCAACGCAATCTGTTTAAAATGCCAAGAACTCTTCTCCACTTGGACAGCTTCTGGTTCCAGTCCAAAAGTTTCGCAGAAGTAGCTTGATGCGAAGGGAAAAAATCTAGATTACAATACGGTAAATTGTCCGCTAACCCAATAATTACACAGGTATTTATTCATTAACCCAGATTCCATGACCATCAAAAGTTAAAACAATTGTCGTATTGGATTATTTCGAAAGTATAATAAATGATTTTCTGACCTCGGGAGTTTTTCATATTAATAACTAATTATAAAATGTACGAACAATAAAACCTAATAATAATATTATAATAATAAAAAAAAGAAAAATTATTATATATACAAGCTTACCGTAAGGAGGATAATATGAGTGTGAGAAAAATAAGGAAAAAAGTTAGAATGAAGTATTGTATTAGACTTTTAAGTAGACAGAAAGACTTCAAAACTCCAATTTCAACATTTTTCAGAAAAACACTTTTAATAATATTTCGCTTTTGAAAATTCGAACTTTTTTTAAATTGAATGTATATTTTAGGCAACTGTTATATTCAAATATTTCCATCACAATTAAAAAATAAAAGGGTACGAATGTTCTAAATAGAAATATTATTAACAGTGCTTTTCTGAAATATGTTGAAATTCGAGCGAGTCATTCTGCGACATGATAAGCTCATATGAGTTGACAGAATGATTAACCGCAATTTCAACTTACAGATAACTTTTTTTTTAGTATATATATTTAGTAAACTATAACAGTCTATTTTTTTTTGCCATAGTTAAAAAAATAAAATAAAATAGAGTTAATAATAAAATCAGATCATTTTTTTTTTTTTTTTTTAATGAGAGAAAGATTAACTGCAATCCTTAAAAGGAGAGGATTATTCTATCATTGGGTATTTAAAAAAAAAAAAAAAAAAAAAAAAAAAAAAAAAAAAAAAAATATATATATATATATATATATATATATATATATATATATATGGTAAATGGAATACAGTAAAAAATTAATTCAATTCCTTATCTCCTTGAGACATCAGAATAAATGTGGTATCAGGTAACATTTTTATTCATATTAACACTACAATGACATCAAGGTATACTCAAGACAATGGGTAAATACCAAGTATATATTAATTTATAACTATGTTGAAGTAACAGTTAGAGAATAAATAAAAATACTAGACCCGGCACTTAAAGACACTTAAGAGTAACCATACACGCTTAAAACTGTTGAGTCGGTGAAACAGTACGCAATCATTATTTAGTTTTCTCAATTTTTTAACAGTTTAATATACGTCGATAATACTAAGGAAATGGGAATGAATGAGCGATGTAAGAATCTAGTCGATTTGAGTGAAAACACGTTAGAACGAGCCAGGGGAGTCATTCATCTATTGCGAAAGCGGGGTCACTTAAGAAGAGAATCCGTGGGAAGGTGAATACAAAAAGATAAAGGAGTATTCGTCCTGCTGTATTCATTACGGGAGAACAAATAAAGATACATGGAAACTAAAATCATACTATACAACAATGTCAAAGTAAAATCAGATACAAAACTGATTATTTTTTTTTATTTTTTGACTCCTTACATTTGAATTGTTATCATTAACAATTAAAACTATTATCATGGACTATAATTAACATAAATATTATTACATGTTTTGCCAAAGCAAAATAATAGTAAAGATAATAAGATTTATTATAAAATTTATTACACTGAAAGGATGTAATCAAAAGGAGACATGCTGATTGGTTACAACAACTATTTATGGATAATTTAACACTGTTTTGATTAATTGCCATAGCAAATGAGTTATGCAGGTGCAAATGAGGACCAATCATGACAGAAAGAGTAGGATTCAGCAACAACATAAAAGAACTATATCAATCATGTATAGCCACAATATTTAAGGGAAAATATCTCAGTTCATTTTGCTGAAAGATCTTTCCAACTCAAGAATTAATAGAGCCCTCGACCGAAAATAGAATTTCAACTCACAACTATTTTTGGAACTCGGTCCTAGATGTAAAGTTTCGAGTGCACATACACCCAGACTGTTATAAACCCTACCTGCAACCTGGCAAACCTATACAATTTCTGAGTCATATCTAGAGGTGCAATGTTGACCAAGGGATCTATCTTTACAAACACTGCACATAGCAGCTTGAGCCAGAATTTAATGGATGTAAAATATTTACAAAAATGAAATCCAACTTTCTTGGCCATTAATAATCCTAACAATTACAAACATTAACATTATACATTTCTTGGAAACAATTATTACTATATAGTAATTATTGTTAATTAAAGTAAAAACAAAATCAAACATATTAAAAATTCAAATATAGTTAATCAAGTATTAATTTCAGTGGGGTCACTTGTGGTGTAGTGGTTAGCATGGCAACCTACAATACTAAAGGTCGCAGGTTTGCGTCCAGCGGTGGCCTTAGGATTTTTTAATGGGAGTAAAAAATGGCTATGCCATCCCTCGGATAGGACGTAAAATGGAGGTCCGAGCCTGCACGATGTCACGTACTCGTTAAAAATCCCTGTCCTAATTATTCCTGGAAAGAAAAAAATTGGGACTTCCACTGTAGCATCGTCCGATTAGCCTTAGTGGCATAAAGTGAGTGTTGAACAAACAAACAAACATTAATTCCAGTAACCATTAAATAAATAATAGGGGTCGGACATTGGAGTGTAATGGCTACCATAACAAACTTCAATACTCAGGATCGGAGGTTCGCAGCTCGGTAAGTGTCCTTAGAATTTTATAAAGGAAGTAAAAACCTCTTGGTTATGCCATCCTTCGGAGGAACGTAAAATGGCGGTACCGAGCCTGTACGATGTCAAATATATAATGCCTATCCGAATTATACCTAATAACATAACAGACAAATAATCATGTCAAGCAAATAATTATTAAAACACTTAAACTTTTTAATACATAATGACTACTGGAAATATTGACTGAAATAAGTACCTACAAGAAAACTGGTGACATAAATAATAATAACAATTTTTAAAAATTAATCTAACTTCATTGAATATAATGATGAACAAAAAATTAACAAAACTATTCGAAATTCTTAAGAATACTGATACAGAATAAGTGAAATGGTAAGATAGGTGTTTTTTATTGGTGTTTGTTTCAAGTACTGCTGTTTTTTGATGAAATATCATTGGCTGCTATCTTGTTTCATATTTAGATGAAGATCTGAATCTCTAGTCGAAACGTCTGCACAATATATTTTATTGCACATATAGTGTTGTTTTATTAGACCGCACTCCCAACCATTTCCATCATAAATGAAATTAAGTACTCATACTCTACAGTATTGTTCGATTATCCAAAGTAGCATAAAGTGACTAATTTTAATAAAATCTTAGGTCAAGCTTAAAAAAATAAGTAAACGTAATATCCTTCATTTAGATATGGTCAACAAGGACAACTTATTTTTTTAATTTTATTCCAGACAGAAAGGTTGATTTTTCATAAATGTAACAAAGGAGAGAATGTAGACAAACTGGTTTCAATGTTTTTTTGTTTTTTTTTTAAAGGACAATTAATTGTTTTTGATTTTCAGAAATTCCGTAATGAATTAAACAAATAAAACACTAAAAAGACAAATTATTGTAATTAGAGATCACCGTTATAAAAATTATATTGTCCTATCATATTTATCAGCTTCGCCCTCTTACATAAATAATATTTAATAAAATAATGCTTTGAGTTATTCGAGTTTACTTGGACGTTTCGTTGGTCATTTCTCTTCGTCGTCAGCATATTGATGGGTTCACCATACTCTTGGTCCCCCGTTAAGTTTGAATAATTACTGGAACCTTAAGCAGAAATTAATCCAACAAAACGTTACGACTCATACACATTTATTTGCAGTTTATATAGTAATTTTGCTTGTTTGATTGTTTGTTTAATGTCCATTTTTATGCTACTAAGGCTAATCGGACGATGCTATAGTGGGAGTCCTAAATTTTGCCTATCCAGGTATAATTAAGATAGGGATCTTTAACGAGTACCTGACATCGTACAGGCTCGGGACCTCCATTTTACGTCCTATCCGAGGGACGGCATAGCTAAGGATTTTTTACTCCCATTAAAAAATCCTAGGGCCACCGCTGGAATTGAACCCGCGATCTTTAGTATTGCAGGTTGCCATGCTAACCACAACACCACTGGTCACCCCTTATATATAGTAATTTTAAAAGTTCATTAATACAAAAATAATGCAGGTCGGCAAGAATAGTGATACAACTCGAAAATTATTTCGATTTATGCTCCAATATAACTGAAATATCGTAAATTTGAAGCGAGGAGGGAGTCATAATTATATGATATGCGATAATGTTTAATTTCCTTTTTACAATTTAGTTGCTGTTAATAAATATTGTAGCGCTGAAAAATATTGTGTCACTATCCTTTCCGGCCGGCGATATGTTCGTTGAGAGTCCAATGAATTTAAACCTTTTAATGTTATTATGTAGTAATTAGTTATCGTTAGATAATTAATTTATAATTTTTAAACTATTAAAAACCGGGAATCCCGGACGTGGTCGAATCTTTTATCTTCTAATAAAATAGTTTAAAAATTAAAACTTTTAAGATTTGTTTAAAAAAATAAATAAATAAATAAACAAATCTTAAAAGGTTTAAGATTCTTCTTTAAAAAAAAAAATAAAGAAAGAAAAAGGTTACATAATTAAAAATAATATTTATTACATATTTTTTCTTGCAAGATTTGAGTAGAACAAAGTCGATAAGGAACCGTTAGATAGAGTAGGTCCTAATCAGCACTTGACATGAATATTTTTTTCACAATGTAAGAATTGAGTTATTTTTAGCCTTTCAACAATTTGGAAAATATTTACTATGTTTATAGTATGGAATAAACCTTCTTATGTATATTTCCCAATGTATATGTAGCTATATGACTATACCACCTTTATATAGGTATTACCCTATGACTAGGGTGGTAGAAAAAAAAAGAAGAAAAAAAAAAGAAGTTATAGATATAGAATGCAAGGCCTCAAAGTCTCGTATTATTTCAATAATTCATTTAATCCTGCAGATTACATGCCAAATTTTCGCCTATTCAGGCATCTTCAGGGCTACAAGGGTTTCGCAAGCAAGCTAGAAACAGTCTTCTTTATGAAATTCAAACTGTTGTCACTTCAAATACTTTAGGTAATAGGGAAATTTGGAACGTTATTAATTAATTAACTAAATACGTAAACTCCATTGGAAAAGGTATGTACTTGCAGAGGCATAAATCGAACAACTCAATACCAAAGCCTTTACTGGATGGCCTTATTAATATAGAGAATTCGTTTAATAACTTATTTTTATCTTCCAAAAAACATATCAACTTTTTTAATAATATAGGTAGTAAATTACTTTCGCTTGATATCAGTCAATCAAAATGGCTCATAAATCGCAATAGACATAATCAGGAGAAAAAACGTCAAGAATTATTCACAGCACATGATCAAACTAAAGAAAGAATTGAACAGATTTTCGATAAGTTTTTATTGAATAAGAATGAGATAAAAATAAAAATTTATTTGAAAGTTAACAAAACGCTTGTTTTCACTTTGCACAAACCATACCAGCATAACCAGCAATTCCCAAATAATAAAACTATGCTTGACAGTGTCAATATTAATAAAAATCTTAGAATTTTAAACAAAAGTAGTACCATGAGCATTATGAACAAGTATAAAAGTCAGTCTGTTTCTAGCTTGCTTGCGAAACCCTTGTAGCCCTGAAGATGCCTGAATAGGGGAAAATTTGGCATGTAATCTGCACGACTAAGTGAATTATTGAAATAATACGAGACTTTGAGGCTTTGCATTCTATATCAATTATTCAATAGTCTCTTCCTACAAACATGTTTACTAAAAGAAGTTATTATTAATAAGATTTAATAATTTTTTTCATGTTTATCGGATCTCAAATAATTTTGACACACTGTTTTTAATACATTTATTTTAACTTATCACCGTCATAAAAAATAATTGTGTACTGATTATGGCAACCTACAATACTTGCGGGTACGCGTCTCGCGGTGACCCTACGATTTTTAAAAAGGAGTAAGAAATCCTTGTCTATGCCGTCCCTCGGATAGGACGTAAAATGGAGGTCCCGAGCCTACAAGATGTCAGATACTCGTTAAAGATCATTATCCTAATTATACCTGGATATGCAAAATTTAGTTAAAAAAACAAACTCAAACTCAAAATACTTCGATCTCTTTAACAGTCCAAAGAGTGGCTTTTTTTACAACCATATTCCGCGTCTAACTCAATTTTTTTCAAATGTCACTAAGACCCCTTGTCTTCTACGTACAACCATTTAATTCAGATAAGTTAAATACATTTTCTGACTGATTCGAACAGACCTAAACGCCTGAGTGAGTTTCTCACTCAACAAACATCTGAACTCTTAATATATGAAGACAGGTTATTTGTCAAGATGACAACGAAACTTGGAACAAAGGAATGGGAGACGAGTATGTTGATTGATTGCCCTCTCAAACACAACGGCCTTAACAAAAAAAATATCCATAAATTTGGTTAAAAATTCTTTCCTAGTGATTACGAAATTGAAAAAAATAAAATAAAAAATACAACAGTTATACATCTATGCATACAATACATCAGGCCAATATCTCTTCAACAACACTATAAAAGGATTTGTTCCAGATAGTCGTTTCTGATGATTCTTTCTTAAATACACCCTGTATTTAAAATAATGAAGTAAATGCATCGATGATTCTTATCCTTATACTTTAAACAAATTATAGCTATAATTTAGTCAATTATAATATAAAAACATTCACATGTTGGTTGCATAATCTAATAGTTAACAATCTAACATTAGCTCCATGGAAAACACAATTAAATTCAATCCTTCATCATCATCTTTTATTCATTCATTCTTGGAATATTTCTTGGCAATATGAAGAGATCCTAATATACCACTAATATTGAAAAAAAAAAAAATCGAATTCGCTTAATCCCCCAAAGCCGATAATTAATTTTTTTATATACATAAAAACATTTTCCTATTTATTACCCCTTATATCACACAAGAAACGTGCTAATAAAACATAAGTGAATCAATTTTAAAAAAACATGATCTTGAAAACTAACGTGGGGGTGTCTAACATATGTCACTCGGCTTTCTCTCTCTCTGATTTTTTTTTTTTTTTTTTTTTTTTTTTTAAATGATCATCAAATATGATCCTGAACAGACGCCTCTGAAATCTAATTTGATAGAGTTTTATTTTAATTATCTATTGTCATAACTGTGATCGAAAATAGTACCTTCACTTTAAAAACGAAAAAAAAGAATTTCTTGGGAATTCGAAAATTCTTAAAACGCACTTCCAAGTCCGATTTCATACATAGTTTAGACCTCAATCATGCAGCTATAAACCTTTATTGGATTTATTGGATTTCGTGTGTTTTATCAGTAGGGGCTTGGGAAAGTAAACAGAAACATGAATAATTAAATTTAAAAAAAATAATAATGTTATTTATTGTAACGTGAAACAACATCATTTTGTCTATTTAATGGAAAGATTTCCAGAATTTATGTTGGAACAGTTACATAACTGTTTTAGTTATGTTCTTTATTATATTTTGGACAATACGAGATTGTTCTATGCCCTCCTCGAATATACATATGGGACTAAATAAATGAAGTAATGGACCAGGGGCTTAGCCTGGCTCAGTACACCGAAGCTATTCGTTACTTTAAGTATAGTTACTTCTTTGGCGTTGTGAATTCTAATTTATTAGCAAAACCGCGGTTTTGCGCTTATATCCTGCTATCGAAGGCAAAATGAGTGATTTGTATATTTTTCCAATGTAGCGGTTAAGGAAAGCTTTAAAATGATGACTCATTCATGAACTACGATGAAGTATTAAGGAAGTTATGGCGTACCGACAAAAAAAAGGCCTTGAGAAATAATATATATGATGATGATGATTAATTTAACAAATTAAGCTTATACTATAGTACTTTTATTGTGATCATCGAAATTGTGGTAGGTATTGAGAGACGTCAATATTTTATTCATGTCAACGACCTCTACTTGAGAGTTACAAGCTTGACATTTACTGCAGTAATAGTGAGATAGAATAAATTCATTGCGAATATTGCATTTCATCGACTAAATAAGTGCGTAAGAGCAAGGTTAATTTTAGATTTGGCTGCTAATTGTATCTTGCCAATCTATCCCTTGTTTGGAAGAAGGCAGCCAAAATCCAAAAACAAAAAACTGAAATTTTTCATAAGCATATGTTGTGATCTTGGAGAACTGCCTTGATTGCTCTCCAGCATTGAATAAAGGATTAAAAAATGTGTAATGTTTCTAAATGAAAGAAAAATTTAAGAAAACATTTAAAATTTTGTATTACCGTTTATATTGTTGAGAGAAATTATTCATATTGCTTCCTTTTGTTCATTAATCGTTTACATTAAATATTAATAATACTATGTTTTAATTATGGAAAAAGAATTTTATGGAAGAGCAAAGTGGTATATCACTCGTTTAGAAGAATGTCACTGTAAGAAAATTTTCATTTGCGTTTTTTTTTTCTTTGCTTAGTACTTATAAGTAAGTTTTTATAAGTACTTATAGAGTACTTATAATTAATTGCATATAATAAGAAAACTTATGTATTAATTAATATAATTATACACAATTATTAGAAGGATTAAAATCACATATTTTATTTAGAAAAATGACCGATTTTTTAATCTAATATATAACGTTTGAGAGCAGAATGCAATAACAATATATTATTTAAATATAATTTGGAATATATAATTTGGAATATAACGTGGAAAACCTAAGATGTCCATTGAACCTAGGAAACCCTGAGGGAGAGGGGGAACTCCTAGAAGAGGTTAAGTATAGTTACTTCTTTGGCGTTGTGAATTATAATTTATCGCATATAAAAATTATTTAAATCTACATTACTTTACATTATAACAAGACTTAGATACATCATAATCTAAGTTCATTTTATTCTGATTTTACATATTCAAGATAAACGCAAATAAGAGGTATTGGAACCAACTTATACACAACTGGTTGTCATAGCCCTTGTCCACTTTCCAATATAATAAAAACAGCATAATTGAGAGATTAGTATAATTTGGGGATGTGTACATTTCATTCAGAACTACGCTGTGATACTACTTATTTGTTAAACGATAGTTCAGCAAGAGATCAATAGTAGAGTAAAATGTTCGCGAACTTCGTAGGTAGGTATAAAAAAATGGCTCCGTGAGAGTAATTCTTAGGTTATTCACACAAGCTTTATCGATTAATCTGCTTATCGATATGCAATGCAGTTCGATATGCACAACGGAAGCCTGCTATTAACATCCAACTCTTTCAACAACCAAGTCACTGTTTATCTCAGCAGTGAAAAGCTTATTTATATATAACTCTTGCCACAACCAAATGTTCCCGGCTTTTATTGAGCCGAGTCTAAACTAAACTTCATGAAGAAGTTGTGCCTAACAAATTTAAAAATTGTTATTTTTTTTTTTTAATTTTAACCATAGTTATAGTAAAACGGCATTTCTTCTGATGGTTTGAATCAAATCCCCGTAGAGCCAAAGCAGTTTTCTCCGAATTTTATTACTTATTAATATTTTTTTTTTAAAAGGAAAACCAATGATGTTCTACGATCTGAATCTTGGAGAGTGATCCTAATATATCCCCTGTATAGCTCATTAGATCCGTGGTTACCGTAATATATTTGAATAAGAAATGTATCACATGTACAATGCAATGAAAAAAAAAAAATAAATAACGGGAGAAAAGAGGGGAAAATGCGGTAATTATGATGCTTGAAGCAATACTAAAGCACAAGAGAGGTCTAGAGATAACTGTATGTATCTACACAATGTTTTTTTTCTTTTTTATTTAGGAATTTAAAAATAGATCTGTTGACCAGGAAATAGCTCGAATACTCCTCCACCATATTATATTTGATAACCTAATATGCAATTTACTTTTCCTTAAAACAGTAACAAGGAAAACGCATTATCAGAAAATGAAAACTTTTCAAAAAAGTTTTGAATTAATAAATATTTGCTATTTTATTATTATAAAATATATTTATTATTAATTAATTAATTATATTATTAAAAATAGTATTAATTGTTAATTAATTAATTTATTATAAAATATTTTATTATTATAAACTTAAATATCAATTATTAAGTAGATTAGCTCGAGATATAAGAGAGAAAAAATGCCGATTTTGACTTAAAACGAAAAGGCAATGATATCTGACGGGAAATAAACAGAAAAAAATATCTTTCTTGCGACTCAGCATCCCGCCTGCAGAGCAAGCAAAACATCGCCGGGCTTTAGAGATAATTTTCGAAGAAAAATTTAGAAACGTTACCAACACCAAAAAAAAAAAAGAATATTTTGTAGACGATACGGAATTATATTGATTTAAAGGTTGTAAGGGCATTTTGACATTGAGAATTAACCAAAAAAAGATTAATCTTATCATAAATACCATAAAATAAACCAATATTTAATTTATTGCTCAGCGACAAGCCTCCATCCACCTATACATAATGCCAATTTGGTACATAAGAAGAATTCAGAAATATCTTTGAAAGTTGATGAGAATCAGGATGACAGTTGAAGTAAGAAATGGAATTAAAATAAATCTGTACGGAAAAACAATATGATAAAATAATCAGATTGGAACAATCACAATAACTTCAATAAATTACAATTTACCAAAGATAGGCTACCTTGTATCGACAGAAAACGGACCATTTGTCTATTTCTGTAAAGTTCATGAAATATAGGAAAGTCTATAAAAAGCTTCTTCCATGCTAGGAGGCAAAGGCATCTGTGACATGGATCCGAAGTATCAACTCTAACCAAACGAACAGTTTATAAGTCACAATCCTCCAAGTTTTATTCCTCGACATCTCTGAGTTGACTGATACAGAGAATATTAATTAATATTTTCGAGACTTTATTTAAATAATATATTGTTATTGCAGTCTGCTCTCAACCGTCACATATTAGATTGAAAAATCGGTCATTTTCCTAAATAAAATATGTGATTTCAATCCTTCTAATAATTGTATATAAGTATACTAATTAATTTAAATAATTTATTTTTGAAGAGAAAAGATTTGGCTCCGCCGGGAATCGAACCCGGGTCTTCCGCGTGACATGCGCGGTATGCTAACCATTACACTTGGAGTCGCTTCCAAACGGTGCCAAATCTTTCCTCTTCACTGACACCTCTCCCAACGATATCGCAAGTTTTGCGAGTACAGTAAACCCTCATTATTACGAACTCGGATATAACGAACACCTCGATATAGCGAACCAAAATACTATCCCCCCAATTTACCATTATATTTCTGCTGAACCCCTCGTTATAGCGAAATCCCTCGGTTAGTGCGGCGAAATCCCTCGGTTAGTGCGAACTACGAACTAAATTTGATGCCTCAGAATTATTATATTCTGTTATAACGAACTGCTAGAATTTTTATTAATTTTCTTTTTTTACTGTACAACGTAGAATGAGCGCTGGAAGACGAAGAAGCTCCAGTTTCAAGAATTGAGGTGTTTTTTTACTCTTAACTAATCCGATTTCCTTTTGCTCTCTCTCTCTCTCTCTCTGATTCCATTGACTTTTTTCTCAAAACCAGCTCAGTTCTGTTCAGACTTTTGTATTAATCGAATCAGTGTTCTGTAGTCGTTTATACTGTTTTTTTAAATACACAATGAGTTCGTTGGTAAACGTGAGTCACAAACGTAAATCCTTTTCAATCGAGGAAAAATTAAAAATTCTCCAGGATATTGAATCTGGAATTTTAAGTAAGAAAACCATCACAGAAAAATATGGAATTCCAAAATGAACATTGTCAACCATTATAAAAAACAAAGATAAAATAAGAGTCAACCGCAGCTCAAGGATTAATTTCAGGATCAAATAAACGGCTCATGAATATTTGGAAAAAAATTGCTTTAACAAATGAGATCTCAAATACCAATCTCAGGCCCTGTTATTAAAGCTAAGGCTAAAAAACTGTCTAGTGAACTTGGCAGGTAAATTAATCTCATTGTTTAATTAATAGGTAGTGTCTAAAAATAAATTACATACATGCTTTTTAATTTAACTAGTTCTAATGAATGGATTTCCTTCTAAATATGATCAAATTAGTGCAGCCACTGGCTAAAAAAATATTAAAAAAAAAAAGAATCCTCGGTTATAACGAATCTCGTTATAGCGAACTATGAATATCAAACCCCCTACCAGTTCCTTATATCGAGGGTTTACTGTATTTACGGGAGATGGACAAATTTTTGTCTAATTTTGTTCGTCAATTTTTTAAATTATTTTATATTAATACATAAGTTTTCTAATTATGTGCAATTATCTATAAGCACTCTAAGTAAAAAAAAAAAAACAAAAAAAAAACAAATGAAAATATTCTTACAGTGACATTCTTCTACTGAACGAGTGATACACCACTTAGCTTAATATGGTTTCCATAAAATTCTTTTTGCATAATTAAAACATAGTATTATTAATATTTAATGTAAAAGATTAATGAAAAAAAGGAAGCAATCTGAATAATTTGTCTCAACAATATAAACTGTAACAATTAAAATTCTAAATGTTTTCTTAAATTTATCTTTCATTGAGAAAAATTATAGATTTTTAATCCTTTATTCAATGTTGGAGCGCAATCAAGGCAGTTCTCCATAGAGTTGAGAGATAATAATAACGATCACAACATATGCTTCTGTAACATTTTATGAAAGGGGCATCATTTTAAAGCTTTCCTTAACCGCAACGCCGGAAAAATATACATAATATCAATATTTTATGATGAGGATAAAAATCACACATTTCGCCTTCGATTGCAAGTTGTAGCACAAAACCGCGGTTTTTGCGATAAAAAGGTTTCTAAACGGTGTCAATCTTTTCAAGGAGAACATTTTCGGGCAAATACATTTTATTGGTTAACACCTTCATTTGCGAAAAACTGCAATTCTCAGCAAAAATGGTCGGAGGGATTTTTCGAAGGTGTCATATTTTTCAGTTTGCCGAGACGAACATTTTTGGATATATACACTTTTCCGAGTGTCGCCGTCGTTCGAGAGTTACAAGCAGAAACATGCGATTTCAGTCAATAGAATTAGGGCACTCGCTTTCCGCGAGACCGATATGTGGATTTAAAAGTATGACCGTCTTCTAACCTGATAAAAAGGGAAAGGAATATTTGAGTTTCAAAAAATAAATAATCTACACTTTTAATACATCTATTCTTTACCTCAACCCTCACCTATGCCCATGATGCACTAAATACGCACTATACTGTGCGTATAACGTATATCGTGCCGCGTTTCGACCCGAGATTCAGTTCTTCGTCAGGGCTAAGTATTAAACGAGGTTGCAAACAATAAAACTATATATAAAAAATATATAAATATATATTTTTTTTCTTCATATAATTTTGTCGGTTGTTATCTTGTTGCAAACTTTGCCCTGATGAAGACCTGAATATCGGGCCGAAAGTTCGTCACAATCATATATTGTAAACACAATCATATACGTGTGTGCAATAACATATATTGCACGTATAGTTTTGTTTATTTGATTACACCTCAACCATTTCCATCACAATTTTTTTTTTTTACAGTAATTATTCTTTGTAAAATTGTAATATCTTTTATGATCATTGTAATCATTATAAATATACTACCTTTTCTTTTCATCGAATAGAGTTTTCAGCAACGTTTAGGATATATTGATCTAATAAACTCACCCAGCAAGCCCAACATCAGTTTGAAATACCAAAATAAAAATAAAAATATTCAAAATCTATAACGAAGGAACGAATTCAGTTTTAACTGGGACGTGAGAGAGAGGGGAGCATGTGTCAAGGATATTTTCATAAGTTAATAGCCCTTTCGAAATTAGGTACGTTTAGGGGAATACCTAAACGTGAAACGTACTTCCCCTTTAATATTGCTCAATACAAAAATAAAAAGTAAATAAAACTGAATGTTCATTCCGATTATATAATATAATGAATTCAAACCAGAAAAAGTACAGAAGAGGTTCGTTGTGCAAAAAACCACATGCAGTTTTGCGTGGTTCATAACACAGATATGAAGACTTATGTAGAGCTTTGAACTCGGACTTGAATAAGGAAAAAAATAGTCACTATAGAATTCCTAAATTTTTTTCTGAATTTTTTATTTAATTAGAAACTTATTATATTATTAATTTCCACATATTATAGTTTTTCATGCTATGAGTTAAATAGAGCCTAATTTTGTATTTAATTTTTGAAAATTTATAAATATAGAGATGTAGAGTCTTCGTAAAACCTAGCCACGATTAAAAACGAAGAGCTTCTCGTAGTTGAGGTTATACAATGATTTCCGCGTTAGTGAAAGTCATTCCCTATTAACCTGGATAAATACTGCTTGGATCCTGTCAGAATTCAAGCAGTATTAATACTAAGCCCATAATAATAATAAGAAATAAATGAATATTTATTTAATTATTTAATAAATGAAAATAATTAATGCATTAAGGATATCTCAAAATAGAAGATATTACAGTTCTCCATGATACCATTAATAATAAATGGTAAAATAAAAGATTGTTCATTAGTTTCAATAATTTATCAACAAATATGAAAAATTATTAAAAGGAATTAACATGGTTTTGAAGTTAAAAAAATCTGGTGCGATGCGCGTAACACACAACTTTCACTTACCAATTATACTTAGATAAGAAATTAACGTGTTTTGATAAATATGTAAACACCATTCCTCAAAGTCAAACTTTTTCCCACATTGTTTGAATTTTTGTTTTAATTCATTTCTAAAGTACGTTACAATTTTTTATTGTTAAACAAAAGTTTTACTTTTGATGATTCACATAATATTTCATCGCGTCTGATTATATAACCTCTAAATAATTGCTTAAATCATTATTTATTTAGCAGGGAAACAAATAATTTCCATTAAATATGTAAGTTTCAAATCACATTGACAACTCCCGTGAACAGAATGTCTTTAATTGTAATAAAGTGCCCCCTCCGTTTTCCAATTTTGAAGAAAGTTTGGCTGCCACATCGCGGGCATATACATACATCAGATACCCATTTTTATAAAAATCGTTACAGCTGTTTTTGAGTAAATAAAAAAAAAACCTTGAAAAAAAGACCAAATTTATTAAATAAAGTCCCCCCTCCAATTGATCAATTTTGATGTAATTTTTGCGGTCACTTCGTGGGCATAAATATGCTTCAAATACCCACTTTTATCAAAATCGTTAGAGCCGTTTTTCAGAAAATCGAAAAAAAAAATGTTAACATGTTAAAATAAGGTACCCCCTTCTTTTGACCAATTTTCATGAAATTTTTGCTGTCACATCGTTGGCATACACATACACTATATACCCAATTTCAGTTCTGTTCACACACACATAGACCATTTCGTGGTCTATTTTCACCTGAGTTAAATGGACTCAGGGGGACCCCAAAACATGTATATCCGTTGAAAACCGGAAGTCGAAATTTTTCACGATCGCAATACTTTCCATTAATATATATTTCAAATATAGGTAAGTGAAAGTAATAGGTAATCAGGAAATGCTCAAGTTTCAATGGCATGCCATAAAATAAATCAATAAAACTTGGGCATGCCCAACTAATGAACATAGTAATGAACAAAAAAATATAAAAATAAAGTAGGAAGAAATAAGGTAGATATCTTATTTGAATCTATTACTAAAGATATTATGCACGTATTCGACGTTTATAAATAGATAGTGTAAAAAAATAAATTAAACTTGGAGAACATATGAAGAACTAAGTCCCCCCCCCCCCTTTATATAACTTTGTAAACTATGACAGAATATGAATAACAAGATATAAAGGGAAAAACATGTAGACTGTAGACTGTAATGACAAGTACTACACCTCACCAGTAATTAAACTCAAGGTACTCCCTATTTAAGAGGAGAACAAACAGTTTTTTTTCTTATCATTGATCATAAACTCTCATATGCTGGGAGAGTTTAATGAGGTTAAAAACGCAAGTAACGCTTCTGTGGAAAAGCAAGTTCCTTCAAAACTACGCGGTTGACCTCGCTAACACTCATAAGCAAACAAAGGCAGGAGAATTAAACTTTTAATTATTCACTTCAAAGAAGACGACTTTTCTTAGAAATGATTTAACAGTTGGAATGCATTGAGAAACAAAATATTATAAATAATAATTCATCCAGGATGCAACGATACGATATTTCATACAAGACAATAAAGTACTTAATACAGGATGCAAACGGTTGAAGTGAATTGGTCTACAGCAGGCCCAAACAAATTATATTTAAAAAAATACTTCAACCTTTTTTTTTCTTGCATTTCTTCTAAAAGTTACCTTTATACGCAGTGGCACTTCTCTGAAAATAATGGACTACTTTTTTCTTATAGAATTCTCGGAAGGGTTCAGAGGCGTATTTCGTATCCGTTTCATAGCCTCAAAGACTTCAGTTGAGATCGAGGCCATAAAAGAAGTACATAGTAACCTTTACTCTTACGTTACCTGTATGACGCGTATTTTGATCAATTTTTTCATTAACAGTAATATAATTGAAAACGAGTAAGTTAATAATTTAGTATTCTCAAAAATAACAATAAAAATAATTAATATAAATTAAAAAAATTGAAGCGATATGCGCAACACACAACTTTCACTTACCAAATTACTTTGATTAGAAATTTATGTGTTTCGTAAAATGCCATTTCTCAAAGTCACATATTTTTCCACATTAGTTTACTTATTGTTGTTTGCATTTGCTCTTTAAAGTACACGATTTTTTTTTTATTATTAAATAAAAGTTTTTACTTATGATAATTCTGCTATACAAGCATTGTCTTCTGATATTAATAATTCTCAATTGTTAAAAACTTTATACAGTTAACAGGAAACGAATAATTTACATTGAATAAACAGAGCATCTTTTATTATAAACAATGGTCTGTCGTTAAAGACATACTGGCACGTGTGGGCTCAACGTGTTTTATGAGTTAACGGAATATTTTCCTTTTTTTTCCTGTATATGTTTCCTTGATTATTTCATATTTCATATTTAGTCATTTATTATTTTTAGGCGAAACCAGAGACAGATAATTTCTCCATATAAACAAAAACAAAGATACTTTATAGGAAAACAAAAAAGGCCCCTTCCCAATTTCATCCCCCTCAGAACATTTTAATAATGATAAAGGTTACCGGATATTAAAGAATAATTGATTATCATTAAACATGAGGAGTTTAACAAAAATCGTTAAAGCTATTTTTGAGATAATCGAAAAAACGTAAATATTGGAAAACAAGTATACTTGTATTCTTGTATATCAAGTACATAACAAGTATTATTGTATACAAGTATACAAGAATACTTGATTATCATTAAACATGAGGAGTAATAAAAATCGTTAAAGCTATTTTTGAGAAAATCGAAAACACGTAAATATTGGAAAACAAGTTATTAAACTAAGTACCCCCTCCGTTTGACCAATTTTGATGTAAGTTTTGCCCACATCACGGGCATATACATATATCAAATACCAATTTCAGGTTTGAACGGTTTATAGTCTTTGAGCTAGTCTGTTCACACACACACAGAACATTTCGCGGACGTGTATTTCCGTTGAAAACCGGAAGTCGAAAATTTAAACGATCGCAATACTTTCCCTTACTATATATTTCATATATAGGTAAGTGAAAGTAATAAAACAATTCTTTACGAATATTTACATTCAAACTTCACTGACGAATAAAATCATAAAATTTATTAAGCTATTGGATATCTATGATCAGACCCATCTCACGGGATCCAACTTTAACCCTGGATTGATTGGGGTAAAGAATTCACTTAAGCGTTGTTCTTCATTTCTGTGCAACACAGGGACTTCCTATATACGTCTAAGGGTGTATAATAATTCTAGTCCAATGTTCTTAAAAAATATTAATAACCTACAGGACGCTATCAAGTCAAGGGATTTCATAGATATTTTGTGAATTAAGTGTAAGTATTTTAAACTTCAATGAATGTTTGAATTTTTTTTCTGGTTGTACTTATTCAAATTCATTTATCGTTGCAAAGAAAAAGCATCAGATAAAATTAATTTATATTTTATTTGTTTACGTTTCTTAAACTACGTGGCGAAAAATAAACCAATGTCATCAAATTATACGTAAAGGGCAGTGTCAATCTAGGGCTAATCTTTGGAAGTACATTACTATAATGTATCTAAGTTACGCTGTGATAATAATAATAATTCAAAAACCTATGTACCGCAAATAAATTTGTTGTAAGCATTTAAGTACATTGAATCTCAATCATGAGGAGGATTTTTGGTGTTCCTTCAAATCTCCCTTGAATTATTTATGTTTAGTTAAAACTCTTTCATTTTTATTTTAATATAAAGTAAAACGAAGAAAATATATGCTATTTGTAACATTTTTCTTGACTTTTTGGAATGAATAAAATCAATTAAATAAAGCTCTTCAATAAAATAACAGTTATGATACTTATATTAGTGTAGAAAGTACTTTTATTCCTTATGAAAAAATAATTTATAATAGATTTTAACATGGAAAAAGATGATCATAATCCAATATGAATAAAATAAAAAAAATTTTTGTCATTGTTATAGTAAATCCATTTTTTTTTTTTTTTTAAGCTGTTGATGTTGTTTTGACACATGGGAAGTTAACAAGGGGGATATCCGAGAACATATTAGATTTACAAAATAAGACAAAAAAATAGGTATGCATGTGGCTGCAAAAAACTACAGCCCTTTTAAATCCACTTAGGGTCAACAGCTTAGAAGGAAACAGAGCGGTTATGAGCAGATGAAATTTTATTCCACGAACATTGAAACCAAAGATTGATTCAATTGTTATTCTATTAAATAATCAAATATTATTTTGGACAGCCTTGATATATCCGTAATCCCCCAGCTAACGTATTCCAAGTAAAATAGAGAAAAAAAAAGACAGGTAATCAATGGCCTAAATATCACACTTGAAACACTGTGGTCACAACAGTTTTCATTTTTAACACATTGTTTTAAAAGGTAGATAAACATACTAAATCGTAAACATAGCGGGATTCTTATGAATTGATTTATAAGGTAGATAAAAATCAGGTAATCGTATTTAAGTGGATATGAAGATTAGGTATTCTTTCCTATCCGAATTAGAAAAAAAAATACTTATTTGTTTTTGTTAAAATACACATTATAGAGAGATAAAAAAAGCATTAATAGATCAATTAAAGAAAATCACAATTAATAGATATTATTACAGGACTTACTGTATAATAAACGCTGTATTTATAACGGAATCATTGAGATATATAGACAATAAATTTTTCTGTCAAGAGGACATAATAATACTTTTTACATTTAATCTTTAATATTTAGCTTCATATAACACCATAATAAAATAAAATGTAAAGATCATTGTTGCCATCTTACATAGATTAAACCCTAATTGTTGAATTCAAATGGAATGAGCACACATATAACCCTGGTACAATTTAAAAATTAAAATAATAATAATAAAATAAAATTACAAATTACTTTTTTCCCTCAAAATTCCTTATTTCCGAATCTCTTCCCCAGTGAAGATATGTCTGTATAGAACTCTCAAAATTACCACTTGTTCACAACTGCTCCTCTTATTCGAGTCCCAAACAAACAATTAAAAAATACACGAAAACCCACAAATCGAACAGGGAACACTCATATACACACCGACATACAACACAGCACTGACTGCCCGGGACTTGAAAGCCAGTGCCTCTACAATCGATGATACTGTAACGCTGTCTGTAGGCTCCGAAGGGAACTACACAGCCTATCTCCAGTTCTGGAAGGTTCTGGAATTGTTTTTGATTCCGTTATTGGTCTCTCTTACAATTTATACTTGATGTAAACTTAATAATATTTCAGTTTATTTTAAAAAAAATAATATAATTCGAGAAAATATAATATGAATCAGCTATTAATTTTTTGGGAAAAAGGCCGAACAAAATAAATTAAAACCAAATTAACAAAATAATATAACCAAATGAATGTTAATTATTTTATTTTAAGTGTCTGAATATTATGAGGCATACGAATTTTCAATGCAAATACAAGAGAAAATATTAGGTTCACGAAATAAAACTAATAAAAAAAGAAACAGGTAAGAGAGTATAAATATTCCCAGTTTTCCACAAACTTTAAAAAAAACACATTTTTACGTGATTTTTATCAGCTCATTTAAGCAATCAGCAATATGAGAAAATTATTTCTTGTGGTCTTAAATTATTATTATTTTTAATATTTTTTATGAAGCTTAAAATGAATGAAGAAAGTCAGTTGACAGTAATTAACACACCAATTAATTATTGTATTAAGTTCCAATCAGTATTAATACGGAAAAATGTATAACGTTGAGGTTTTTTGAGAATATTCCGTCAAATAGTAGCTGAAATTATGCCTTGCCAAGTTCAGATCGAATTAATAATTAGAAAAATAAGAAATGCAATACTTATTCCATTTGTACTAGTGATAATATTTTATAAATTGCATAATTCTATAAAGTAGACATATTTATTTTCTAGAATAAATGATTTATTAAAGAATCAGTAAGATATTTCATATTTTCAATACAATCAGCCTAAACTGAGGTGAAAAACGAAATTCAATTATTAAAACAGTTGAAATAAAAAAAACTTTTTTATTTGTTTATTTTATGCGAATTTATTTTATATATTTTTTCCGAAATTTTTAAATTATTGTCCAAACAAACGAATACAATAAAGTTATTAATTTTTCATTAATTCCCGACCAAAATTAAAATTACCAGCATTTTGAATTCAAATAATTCGAATTAGTTTGATTCATCCCAAATTTTCAAACATCAATATGTCATCATAGTTTGTTATCACAAGTGATTAGTCATCGATCAAAGAGCTTTTCAATAGAGATTCAAAAATGAATTAATTGTAACAAGTAAAACTTTCATAGAAAATTTGTTCTTATTTAATTTTTATTTTAAGCAGCCAGTTAACAAATATCACAGAAGATTTCAAACTAAATGATTCACTTATTTAAACAAAAAAAAAAAGAAAAAAAAAAGAGATCAAAGTAAAGGAAAAAATAGAAAATTATTGGTGGCAACAAGAATTCACCACTCAATAAAATATTCTCTGATATGTTATCAATGAACCAACAGTATCGTATGATCAGCAAATAGTACTTGCTTGTGTTTAATAGCAACAATTTGTTGCATAAAATTTTTTTTAAAAATATCCTGAGGTATAATACACAATAATTATTAGAGAGAAATCTATGGCTGCTACCCTTCCACTGTGATCTGAACTCGACGACTACAGCCTGTTTACGGAAATTACTTTTTAATTACTTATGTTAGTTTAAAATGATATAAATAAAAAAATTAATAATTAATAACGAAATAAAATAGTTCAATTAATCGTATGCAGAATATTTCCCCTTAAAGTGCAAGACATGAATGAATGAATGTCAAAATTTGGGGGAAAAGTTAAAACAAAACCCAAATCTAAATGGCTAATTATTTAAAAATAACGTTAAATTGAAGTCCTTTTGTTCAAGTAACAATATTTAAAATACCAAATTTAAAAACCTTTTTCGAAAGGAGGAAGGGGTGCAAATTCCGAGCCTCCGCTGAGTTATATTTTTGCACGCTTAGGCTAGATATCTCTGCCTTATAATAAGCCATTTTACTGACCTTTATCTACCATTAACATGAACAAAAGATTATCTATGAATTGTTAATCTTTATCATCTTGGGTTAGGTTATAAGGTTCCGAATTAATGTAATACTCAGCTCTGAATCTAATATCTAATTACAGGACATCATTTTATAGAACCAAAAATATTTGTTGGCTAATTTTTTTTTTTTTTTTGAGACCATTTACGTAACCAGACCCATCTCGTTATGAGGATCCTAACGAAGAGCCTATTAATACAGATCAATGTTTGCAGGGGCTTATTAAGGTTAGGGGGGAGCACGCACGGGGGATGGACAGGAGCAATTTTTCATTGTTAGATCTTGATGTGAGGTCAAGGTAAACGAAATACCTCTCTCTTTGAATTAATTTCCTGGAAATGACTAAGTTGATATAGGAGCAGATCAAGCTTTGATAAGCTCTACTAAGTTAAAAAAAAGACCCTAATGTATGAGAATTTTCCAATGAAACCAAAAAGTATTTAGTTCGCAAATGGAGAAAAATTTAATGTGGCGCGCACATCACAAAATACTTAATCCTTTGTTCGTTTACTCATTTATTTAACATCACTTTAGGCTAGAAAGGCTAATCGAAGCTACAGTGGGATTCCTAACTTTGTCAATCCATGTATAATTCTAGGGATCTTCAACGACAGCCACTTAACCTTGCCTCTAATGGACGACACATCCAAGGATCTTTTATTCCTTTTAAAAATCTTAAGACCACCTGCCGGGCTACGAACATCCCGCTTAGCAGGTTGTCATGGTAACCACTGTACCACAAATGACCCCTCTCACTTTTATAATTATATACAGGAACATTTAAGTATATCTTAGTACTGCCTAACATGTAACTGTGGGCCAAAAGAAGGCCGATTGCAAAAATTCCTTATGAAGCCATAAGGATAATAAATGCTGCCTATACAGTATAATATGGTATACTACACAAAATCGTATAAGCATTTTAAAAACCATTCGCCTTGAAAGATTCCTAAGGAAAAAATTTAATTTCTCTGAAGAAAATTTCTGATACATAATATATCTTTCAGAGGTTTTCCATTTTTAAGGCAGCCATGAAACTAAGGAGCTTCGTGGCGGAGTTTGAATTCGAGTATTTAATTTACCTCAAGGCAAGACAGATGCTAACATAAACCCCCCATCTACTATCTCTCCGCAATTCAGTGACGGTCCGAAAAAATACGTTAGGAGGTATGAGGGATAGAGATAGAAATAAGAGTTTATGGATGAGGCAGTGTAAAAAAAAAAAAAAAAAAAAAAAAAAAAAATCCTAATTTAGTTTGTTTTAAAATATTTTAGTATATTTCAATGGGGCCGGGAAAGCCGAGCCTGTTTGAGCGCGACCCGCTTTAGCATGCTCAAGCCGAACGGTGGCGGTTAGAAACCGTCCTGGGATGGTTGACTTTTATTTCATTCTCATTATTAGTGACAAAACGAAGTTAAGTTTTGCCAAGGGGAAACAGCTGTTGGTGATAAAAGGTTATGCACGTGGTTTATTTTCTCTCTATGTTTTAAAAGTTTTATTTAATGTTTTAAGTGATAAAATTAAGTTATTTTTACTGCTTTCACTTCGTATTAGTAAGTATAAAAAGTGTGCGATTGAAGGAAGTGAATCTTTTAGTGAAGCGGGTTCATCCGCTTAAACAATGAATGAACCGCAAGGTTCTAGTGGTGTACCTATTGAAATAGACAATAGTGATGGTACGGGCCACGAAACAATCTCTTGGGAGGTTGTTTCAGGTAGGAAAAGACAAATGGTATCGGAAAGAGACCCTCGGAAGCATCCTAAGGTTAGTGATACAATTGTTTTACAAAATAGTTTCGCGCCTTTATCGAACCTAAAAGAAGATTCCCAGCCACCAAATAAGCCACCTTTAAACACTAAACCTCCACCAATACACTTAAGTGATGTGAAAGACTATAGAGCGCTAGTAATCTTCCTTCAAAATGAAGGTGGCCCCAACAGCTTCAGGCTGAAAACATCTGTGAGGGGGGTTAGTGTCTATCCAGAAAATGCAGACGTGTATCGAAAGTTTGTTACCAGTCTAAGAAAAGGAGGTGCAGACTTTCATACGTACCAACTCCAGGAAGATAAAAGCCCTCGAGTGGTCATAAAAAACCTTCACTTCGCTACACCCGTAGAAATCATCAAACAAGAACTAGCAAACTACGGCTATGAAGCAACAAGTGTAGTGAATGTTATTTCACGCTACAAAACTCCACTCCCAATGTTTTTTGTTGACGTGTCAAAAGCAACATTCAACGAAAAAATCTTTGAAATTCAATCCTTATACTATACGCAGGTGAAAATAGAAGAGCCACGTAAGAAAAGAATGATCCCTCAATGCGTGCGATGTCAAGAGTATGGGCACACGAAAACGTATTGCAACCACCCCCCGAAATGCGTGAGATGCGGTATGGCCCACGAAAGTTCGTCATGTAACAAGACCCGAGAAACTGCGGCAAGATGTGCTAACTGCAATGGACCACATCCCGCTAATTACAGGGGCTGCATAACGCTGAAGGAGCTGAGGAAACGTCGCAGCATCCACAACATTCTTCAGAGGCCCCCGAAAGTGCAGGCCCCACCACCACCCAACCTCGATGAGTTTCCCGTTCTACCTCAGCCGCAACAACGTCAGCCACTTCAATCAGGCCCGAGATTGCAACAACAGAGGCAGCGACCAGCTCCAGTACCACCGCAACAGGAATTTACAGGTATGAGTGGGAATTTTATCCACCCGGCTCCCCCAATTGAAAATGGCTCAGGTCAGATATTAAATTTGATTAATGGATTGAATAACCTCATCCAGCCCCTCTTTGGTCTACTTCAACAACTCTCGCAAGCTACCCTCGCCCTGAGCCAGCAATATGCCCCTTAATCAGTCAACTGTGGGCTCCATGTCTGTTATACTGTGGAATGCAAACGGACTGAATCAACACAGGACTGAATTGGACATATATTTACACGAGAAACGCATTGACATAGCACTCATGACAGAAACACATTTGACACCACATTCTAAATTTTACATTCAGGGTTATAAAATCTACCGGACAGACCACCCGGACGGTACTGCACACGGAGGCACTGCCATACTCATCAGAACAACACTCAAACACAACTTGATACAAATACCCATAACACCTCACATCCAAGCTACAGCAATATCGCTATTCACTAAACATCAAAACATTACTTTTGCTGCGGTTTACTGCCCTCCTAGGTATGTCTTGTCGTCTACAATGTTTAGTGACTTCTTTAAAAGTCTAGGTAGATGCTTCATAGCAGGAGGTGACTTTAATGCTAAACATGAGTTCTGGGGCTCAAGACTGTCTACCCCCAGAGGAAGGAACCTAAGGTATGTTCTTCACGAGCTTTCATTAGACACCTTATCACCTCATTCACCTACTTACTGGCCTACTTCTAGACGAAAAACACCAGACTTACTAGACTTTTTTATAACTAAAGGACTCCGAGCCACACCACATACCATAAGTACTAGCTCAGATCTTTGTTCTGATCACTCCCTCGTGCATTTAATCTTACTAGATGAGCCCTGCCAAGCTACACAGAGACCGTCTCTAATAAACGGAAGAATGGATTGGGACGGATATAGAAGTTTTTTGGACAACTCTCTCTCAGTTCCTCTTTCAATCAGGAATGAAAAGGAACTTGAAGATGCTGTTGAATGTTTTACAAAGAACATACAAGAAGCAGCTTGGTCTTCATCAGTATCCAAGCCCAGAAAAACAGAAAGTCTTCCTATGTATCCACAATACATAAGGGATCTGATAAGGGCAAAGAGAAGAGCTAGGAAAATTTGGCAGACTGACAGACTTCCATCAGATAAACAAGTTTACAATAGACTCAATAACGACCTCAAACGACAGATTCTAAAATTTAAACGAACAACTTATGACAACTATATTGCTAATCTTTCGACTGACGATGGGAGCTTGTGGAGACACACCAAAAAACTTACTAAGCATCGTGAGGTGCCGGCACCCCTCCGGAGGGAGGATGATTCGTGGGCTGTGGCTGACGGAGAAAAATCAGAACTCTTCGCTGACTACCTATCGTCTGTTTTTATACCACACTTAGAACTCACAAATACTGAACACGATAGCCATGTACATAACACTCTAGACATACCACTTCAACTTACACCACCTCCTCCTTCCTTCACACCAGCACAGGTCGCTTAACATATCAAAAAGTTACCTAAAAGAAAAGCCCCTGGACATGACTTGATTAACGCCGAAGTGCTCCAGCAAATGCCCAGGAAAGCTCTAGTGTTTCTGACGACTATTTACAATGCAATACTGAGAACTACTAAATTCCCGTTACAATGGAAATACTCTCACATAACAATGATTCAAAAGCCAAATAAAGACAAAAACTTGCCCTCATCATATCGACCAATCAGTTTACTTCCAATCTGCTCTAAAATTTTCGAAAGTCTACTGTACAAAAGACTTATTGACATACTAACAAACTTGCATATAATACCAGACCATCAATTTGGATTCAGGACACACCACTCAACTATACATCAACTACACAGAGTCACAGACTACATATCCACGGCACTAGAGCAGAAATTATATACGACTGGTGTATTTCTGGATGTTGCTCAAGCGTTCGACAGAGTGTGGCACCAGGGACTTCTCTATAAACTCAAGATAATACTTCCACCTACCTACTATCTTATTCTTCAATCCTTCCTTACTGACAGATTTTTCTCCGTTAGACAGGGTTCAGGGATGTCTTCTATACGGTCAATCGCAGCAGGAGTACCTCAAGGTTCCATGCTCGCCCCATTACTCTACATTACGTACACACACGACATTCCTTGCAGCCCTGAAATTTTAACAGCAACATACGCTGACGACACAGCAATCCTAACAAGACACGAAAATCCAACCCTTGCATCACAGAACCTTCAACATTATTTGACAAAATTACATGACTGGTTTAAACTTTGGAAAATCCGACTAAATCACGACAAATCACAGCACATAACCTTTACTCTTCGACGTGAAACGTGTCCTCCTGTTTTCCTTGACAATACACAGATACCACAGACAGACACAGTACACTACCTTGGTTTGACATTTGATCGAAGGGTGACATGGGGTCCACATATTAAGAAAAAAAGAAAAACTCTAAACCAAAGATTAAAACTTCTTTACTCACTTCTTTCAAAGCATTCAAAACTAAAACTAAGACAGAAATTAAACACCTACACTTACTTACTGAAACCTATTTGGACCTATGCATCACAAATATATGGGACGGCAAAAAAGACACATATTAACAAACTACAAATCTTTCAGGCAAAAACATTCAGAACAATCACTAAAGCACCATGGTTATGTTAGCAACATAACTTTACACACCGACCTACACATACCGACTGTCAACGAACACATACGAACCCACTACAAAAGATTCCATGACAAATTACAAGGACACCCCAACTCACTCATTAATGACATGGCCACAACAGTCATGCCAGGTACCGCCCGTAGAAGGCTAAAGAGGAGCTGGATGAGGGACCTCCTCGTCTAGTGATCAAACCTAGTAACATTCAAGCCAGGAGGAGATGCCGCTGGGTAATGCTCCCTCTCATGCCTCTCATGCCATTATTATAAATTTATTGTCAGCAAATTCACTGGTTGTTACTATTATATTAATTAACAGGTGTGAATAAAGATTAAAAGTTAAAAAAAAAAAAAAAAAAAAGTTTTGCCAAGATTTTATAGATGAAGCGCTGTAAAAATATTGACTAATCTTACAAATATATTGTAAATGAGATATATTGAGAGATATCATAATTTGGTTTGTTTTAAAATATTTAAGTATAATTTTATAAATTTCAATGAACACAATAACGAAGCCATGATTTCTGTCATTAATTAATTCATTTAATCACAGTGAATTAATATACATAATTAATTCAAATTGTTTCATTAATTATTAGTTCAAAAAAGCAATTCAAAAATCACAGCGAATTTTTTGAGATTCCAATTAGGTACAAAGTAAGAGTTTGAAATATGCTTTTTCATACAGGTTCACTCTCTATGAGCAGGCTCTATTGTCGAAAAACGTAACGGGCATAAGAATGTTAAAAATGCATTCGAATATTTGAACCATTATAAAACAAAAGTACATTCCGATAAATGTCACAAGCTCTAAGCTTAATAAAAAAGCTTCAAATAGAGTTAAACAGAGAAGAAAATGGTGCAATAAAAAAGTGAAGTTCAGTATGGACACAAAGCCACTAATAACGTTCCTTCTATCTCGAAAATTTTGCAAAGTAATATTACTACAACTAGGCTACTCTTTTATCCTTAAATCTTCCAATGTTATATTTACAGTCAAACAGCTACTGATTTCTAAACTAGATATTCAATTGTACCGGCAAAAATATAGCGTTATTAAATATGAAATCTTAGAAGGAATGTTGAGTCACTCTCAGCAAATGTGGGTCGGTTATCTGGATTTCTTCTGACGTTAAGACCGGTGACTCAGACCGGGGAGGAGTGTTCAAGCTTAAGGACACGAGGCAAACAAACCCTTCCGACAAAAGACCATGACACCAATTATATAAATATACTTGAGTCTGTTTAGTATTCTTAAGCATTACCGAAAACTTGCGGGATTTGGTGGTGCGATTCCCCTAGTTAATGGCCTATCTGAACAAGGCCGGAAATAGAAGTTCATCTTAATCCAATTAATTCAATAAATCAATATTAAGAGATGATGATTTTCAAATTTCGAAAAAACTAAAACAGATTTTGAGAAGCCGTTTGGTTTTATTCAGGGAGGTAGAGGATGAGGGGCCCAAATTAAGCTTCTCCTTCCTGAGCCAGCGTAGCGAATTGACATAAGATCGAAATACTAAAAATGGCTCAAAACTAAAAATATGTGATGCTCAAATTATTTAAAGCATTTAAGCTGTGAAAAAATATGGTATAAAATAAACTATAATTAATTATTTAATTTAGAAACTTTAGTTCCATAATAAATTTCTGATCACAATATAAATTGATTTCAGAGGAACAGTAATCGTTCTCGGTTTCCAGAAAGGCAAAAGAGACAAACTTTACTATGAGTCGCAAATACACCTATCGATTCACCTTCACGATATATTTAAAAAAAGCAAATCGCTGTAAAAAAACAACCAAGCAGTAAAAAAAATCGACTTTTAATGAACTTAGGTCCCATAAAAAAATAAATAAGCAAAAATGAATCGAAAAGTAGTGAGAACTTTCAAATTTTTCATTATTCGTTTATAAGGATTAAAGTCAGATTTTTTTACTTTCACTTACCTATATATGAAATATATAGTAAGTGGAAGTATTGCGATCGTGAAAAAATTCGACTTCCGGTTTTCAACGGAAATACACGTTTTGGGGTCCCCTGAGTCGAAATGACCAAGTCCCGCGAAATGGTCTGTGTGTGTGTCTGTGTCTGTGTGTGTGTGTGTGTGTGTGTGTGTGTGTGTGTGTGTGTGTGTGTGTGTGTGTGTGTGTGTGTGTGTGTATGTGTGTGTGTGTGTGTGTGTGTCTGTGTGTGTGTGTGTCTGTGTGTGTGTGTGTGTGTATGTGAACAGACTAGCTCAAAAACTATAAACCGTGCGATCCTGAAATTGGGTATTTAGTGTAGGTATATGCCCGCGATGTGACAGCATAAATTTCATCAAAATCACTTAAAGGGAGGGGGTACTTTACTTAATAACTTTTTAGGTTTTTTTCGATTTTCTCAAAAACGGCTCTAACGATTTTGATTAAACTGAGTATTTCATCTATTTATATACCCGAGATATGACCGTAAAAATTTCATCAAAATTGATTAACCGGAGGGGGGACTTTACTAAATAAATTTTGTAACACTTTCACGTGTTTTTTTTATTTACTCTAAATCGGCTTTAATGATTTTGATCAAACTGGGTATTTGATGTATTTATATGCCCGAGATATGACTGTAAAAATTTCATCAAAATTGATTAACCGGAGGGGGGACTTTACTTAATAAATTTTGTAACATTTTCACGTGCTTTTTTTATTTATTCAAAAACGGCTTTCACGATTGTGACCAAACTGGGTATTTGATGTATGTATATGCCAAATATGTGATAGCCAACATTTCATCATAATTGATCAACCGAAGGGGGGACTTTACTTAATAAATTTTGTATCATTTTCACGGGGTTTTTTTATTTTCTCAAAAACAGCTTTAACGATTAATAAAAATAAGATATGAATGTAGAAAAATGTGTGACTTTGGGAAATGATATTTAACAAAACACGTCAATTTCTTATTTAAGTAAGTTGGTAAGTGAAAGTTGTGTGTTGCGCGCACGCACCAGATTTTTTGTCTATTCTTTCATGGCCATGACCATTTCTGTCCATAGGAAACATAAAAAAATTAAAAATGTAACAAAAATATGTCTGGTGGTGTTCTATGTAGAAAATCTTTTATCCAACATTATTACTCGGACAATTCATCATCTATATTCAAGTAGGGTCATATTTGTAATAAGCCAAAATCTTTGCAACTTCATAATATGTTATAATTTTGCAATCGATACTGAATTCACTAAGTAATATTGGTGCCTACCTACAAAGCCTTAATAACTGGCCCTCTTCGTTGAGATCGAAATGACAGCTCATTATCGAATAACCGTTAATAACCATGATAAGTAGGAATGAATTATTTTCCGTATTATTGGGAAAATTAAAGCAAGTTTCCGTTTTGAAAGGTAGGCACTACTGTCGGAAATGTCTATTTTTATTGATTGTTAATCAGTACAATTTTTTGCTGAAATAAAACAAAGTTTGGATGATAGAGACATGATGTTTATTGAAGTAATTTGATCGAAGCTAAGTAGTTATAATAAATAATTTATAAGCGTAATTCAGTTAATAAGAGCAATAGGTAGGTAATAGCAATAAATCCTACATAGAATTTGAATAAGTTTTAATTACTGTTAATATTGAGAGGGATTTTTGTTTTGTTAATTGTATGTTAGGGTGTACGATCAGTTATAAAATCAAACATAAAAAGTATGATAGAAAGAAAACCTATTTCGTTGTGCAGTGAAGTTTTGGGCGAATTTCAAGGCCTTCGTAAGAACAAATAAAAAGGGTTCACAGCATGTTCCCCCACTAAGAACAATAATAAGTTAGTTGAATTTATTAATAATTTTTTGTAAATGAATTTTTATTTTGTGAGTCTTAGTGAAATTAGTCTATTGAAAATACACATCACAATAAACCAAGATAATTTCAACTTATTTGTAATATAACTTTAAGCTGAAATCAATTTTTCATATAAAAACCACTGTATTTTGTGACTGGATGATCCATAGGAAGTTTTATCTACAAGGACTTTGTTGAATGACTCCAGAAAATGACATTACAAACAGTAAAAAACAACAAAGATAACTTTTAACGACATTCAAACTAAGTTTAGAAAGTTATGGGCGAGCTTAGCGTCAGTTTCTTTTAGAGACACTCACACCCTTTTAACTGGTATTAATGTAGAAAAAATACAACGAAGTTCTAGTAAAAATAAAAATACAATGGTATGAAAAATACATAATTTTGATTATAAAAAATCGATTGCGAAGAGGAAATTGGACTCTAAAATAAGGGCAAATTAATGAATGTATATATTTTTAAATGGTTTTACAGTACATTTAAAATGAAGGATATTATTTCTCAAGGCCTTTTTTTTTTTGTCGGTACGCCATAACCTCCTTGATACTTCATCAAATTTCATGAATGAGGGATCATTTTAAAGCGCTGCCTAGCGGAAAAATATACAAATCACTCATTTCGACTTCGATTGCGAATCGTAAGCGTAAAACAACGGTTTTTGCGAGAAAAATGTCCGTAGAGATTTCTAAATGGTGTCAAACGTTTCAGGTTTTCAAGGAGAATATACACTTTTTTGATTAACCCCTTCGTTTGCGAGTTGTAAGCGAAAAACTACAATTCTGAGCGAAAATGGTTGCAGGGTTTTTTCGAAGTTGTATTTTTTTTCATTTTGTCGAGACGAACACTTTTGGTTATACGAACTTTTACGATTGTCACCGTCGTTTGCAAGTTGCAAGCAAAAACCTGCGATTTCAGTCACTAGGATCAGCGCACTCGCTTTCCACGAAACCGATATGTGCATTTACATAAGTATGTGGCGTTTTCCAGCGTGCGCCAACAAAAAATAAACAAAATGATATTTATCCAAGATGTGCAGATTCTTTGAAGGAATCAATGAGATTCCGGGAAAGGGCTTCATAAAAACTTAAGGTCTATCTCAAACATAAAAAGTAGCATCTGGTATTTTATAAAAGTAACAATCTATATTTTAAAGTTTATTATAAAAATATATATAACTGCTGCAGGCAGAATATACCTTCCACAAACATGGGAAGGACTTATATACTTCAATAAATTCTGAAATAAATTGTTTTGCATTCACCATTTTGATTACGGCAACAAGTGATAGCAATGATAGGTTGAAGTAGCAAGAATTTACGAGTTTCATTCAATGCGCATGGCTGAAATTGGAATTATGGCTTGAGCATCGTTTGAGCACCGTTTACACGCTCAAGCCAATGCACCAACCTCAAACCAATTTTCTGTCCGGACAGATCTTTTGGCTTGCACAAACTTCAAACCAGCAATTTGAGGAAAAATATTTACTAAGCCTTTATAAAAGTAGAGATATCATTAAAACCGGCCGGTATACAATGCTAACATAGTAGTTCTGAAACGACAGCTACTCAGTTTCTTTTGAACTGTGAAGTTAAAAGAAAGATCAACGGGCAATTTACTTAACACCGATGGACTTAGCATCTTTCAAATTTTCCCTATTACTTCTGTTGATGTGGAATGAAATTTCAGCGGATAAAAAGCTATTTTCAGATAGGATATGGGACACTTCTTATTTAATATATAATAATTCGGTGGAAGATAGTTGACCGTAGATATATAATGAACAGGAAATGGTTGGCGTGCGATCCTGATGATGACCTAAAATTTGGGCCGAAACGTTAGCTACAATAAAATAGGCTAATCTCACATATTTGAGCTACTTATTTCGACAGCACCCCCAACCATTTCCTGTTCATAAGTTCATATTCATTTAATATATTTTAAATATTATACAAATATTTTAACGTTTAAATATCAATTAGGTATATATATTTGAGGCCATACTTAAACCTTAAATATGGCCAGAACACCTCGACCCCCTCCTCCGATTTTATTTGCCTGCCTCCTAGACGAAAATTTGACCAGACTCCACCCCTCCCCCTAGACAAAATCATGCCTTGTATACATACACACACACATTTACACTCAAAACAAAATGAATGATATAGATGATGCATTTGATGAATATTCACATATTGTAATCAATTTGATGATATTTGTTCTTAAATATGTACAACTTTCTGTTATATACTTCTCAAAATACAGTAACATATATATGTACATATTTGGCGTTTTAGTTTACATGAAAATCCGTTTCCTGATTATTAACCTGTCCATTGAAAATACAATAAAATAAACATAATAGGGGAATAATTATACTTAAGATGGCCACTTATTATTCAGGCCCTTTTTTTTTTTTTTTTTTTTTTTTTGTCTCATTTATTTGACTAGTTATTTTTATTAATTTTTTTGGACATTGACTATATATATCGAACTTCATGAAAAATATCATGAAATATTCTTTACAATAATAATAAAAATAAAAAATAAAAAAACAAATAAGAAAGGAATATATTTGGAGGGACCCATATCAGCAAGCAGGTGCTCGGGTGACCGCATAATGTGACGCCACTGCGGGCCGGTCCGATATTGCCAGCGGATATTTCGGGGTTTGGAAAGTGACAATAACTGTAAATTTTACTTTTACTTTCTTTGTTTTCTTCACTTATACTAACATTAGTTTCACATCAGAGTTTTTCTTTTGAATATTAAAAGCAAGAGAAAGGTTTATGGGTGTTTACTTGTCAAACAGAATCATATCATCTGCTTTCTGCTCAATCTTTAAATGATAGGCTATCCTATTATGTAAAACAAAAAAGTAAACAAGGAATTCATTAGTTTTGTTATCAACAATTTGCAGATTAATGCTAGATAATAGTAATCGATAGAAACAGGAGCGGTCCGAGAAATCTATTTATTTCGTGGGTGGGATTATTGAGTATACAAAAAACATATGAAGTGAAAAACAGCAAACTTATTTATTAAAGAAAAAAAAGGGATAGGATCTTTATTAAATGCATATACATAAATATTACTGTACTAGAAGTTTAGAGAACAAGAAGTTTCTTAAGAATTAGATGCAAAAATTTATTCCAATAATCTTTCTACTATTTTTTCAAATTTGGGTAGGGGTGGAGCAATCCATTATATACTACGCTGCGACTGCCCGAAGATAATTAAGTCTAAATATTTGTGCTTAATGATTACCTATATTTTATTTTATCCAAGAATTTTTCACTTTATCGACATTAGTTGGAAATAAGACAAACAATTTTATTAAGTACTAAAATTAAATTTGCCGTAAAACTGGACCAGTTATCAAAATTCAATTCATCACAAATTCAGAAGACTCCCGCTCAACCGGCTCTAGTTTAACCGAATACACAGATTAATAAGCGGTAGCAGTAAAAGGAAAAAAAATCTGGTGCGTGCGCGCAACACACAACTTTCACTTACCAACTTACTTAGATTAGAAAGTGACGTGTTTTGCTAATAATCATTTCCCAAAGTCACACATTTTTCTACATTCATATCTTATTTTTGTTAATCGTTAAAGCCGTTTTTGAGTAAATAAAAAACCTGTGAAAATGATACAAAATTTATTAAGTAAAGTCCCCCCTCCCGTAGATCAATTTTGATGAAATTTTTACAGTCATATCTCGGGCTTATAAATACATCAAATACCAAGTTGGATCAAAATCGTTAAAACCGTTTTTGAGTAAATAAAAAAAACATGTGAAAATGGTACAAAATTTATTAAGTAAAGTCCCCCCTCCGGTTAATCAATTTTGATGAAATTTTTACAGTCATATTTCGGGCATATAAATCGATCAAATACTCAGTTTAATCAAAATCGTTAGAGCCATTTTTGAGAAAATCGAAAAAAAGGTAAAAAGTTATTAAATAAAGTACCCCCTCCCTTTGAGCAATTTTGATGAAATTTTTGCTGTCACATCGCGGGCATATACCTACACTAAATACCCAATTTCAGGTTCCCACGGTTTATAGTTTTTGAGCTAGTCTGTTCACATACACACACACACACACACACACACACAGACCATTTCGCGGGACTTGGTTATTTCGACTCAGGGGGTCCCAAAATGTGTATTTCCGTTGAAAACCGGAAGTCGAAAATTTTCACGATCGCAATACTTCCACTTACTATATATTTCATATATAGGTAAGTGAAAGTAAAAAATCAACATCCTAAATAGCGCTTATAATTCTGTGATTATCTCAAACACTGGTTATAAATTTATTTTTTGTTGTGTTGTGGTTCGATAGATTTTAAATAGTTGCATTGTTGGAAAAAGTTTAATGTTTACCTATTTTTTTTTCAATTTATCGATTCTCAATACAACAAAACATTGAGAGATAGTCCTTATCCTTCATTCATAAAAAAAAACTGATTCTGTGAAAAAAAAATCTGGTGCGTGCGCGCAACACACAACTTTCACGTACCAACTTACTTAGATTAGAAATTAATGCGTTTTGTTAATTGCCACTTCTCAAATGAACAGAACAGTTTAATTACAACGCATTGGTTTCTCATTAAAGGCGTACGGCGCATGCGTGGACTCAAGGTGTTTTATGAGTTGACGGAATATTTTTCTTTTTTTCTCCTGTATATGTTTACTTGATTTTCTTCATATATCATATTTAGCCATTTCTTATTTTTAAGCGTGATGTGTGACAGTTAATTTCTCAATATAAACTAAAACAAAGGTACTTTATAGAAAAACAAAAAAAGCCCCTTCCCCATTTAAGCCCCCTCAGAACATTTTAATAATGATAAAGCTTACCTGATATTAAATAACAACTAATTTTTATTAAACATAACGAATTTGATAAAAATCGTTAAAGCCGTTTTTGAGATAATCGACCAAAAAGGTAAAAATTGGACAAAATTTATTAAGTAAAGTCCCCCCTCCTGTTGATCAATTTTGATGAAATTTTTACAGTCATATCTCGGGCACATAAATACATCAAATACCAAGTTTGATCAAAATCGGTAAAACCGTTATTGAGTAAATAAAAAAAACACGTGAAAATGATACAAAATTTATTAAGTAAAGTCCCCCCTCCGGTTGATTAATTTTGATGAAATTTTTACAGTCATATCTCGGGCATATAAATAGATCAAATACTCAGTTTAATCAAAATCGTTAGAGCCGTTTTTGAGTAAATAAAAAAAACACGTGAAAATGATACAAAATTTATTAAGTAAAGTCCCCCCTCCGGTTGATCAATTTTGATGAAATTTTTACAGTCATATTTCAGGCATATAAATAGATCAAATACTCAGTTTAATCAAAATCGTTAGAGCCGTTTTTGAGAAAATATAGTAAATAAATATAAAATAAAGTACCCCCTCCCTTTGAGCAAATTTGATGAAATTTATGCTGTCACATCGCGGGCATATACCTACACTAAATACCCAATTTCAGGTTCGCACGGTTTATAGTTTTTGAGCTAGTCTGTTCACACACACACACACACAGACACACAGACACACACACAGACCATTTCGCGGGACTTGGTCATTTCGACTCAGGGGGTCCCAAAACGTGTATTTCCGTTGAAAACCGGAAGTCGAAATTTTTCACGATCGCAATACTTCCACTTACTATATATTTCATATATAGGTAAGTGAAAGTAAAAAAAAAAACAACTGACAATATCGTTAGTAACAATATTTGTTAACCGTTAAATTGAATAGGCCAAAAAAAGTGTTATCTTCTTGAATCAATATGTATATGACATTTATACGTTAAGTTGTGTTGTATTATGATTTTCAGCAACATAGAAGTTAAAATAATATTGTTTTTTTTTTTTTTTTTTTTTTTTTAATTTTGTAACCTCCGTATCAACCGTATCAACCGCCGATGTCTCGGTACCGATGAAGCGGGAGTTTACTGTACATTGTATGTAATGAAATCGGAATGTAATCCATAAAATATTTTCTTAAAATATATGAAATAATGGGCCATTCCACGTCAAATCAACACAAAAATATATCATTTTGAACTTCACCATCTCAGATTTCCTTGAATTTTTTTTTTTTTTTTTTTTTTTTTTTTTTTTACTTGAATCTACTTGAACAATCGTGAAATATTACTGAGATATATAAACCCGTTTTTGAATGATTGGTCTTTTCAAAGACCCTCAAAAATAGGTCCAGAAACCGAAAAAATCATGATTAAAAATAGCTATAGATGTTTTGCGAATTTGACTAGTACTATGAGATTGGTGTATTTTAACAGCGGATTCTATGCCATTTCATATGATATAGAGCAATGTATACGTTGGTACTAAAGAAATCTTTTTAATACCAAGAATAAAATTTTAATTTCAATTTTCTCAAAAAGGGCATATTTTAAAACATTTTATATATTTTTTTATAACATAGGTAATACTGCCTATATACACACTGCTGTATATCATGTTAAACGACACTAATCTCATAGTCCTAGTCAAATTAGGAAAACATCTACAATCATGATTTTTTTTGTTTCTGGACCTGTTTCTGAGGGCTTTAGAAACCAATAATTCAAAAACGGGTACCATATCTCAGTAGTATTTCACAATTGTTCTAGTAGATACAAGTAGTACGCATATACCAAATTTCAAGAAAATCTGAGATGGTGCGGCTCAGGCCTGGGTTGAATTGAGGTGGAATGACCCGTAAGTGAAAAGTTCAAATCCAAAGGAATTAGTTAATCCGATTATACTAATTTAATAGCCAATATTATAAAAAAAAAAAAAAAAAAAAACCTTGCTGTTCCTCAGCTACTTCTAATAAACACTGTTCGAAAATAACTTCCACATTTCCCTAAACGTCTAAAGCTGTAATATTCATTATATTAGCTTTCAGTATCTGCGTGAAGTAAAACCATTCTTACGCAAGTAACGTATTGCTATTTATCATGTACATATCGGATGCAAGAGTTAAATATTTGTTTGATTAATCATTACCAGCGTGATCTCGTTCAGTAATAATAAAAATCATTTTCACTTATTATTAGTCAAGTGGATTATAAGAGACTTTTTTTTCAGAGAACACTGTCTAAAAATATGAAAGGAAAATTATATTATAATACATTATAAAAAAGGTTAAATATATTTTCACGTTTGAGTCCTGGATGAAATAGAAAATTGATAAAGATGAGGGAGGAAGTATAAATAGCGCTTCCATTTTAATTTTTTTTTAAATCGATTTACCAGTAGTCCTTTAATTATTCAATTGATTTTAAACATTACCCAAAAAAGAATATACGTTTAAAATTTAACTCGTCAATATTTCTAAATCGTTGAAGTAGTTTAACATAGCTTAAATGCACAAATTACTTCCACAAACTTACTTATTTCAGATATTCAGTATTGGCTAATAATTAAAAAAAAAAATAATACTAACTATTAGATAATGGAATTTTTGTATAAAGGTGTAAAAATAATTTACAGAGAATAAGTTTTATTACGTTGAAAACAAAATTCCAGGACGAAATATGAAATATTTTCAGCTTTACATAGATAAATAATGCACAAGATTAATTTATACCATAATAGTTTTGCTGGGCTGATGTTTACATTAAAAGTAACACACCCTAAGCTCATTAATTTATTTATACTTAATTAGTACCAAAAGCAGAATAGTAAGTGTAATTTGTGTGATAAATGCACCGAAACAGCTAGTTTTTTTTTTTTTTTTCTTTCATAACGAATATTGTGTATTTCGAATTTAATTTTTGTTTTAATTTTACTATAAAAAAATGCAATTAGTAATTGTAGTCAGTGAAATTTTTGGAAAAAAAAGAAGGTTCATATCAGTTTTATAAAGCACGACATAGGATGGATAATTCTTTACTTAAGTGGCTTTTCCCTTATACTCAAGAAGATAAGTGGCTTCTACACCATGCCCTAAAACTAAAGAGGAAAAAATCTTTTATCATCTCGGAGAGAAAGGAGAAAATCATCTTGCTTCGGAGTTTGGTATATCAGCAAGAGACTACAATCTTATTATAGCAATAAAAAAAAAATAAATAAAAAAAATAAAAATAAAATAAAGACGCTTATTTAACCCCGTTTATCCGATGTCACAAATCAGGATATTATCTGGAACCAAGTTTTTTTGTTTATTTTCAACTGCACACTTTTGTTTTTAATTCTCGATAAACTGATACGACAATGTATTGCACATTGTGTGAACAAAAATTCTTGTTTTGAGATGCAATTCGCTTTATTCCTCAATCGTAAGTAATATAATTAGATCGTTCCGCACAAAAAATATATATTTAATATCAAGTATTAACCAAAAGTACATAGTAAATGAATTTGTATGTACAGTGAGCCATAATAAATCGATTGAAGTTCTAGTGACATAATAACATAGTTTTAAATTTTTTTATAGTTTGAATAGAATTCCGTAATTCTCAATAATACATTTTAAAAATGTATTTAAATTAAGAGTTTATTCATTTTTGCCGAATGGAGAGTTAAATTTTAATTTAGATCATTATCACGCGGTTTATTCGTAAAAATAGCACATTGCACTATAACGAATTCTGCTTAGTAAAACCGCAGAGGGTAGAATTACATAATTTTATACTTTGTGAGTCATACCAACAAATTCGTATGCAAATGTCATATAATTATAACAAAGATTGCATACATTGGGAATAATTCTTCAATGAAAGAAGTAATATATATCAAAACAACAACATCGAACAAAAAATCGTGTTTTGAGTTGCAATTCGCTTTATTCCTCTATCGGAAGTAGTATAATTAGATCGTTCCGCACAATTTAATTTTTTCAAAAAAAAAAATATATATTTAATATCAAGTATTAACCAAAAGTACATAGTAAATGAATTTGTATGTACAGTGAGCCATAATAAATCGATTGAAGTTCTAGTGACATAATAACATAGTTTTAAATTTTTTTATAGTTTGAATAGAATTCCGTAATTCTCAATAATACATTTTAAAAATGTATTTAAATTAAGAGTTTATTCATTTTTGCTGAATGGAGAGTTAAATTTTAATTTAGATCATTATCACGCGGTTTATTCGTAAAAATAACACATTGCACTATAACGAATCCTGCTTAGTAATACCGCAGAGGATAGAATTACATAATTTTATACTTTGTGAGTCATACCAACAAATTCGTATGCAAATCTCATATAATTATAACAAAGATTGCATACATTGGGAATAATTCTTCAATGAAAGAAGTAATATATATCAAAACAACAACATCGAACAAAAAATCGTGTTTTGAGTTGCAATTCGCTTTATTCCTCTATCGGAAGTAATATAACTCAAACGTAAGTAATAGAATTTACAAATCTCAAACAATAAAAACAAAGATTGCATAAATTGGGAATAATTCTGCATTAAAAGAATTAATACATATAATTAATAAATAATATAATTTTTATAGTCTTTAAAAATCGAAATTCAACATATGTTCGATGTTTTTTGACCACCTGGCCCAAGTGTTTAATCATTAGCGAACGAGCCTGTAAACAACTATCCTAAAATGTATTTTTGAAAATAAATCAAGCTAAACATATGTACATACCTTGTAAGCGGTTCCACACAACTAAAAATTCGATGTCTAATTCCTGTAGAATATTCTCACGGTTAAGGAAGAACTTGTCCATACGAACCGATATACTGTAATCGCACAACATAAACAAATCAGCCAACACTAAAACCATCATATAACCTCAACTTTGTTCGTACTTGACCAATTTACAGCTGGTAATAAGGTGGAGCATCTAAGAGGGTAAGTTAATCTCTGAATAAATTGTTAAAATCACAATGAAATTTAAAATCTATAAAAATAATAATAAAAAAAATTAAACCCTTAAACATAAAAAAAAAAAAAAATGCTGGCTATATAGGTAATGACAATTATTGAAGGAGAGCAGTCTATATGTAAAATTTTGCACTTTAATACGCTAAGCCAATTCAGCATAAAATGAGAGAATATACCAACGGATTATTCTAATCGATTTACATGAATTTATCGAATTTTTCTATTCAGTAAAATTATTACTAGAATTGTAAATTAAACACAAGAGTATTATCTAATTAATACTTGCAAAACTGTAGTTTATAACTATTGATTTATTGTATATAGTATAATGATTGTGTGCATTTTCTATCCACATGAAAAAATGACTATTTTTACAGTTTTCCTTACCGGGCTTAAAGCAAAAATTATAGTTATTTCTATATGCTTTATAACCTAAATTGTATAGAAAATGTTCTGGAGATGTTTACTGAATAAATATACTCTTTGACTAGAAAGATTTTGCAGAAGAGATGTAGATGTTCAGGTGAAATATTCGGTATTACTTCCGATAAGCAACTCCAAGATGGCGGCCGGAGTGAGTAAACAACAAGATATTCCAATCAAGCTCTACCCGATCTCCACAATTCAGTTCGGGTTTACCTTGAGTTGCCTTCACGGAATTTTCGGAAAATTATTCATTCGTTGCTTATTTTATTAGGTTATGTCTGATCCAAACAAAATCTTCAATCTAATAAATCATGTAAAATTTCTTCTTTTTCCTAGGGAGTCCTAGGGATAATTTAAAATCATCATCTATTAATTTAAAAAAAATATTCTTTTTGGTTATTAGTTACATTATTCTTTAAATAACAAAAAAAAAAAAAATAAATAATAATCTGGTTGTTAGGAATACTCGGATTCTTATATTATTAATTCATTTGTACCTTTTGCATTTATATGTGCATTTGATAATTTAAACAGGACAATTGCATATTTTTAAAAAACGAACAAATAAATTTACAAAACAAAGGTTAAATTTATTTGTTAAATATTGCTAAAGAGGCCATTAAATTTTAAGCAACCATCACATGAAATTTTCACATATTGAAATAGTACTTCTACTCATAACTATTATATCAAAGAAACATTCATTTGTACATTATGTTGGTTGTTCCCATTATTGAGGCGGGAAGGTTATCGCGACTACATCTGCTCGGGAATATTCGGTAAACGCGAACTGAATCGTGGACGTGGGGTAGAGCGTGATCGGAATATTTTGTTGTTTACTCAGGCCGGCCGCCATCTTGGAGTTGCTTATCCGAAGTAATACCAAATATTCTTTTTGATTGTCTCTCTATATTAAAATGCCATTTATTATTATTATTACAATAATATATAATATACAAATGATTGATTAAAAAATAATAAAGAAGAAAAACCTAAAATAAAAGAACTAAAAAGAAATAGAAAATTAAGTAAAAAATAAAAATAAAATAAACGGCGTAGCTCAGATATGATTCGTCATAGAGTTTTAATAATTTCTTCAATTATATATTTTAATGTGCCTAAGCTATAACTAAAATCAAGTTGTACTATTTGATTTACAGAATTCCAAAGTTTAGACATTTTATTTATAGGTGAAGCACTTGCCAAAGCGGTTCTACATACTGGTACATAGAAATCAGTGTTTACTCTACTGCATTGCCTCCCATACCTAAAGTTTAGTTTACTTAAGGATTCGCTATCATCAATAATCCCTTTAACTAATTTTATTATGTGTAGAAACATAAACATTTCACATCTCTGTGACAATGTATGTTGAACATCAAACCTATTTTTTAACTCCTGGTATGAAACATATTGGAATTTCCGCAAGTTTAGTATCTCTGTTTTGAAATAAATATATCTTAAAAGTCGTTTTTGCAACTTTTCTATTAATGCCCTTCCTTTTTTTGAATTCGGATACCAAATCAGGCAACAATATTCAATTTGTGGTCTTATTAGTGAGTTGAACATGGTGATCAGTGTTAATGGGTTTCTGAAATTATTGCAGTGTCTTTTTATGTAACCTAAAGTTTTGGAACATTTTAAGTAAGTCATTTCTATATGATTGTTAAAAGTGAGTCTTCCTTCAAATAATACGCCTAAATCCTTTAGTTTATTTGATCGAAGTAAAGACTTTCCCCCTATAACATAATCAAATTTTATTATATCTTTTTTCCTCGAGTAAGAAATAATAAAGCATTTATCGATATTAAAGTTTAACCTATTATTTTTTGACCAATGTGCTACAGAATCTAAATCATTCTGTAAAGCATAAAAGTCATTTAAATTTGAAACAGATCTGTATAATTTAAAATCATCTGCATATAAAATAAATTCCGAATTTTTGATATGGTTTGAAATATCATTTATAAAACACAAAAACATTAGGGGTCCTAAATTGCTTCCTTGTGGAACACCAGAAGTGGGAGTAAAGTTCTCTGAAGAATAACCAAAATATTGAACGTATTGAATCCTGTTTTTTAGGAAAGAAGCAAATAATCTAATATAATCAGAAGAAAGACCTAATCTAAAAAGTTTTTTTAATAATATACCATGATCAACCATGTCAAATGCCTTTCTGAAATCGGTATATATAACATCCACTTGTTTATATTTAGTCAAACAACCGTTAACAAACTCAGTAAAATTAGTTAAATTGGTTACTGTTGATCTTCGTGGCATGAACCCATGTTGTTTGTCAATAATATATTTTTTTACATGGTCAAATATTCTAGTATGGAGTATTTTTTCATAAACCTTTGAAAAGCAGGATACAATTGAAATGGGTCGGTAATTTGAAATATCGTTTCTATTCCCACTCTTAAAAATTGGAGTAATTTTTGCCTTTTTCCATTCATCTGGGTATATTCCTGTTTTCAGAGATAAATTATAAATATATATTAACGGATCTATAATATATTTTAACAATTGTATAAGAATATATGAAGGTATCCCATCTGGACCTGAAGACTTTTTAATTTTTAAGTTTTTAAAAGCAACATTGATTTCGTCCGCTGTTATAGGCAACAAAGGTAAATAATCAATATTGGGATTGCATTCAGTATCTGTTATTTTATTGAAATCGTAATCTGTTGTACTGGGCGCATATACTGATCTAAAAAAGGTACAGAATCCTGAAGCTATACTGTTTCCCCCGATAAAGTCCACATTTTTAAATTTCATAACAAGTGGTTTAGTTTCCCCTTTTTTCTTGCAATTCACGAAGTTCCAAAAATATTTAGGGTCACTAATAATATTTTTTTCAACATCCTTTATATATTCGCCATATTCTTTTTTAATGTCATTTTTGATAATACTCCTAAGCTCACAATATTTTTTTTCAAAGTTTTCATGAATAATTCTTCTTTTTCGATAAAATTCTTTTAATTTTATATTTGAAATAATATTTTTTGTGAACCATGGAGGAAAATTTGATTTCTTGATGTTTGAATGCAACTTGGCTTTGCTATAGACTTTATCTAATTTAACATATAAAGCGTTCACCGCCTCATTTACATTTTCTTCCTTATAAATATCATCCCATTTACATTTTGCTACTTCTTTGTGTAAACAAGCGAAATTTATTTTCCAATTATTTTTCGGATCTACGTGATAGGGTAATTTTTTTTCTGGATTTTAAAATATAATTTTAACTATTATTGATGGATAATAATCGTCTTCGGGGATTAAAATATCTATATTGGGTACTCTACTTCAATGAATTCTAAATTACTCAAAACTAAATCGAGTGTACGATTCATAAAATTTTTTACTGAATTGTGGGATTTTAAATCGTGCGTAGCAATGAAGTGTTTTAGTTGAGTAGTAGCTAAATTTGAACGTATATTATGCTCAACGAAATTAAAATAAGGAAGATTAAAATCTCCGAGTAATAACATTTTATGCTGATTGCTGACATTTATGTAATCAAGGGTCTCGTATAATTCCTTGTATACAGCCGCTGGTGCACTTGGACGAATATAAACAATAGTTAATAGTATTGTTTCCCGATCGGTAATCATTTTCAAAACTAATGCTTCCATTTCACTATTTGTTAATTTAGTTATTTCGCACGAATAATATTTATTTTTTATAGCAATTAATACTCCACCACCTAGTAGCCTCGATGAACAATCGACATTTCGATCAGTCCTATACACAGTGTATCTGCCGTCAAATAGTTCTGCATCGTGTATACCACTATGTAAACCAGTCTCTGTCAAGTCTCTGAGTATTTGATCGATCTATTTATATGCCAGAAATGTGACTGTAAAAATTTCATCAAAATTGATCAACCGGAGGGGGGACTTTACTTAATAAATTTTGTATCATTTTCACATGTTTTTTTTATTTACTCAAAAACGGTTTTAACGATTTTGATCAAACTTGGTATTTGATGTATTTATATGCCCGAGATATGACTGTAAAAATTTCATCAAAATTGATCTACGGGACGGGGGACTTTACTTAATAAATTTTGTATCATTTTCACGGGTTTTTTTTATTTACTCAAAAACGGCTTTAACGATAACCAAAAATAAGATATGAATGTAGAAAAATGTGTGACTTGGGGAAATGATATTTAGCATAACACGTCTATTTCTAATCTAAGTAAGTTGGTAAGTGAAAGTTGTGCGTTGCGCGCACGCACCAGATTTTTTGTGTTATAATTATCAACAGCTAAATTTTATGAAAAACTGTTATCCATTCCGGTTTTATGTATATATTAGGATGTTTCGTATTTAATTATTATATTGCTATGCTTTAGTAAAAATGGCAGTATTTCTAAGCAAACATCTTCTTACATGAATTTTTTTATGTTTATAAGTAAGTTTTAAATACTATCGACAACTGATTGATAGAATTTAGGTAGCATATATGTATTGTTAAAAATGCAGTTAGGATTGTTTGCAACCAGACATTATTTTTATTGTTCCTTTAAAAATCTTGGATTTTTCTTGCAGTAAATATTTCAGGGCATATTTTGATGGCAGGTTAAGGAGATGGGAATAAACATATTTAGTTTATTACTAATTGTAAGTTTAAGCAGTGAAAAATCAAAAACATCAAGTTAATTATTGTGATTAATATATTTGTTTCACAGGGTTGTTAAATGAGTTTCTTTTTTTATAGTAAGTATTTTTCAACCAAAGCATTAGTAACTTTTAATTTATTACTATTTTATTTAATTATTTTAAAAATTGAGCATAGAGTAAATTTTAAGGCAAACCTCTTTTCGAATTTTCAAATGAAATTTCCTCAAATAAATACAGAATTGCGACAGTTTAAGGGGCTAGTGAAACGTATTAGCGCGGTTTTTAAATATCAGCTAAAATTTCCTTATTAACAAAATTATTAATTCGTTCTACCCATCACATTCACTGATGTTCGCGATTCGCTGGCAGGTGTGAATGCAACTATCAAGAAAAAAAATTAAAAATATAAAAAAAAAAACACATAATGTAAAAATAGTAATAGTTAGATTATTTCAAACTTAAAATTTTTGTAACTTTCGTTGAAATTATAAAGTAAAAATAACTAAACAATTGCACCCAAACCTATAAAAAATTCATTTAAAATATGTAGAATGTAACATTAATTGTTAACCTATAATACTGTAATTATAAAAACAGTTGTACTCACTTAATAAACACATTTTTTTCAATCTTATAAAATGGTGAGGTAAAGAACAGGGATCTTAGGCTTTTTGTGAGTTCTTTCTTTGAAAGTGGTCGCTGTCATCTCGACTTCATGCTCTGGTTGCCGCCGTGCGATGTCGGTCAGGTTTGTCACAGAAAGTTGAGTGAAAATTATCTAGTTCTTTAAATTATATATTCAGGAGCATTGAATTTATTTAACAATGAAGCGAGATGTTTAAAACTATAATGTACAATAAATATGTATCCTAATGTTAGCAGTTAAAAGACTGAACACGATCTCCTTTTCAGGAAATATATGGGTCAATTCATATTTTTGTAACATTTAGGTACCAAGATTTAGGATATATAATTTTTTTTTAAATATTTATAAAAGAGTTCATCTCCCCACTTTTTAGCCATCTTAATTGTTTTCGAAGATATTAACCAATGAGAGCTTACATAATTATCAATATAATCATGGCAACCTTTTTCTTAGAGTATAGCTTCCATTAAAGTCATATTATAATAATTATATTTTATCTATTACAAATAATGTTATTATTTAATTTTGTTTTATTTGATATTTCGTTAACTTATAGTTTTAATTAGAACATTCATTAATTTTCAGAGGAGTTTGTATATTAAGATATATTATGTTAGATCTTAGATATTTTTGCTAGCGATTTGGCAGTTAATAAGTGTATAATTAACGAATATCTGGAGTCTTAATTTAAACTTATATAAATTATTGTTTATATCCACAGTCTTCCAAAGCCTAGATATTTATGAGATCTTGATTCTTCCCTTGTAAAGTATATTCCATGAAAAAGAATCATATATATTTTTTTTTTCAGCATATTTTTATTCCGCTTTCATAAATATTTTTTTTTAAATTAGTAAATCAGGTACCTCGATTAGTCCAGGGGGGATGTAAATCAGGATGTAATCACAAGATATGCAGTTTGCTTTGATATGGTTGCGTATTTTTTTGTTTCATTGACCTTGGATAAGACCAAGTTTTTGAGCAAAATTTTATTTGTCCTTATAACAGCGAAATAATTCAAATATTCCTATCATATTCCTTTTAACTCGAAAACGATGCATCCTACAGAATAATTTTAGTGACTAGGATTATTGTAATTATCTGTAATGTAGGAATAGAATGACTTATTTGAAACACGAACATTAGACATATTTACCGATTTGGCGGAAAGACAAATTACGCTCGTGTTTGAAATTTAAATGACGCGTAAAATGAAAAAATGAGCTCCTCAGTTTTGAAATTGGCTCACCTCTCTGTAATGATAAAAGCAATATAGATTGGTATCTAAGTTTCAAATTAATTTTAATTCTGAACAAATATGTACCTTTTCACTTCAAGCAAAAACGTAAATCTTATAATATTTATTAATTAATCGAATATCTGTATAAATAAAGATGAAATTCTGTTAGTTTGTTTGTTCTTTATAGAAATCCATACCGTTTGTCCTAAATTCTCCAAATTTCGCTTAGTGGTTCTTTGATACCAGGTGCGAACACCTGTCCATATTAAAATTGCATAACTTCAGCCAATCTCATGGTATATTCTTTATTGTTAAAAAAATCGTCATGATCTCGCTTTACAATGGGTTTTTTTTACGAAATCGACCGTTTGAGTCGAAAAACAGCCTAAAATATCATTTTATACATTTTGAAGAGGCCAATAAGGCCCGGTAAGACCGTCCCTTGGTAGGCGTCGAGGAGTTCTGGGATTTTTAAACCATATGTTTTTTTTTTAAATTACAATACGTTTATTTACATGTATGGTGAATTTATTTTTTATAAATGCCTCCTAAGAAGCGAGCTTCAATAGGAGTAGTGAGCTCAAAAGCTAAAAACAACGTCAAATACGAGCAGCTGAAACTCTCGACGAACATCAAATTAGGATTGAACAACAGAGGCTTAGACAGGCAGAATCGCGGGAAACTGAGTCTGCCCAAGAATACGAGGCCCGCTTTGCGCCACAAAGGCTTAGGCAAGCCGATTTGCGAGAAGCTGAAACTGCAGGCCAATATTTCTGTTTGTTTGTTTGTTTTTTATAGAAATCCATACCGTTTATCCTAAATTCTCCAAATTTCGCCAGTACTTCTTTCATACCAGGTGCGAACACCTGTCCATATTAAAATTATATAACTTCAGCCGATCTTCAGCTGATAGTCTTTATTGTTATAGTAATCGTAATCAACTCACTTTACAATGTTTTTTTACGAAATCAACCGTTTCATTAGAAAAATGAAATTCCCCGATCAAACCGGGTTATACAGCTCAAAGATGAATTTCTGTTAGTTTGTTTTTTCTTAATAAAACTCCATACCGTTTGTCCTAAATTCCCCAAATTTCGCTAAGTGGATCTTTCTTACTAGGTGCGAACACCTGTCCATATTAAAATTTCATAACTTCAGCCAGTCTCTGGGTATATTCTTTATTGCTATAAAAATCGTTATGATTTCACTTTAAATTTGTTTACGTTTATTAGAAAAATGAAATTCCCCGGGTGAAACCGGGATATACAGCTAGTATTGAAATAAGAAAGAAAATAACATGTTAGTCAAGCCTGATTAATAAATCTATAGCTAGTAACATAAAAAAACTACTACTACCAGAAAAAAACAAACCCAATGTTCCTCTAGTAAAATTTGAAATTTAAATCTTGCTATGAGTTACTGCAGCAGGGGTTGGTTTCTTCTACTTCATAAAAAGCCGCACGACCGCTAAGGCAACTTGCTTCTTTATCTCAATGCTAAAGAAATTATGTCTGGTTTAATTTTTCAGTGCTTGTGATAAATCAACTTTTTTAATATTTTCTGGAATAGTAACTTTATAACGAAATAATTTATACTTGAAGTTATATTCCGAATCTTAGAAACAATTTTAAATTAAGTTAAAGAAATTTTTCACGCAAGAACGAAAAAAAAAAATGCCAACGTTTGGAAGATATAGATAGATAAATATGCTTTATTTACAATATTTCTTATTTTGCATTACACATAAAACTCTCAGTTCTGGCATGGATATACCATCTGGCAGAAAGACTGCTTACTAGTCATAATTACTAAAACTCTGGTGCGATGCGCCCAACACACAACTTTCACTTACGAACTTACTTAGATTAGAAATGGGCGTGTTTTGATGATATGGAAACGCCATTTCTCAACTTCACACATTTTTATGCTTATATTTGTATACCTTCATAAGTTATAGAGTATGAGTGTATTGCAAAACTTGAAAGTTCTCACTACATTTCGATTCATTATTGCTTATTTCTTTTTTTAAGGGATCTAATTTCATCAACAGTCGAGTTTCTTTAACTGCTTGCTTGTTTTTTTACTGCGAGTTGCTTTTTGTTATACATAGTGAAGGTGAATCGATAGTTGCATTTACCTCTCGTAGGAAAGTTCGTTTCTTTTCTTTCTGAAAACCGAGAACGATTACTGTTCCTCTACAATGACTTACATGCATTCAGATATCTATTATGGAACTCTAAACTAAACTTTTTTTACACCTTAAATGCTTTAAATAATTTGAGCATCATTAACTCTCTAAAGTAAAATAAAAATGTTATTGTTAAATAAGTTTTTTTATTTTCACCAGTGATAATACGAGATATGGAATTATGGTTGTCACATCGCGGGCACATACATACATTAAATACCCAGTTCGATCAAAATCGTTAGAGCCGTTATTGAGAAAATCAGAAAAAAACGTAAAAATGAGATAAAATTTATTAAATAAAGTATCCTCACGTTTGACCAACTTTGATGAAATTTTGCTGTCACATCGCGGATCTATATACACTAAATACTATTTTCAGCTCCGTACGTTTATATCCGTACGCTAGTCATTTCACGGGACTTGGTTATTTAGACTTAGGGGACCCCAAAACGTTAAATCCGGATTCGAAATTTTTCGCGATCGCAATACTTTCTCTTACTATATATTTCGTATGCAGGTAAGAGAAAGTAAAAACAACTTCTTTTCACCTTAAATAAATTCTCATTAGAATTTTTATATTAAAATAAAAAAATGTAAAACCATAGTTATATATATATATATATATATATATATACATATATATATATATATATATATATATATATATATAGTATCACTAGTATTTAGTATATATTGCGTATATAAGTACCTACACCGAGTTCTATGTTTTGCTATTCCACTAGAGGTCTCGGTGTCTTGACGGAACAAGAAAGTGGTTCTTCTGTTTGATGACAGATGGGCATCCTGAGGTTGATGGATGTCCTGTCTTCGGCAGGACCAGGACATCTCATGTACTCTCCTATCCTCTGTTCTTCTCTGATCTCTTGCACCATCCGATTTCATCCAGTTGTGGCGTCACTTCCTCAAAGTCTAATTCAATAAGTGACTTTAAGTTTTATTACAAAATTTAAATGTTACATTGTTATATAATTGATTACGCCCTGGAAAAAATGATTGATATCTAAATACAGGAAGTGTCAGCTACCTATTTCTAAATATTCTTAGATTTTTCTAACATTGACCATGATATTAGACAAATCTTATCGGCTCAAGTCAATGAACATTCAAATGTTTTGTAAGTATCTGTTTCCAAATTCAATTTGATTATGAAATTGAATACAATATTGAAACCTGTAAGAGCTTCGATATTATTGATCGAAAAGTCCAGCTTCAACCGTTGAGACGAGCTTCCAATTAATTATCGGAGTTATTGAGTATATAATTAATCACAAAATTATACATCCTAGGAGGAAAACAAGCAGGCTGTAGAGCTTTCAGTGGGGTCTTTGAGAGGGATCTAAATAACGGGGAAATCTTAACCTTGGATCTAGGGTTCCTTTCTTATTAACTAATTAATATAATATAATATATTAATACCTACATTTTGGCTTTCCAAGTGACTCTCCATACTGTTAAGACACCCATTGCTGTAGAGAGTAAAGAGGCTTCCTGATGGATTTCTTCGATTTACGTACTATCTAGAGCGGATCCACTCGGATTTAAAAAAGGGCTGCATCCATACAGCCTCTGGATTTGCCAATCAGCTTTTATACCTCAATATTCCTTTCCCACAACTAACTTCTACTTGTACCACATATTCTTTATGTCAGTTCCTTACTTTTATTAAAGTTAAATTATATCTTTAAATGGCAAAAAAAAATCCCAATGGGGGGCTGGAGCCCCCAAAGCCACCTACGGTTCGTATTAATGTATTAGAATACAGAAAAGAAGTGTGGAAATCAGGAAGATTTCCCTGATTTCCTCTTTCCAATTGTATACTTTTATTTAGGAAAATATCACGGAGGAGGGAAAACAGATTTTATCCTGACCCCTACTAAATATTCATTAATTTTTTCATTCAATTGTTTTCAACTACTTTACTAATATACGTTGTATGCAGTGTAAGGATTATGTCAGGAACCGATGGCAAATTTATTTTAGCATTCCATTTAAGAATGTAATTTAAAATTTAAAAAAATATCAATTGTTATGATCTTCGATTTTAATTGGAGTAGGCTACAATGGTATTTTCAAAAAATCGTTATTATCATCATCATTGACAATTTATCCGCATATGATCTGTGTATTATGTTTCAGTGAAACATTTGATATTTGTATAGTTGATTTCATAAACTTTCATGATTTCTAGAAAAAAAAAATTAGTTTTGCGTATTCTGTATTTAAAAAATCTGGTGCGTGCGCGCAACACACAACTTTCACTTACCAACTTACTTAGATTAGAAATTGACGTGTTTTGCTAATTATCATTTCCTAAAGTCACACATTTTTGTACATTCATATCTATTTTTTGTTAATCGTTAAAGCCGTTTTTGAGTAAATAAAAAAACCCGTGAAAATGATACAAAATTTATTAAGTAAAGTCCCCCCTCCTGTAGATCAATTTTAATGAAATTTTTACAGTCATACCTCGGGCATATAAATACGTCAAATACCAAGTTTGATCAAAATCGTTAAAACCGTTTTTGAGTAAATAAAAAAAAACATGTGAAAATGATACAAAATTTATTAAGTAAAGTCCCCCCTCCTGTAGATCAATTTTGATGAAATTTTTACAGTCACATCTCGGGCATATAAATACATCAAATACCAAGTTTGATCAAAATCGTTAAAACCGTTTTTGAGTAAATAAAAAAAACACGTGAAAATGATACAAAATTTATTAAGTAAAGTCCCCCCTCCGGTTAATCAATTTTGATGAAATTTTTACAGTCATATTTCGGGCATATATATCGATCAAATACTCAGTTTAATCAAAATCGTTAGAGCCGTTTTTGAGAAAATCGAAAAAAACGTAAAAGTTATTAAATAAAGTACCCCCTCCCTTTGAGCAATTTTGATGAAATTTTTGCTGTCACATCGTGGGCATATACCTACACTAAATACCCAATTTCAGGTTCCTATGGCTTATAGTTTTTGAGCTAGTCTGTTCACACACACACACACACACACACACACACACACACACACACACACACACACAGACACACACAGACACACACACACACACACACACACACACACACAGACCATTTCGCGGGACTTGGTTATTTCGACTCAGGGGGTCCCAAAACGTGTATTTCCGTTGAAAACCGGAAGTCGAAATTTTTCACGATCGCAATACTTCCACTTACTATATATTTCATATATAGGTAAGTGAAAGTAAAAAGAAAATATTCGTAAATTATTTTGGTTACTATTAGATTCGGACGGTAGAGTTGAAGCCGACCAAGGTCCGGTATCGACCTAAGTTAACTGTCTGCATTTCGGTTCAACACAATAATCTATTAGGGTCACGAACTCTCACTGCCCAGCAATACGCCACACTTCTCTTAATAAAACTCAGTATCGCTTACCGAAAATTATTTACAAAAGTGCAAATTTATTTATAAGAAAATCCTTTCTGTTTATCTTTTTTTACAGATAACAGAGGTCAAGTTACCATAAAATTATATATATCACATACATTCCATAAGAGCTGAACCGGACAGGCGTTGTCGTGGCTAAATAGCTACACTGCGTTGAATTAATAATATCCTATTCTTTTTTAAACAGTCAAATCAAAATCCACTGATAAAGATAAAAAAGTTTCAGCCAAACTAAAAACTAACAGGATTTAAAATAGATCTTTACACCAAATATAAAATTGTTTGGTAATGAATTTAGAAGAGTTAAAGTCTTCATTTTTTAAATCTCATATTCGACTATATTAAGTATCAATGATCCATTCATTTAGCACTTACTGGATTATTTCAGCAGAGGCGAGATTGAATGTAAATTGAACTAATAAACAATGTTATAGGAATTGGGTTTAGTACAATCAGCAAAAATATACCAAATTAATTTTTGCCTCAATACATATTAATTAAATTCAGAATATAACACATGATGTGAGATATTGTATCAGTAGGTTCTACCCGAAACATGTTATCAAAAGCGAGGATGAACCGCGAGACCGTGCTGCATGTTCTTACAGTATTACTTATCAAAACATAAAAATTTAATTTTATGAATGAGATAGATTATACGTTAATTTATAACTTTTATTAATAATAATTCACATTTTATTTTTTATCATTAGAATTCACAATTTCTATATACTGAAGTGCTAATAGGTTTACAATGATTTTGGTTAACCTGTCTTTTGCTAAAACAAAAAGAATCAATGTTTTCCCCAAACGTGAAAAGGCGACACATATTTTTCAATGGGAAAAACACAGATTTCCCTAGTTCAAGCCGGAAAAAATGGCCTGGGTGTTAAAAATGTCAAGAGATATAAATTCACTGGAAATTAATATCAGATTAATGTTTTTGAAAAATCAAATCCAAGAACTGAGTTATCTATCAGCGGAAATGCTTTTAGATATGCCAACGATAGCTTTACCCCGTAATCTAAAAAAATGATTTAGCCTGTAAATAATTTATTTCAAGAACCACTTCATACGGTTAAATCATGACTTCATTGAAAAGCATAATAGATAATTCATTTTGGTCCCTGGTTTTTTTTTTTTTTAATGAAATCAGTTATTCGATTTATTATTATTTATTTCATTATTTAAAAGGAAAAAATCCTAATTTCATCAGTAGTAGAATTTTTACTTTCACTTCCCTATAAATGAAATATAAAGTAAGGGAAAGGATTGCGATCGTGCAAAAAATTTCGACCTCCGGTTTTCAACGAAATTACACGTTTTGGGGTTCCCTAAGCCCAAATAACCAAGTCCGGCGCACAGTGGGACGAGTCCACACTCCTGTTGGACATCGGCTATAACTCTCAAAGAAATTTCGCTCGACTTCTCAAATTTTGTCAGTTTATGTTTTTGAGAATGCAGAATCTTAATTATTGTCATTTCATTCATAATCATTACACATATATATATATATATATATATATATATATATATATATATATATGTGTGTGTGTACATTATAATTATAAAATATATATCAGTATAAATTCAAAATTCATTAACAATTTTATCTTAAAATTTATAGCAATAACGTTTACAGTAGTATCTTGTAACCAATAATAAATAGATAACTACTATGATTGAAAATGTAATTAAATAATAATAATTTTAATGTAATATACCTTTTTTAAAATTATGACATTATTCATTAGCCTCACATTCTACCTTATGAGCAAGCTTCTTGCTTCCTGGGACATTTTACTTTTCACAACACTATTACATTGAGGTTGAAATGGGATCGGAGTTTATAGCAAAATATCGATTCTTTTTTGGAATGCTGCTCTCTATAATCCCAAAATAATTTCAGATTTGTTTCTTGATCCTTATTCCGAAGCCAGATCGTATCAGTCAAATCTATCTTATTCTTTTGAAAAAAGAAGAAGTTCATTGTTTTTTTTTTTTATATTTATGATGTTAGCAGCACAAAAGTCGTATAATACCTACGTTTGATTTTGTTTGACAGAACTTAAAAAAATGCTACCAAAATTATAACTTTAGTCAATTCCAAACTACCTACTTTAACCAAGCAACTACTGTCTATTTATAATTTAATGTAAATTAAAGACAGTGAAATATTTTTGTTAACAATATTTCGTGTACAGTGTACTCCTTTAACTTACTAATTATTATAGTGCAGTACAAATATAAAATATTAAACAAAATAACAATTTTTTTAAATGTTCAAAGCTATTCTATTGGAAATCGTAATTTGGTGAATACATTGTTGCAGTTGGTCCGAAATATATTAATTTAAGGATTATGGGTTGATGAAAACCCAAATATGCTAAGAAGATGTTCTAAATAACCAAATTCACTCTTGAGTTCAGTGTTCACGCGTGGTAAAATCTCATTTAAATGAGAATAGACAGATTGTGGCAAGATCGGAAAACTGTTTATAAAACTTCAAACCTTTGCTAACAATAGGGTTATGTAGTTTTCCAGGCAATTTCCGGCATTTTACTATATTGTACCAAATAGTTTACATTTGTTTGAACCGTCGTAACTGTTCCATATGTTTTTCTAAAACTATATTTCTGGTGTATTACAATTCGCTAGCAATGCTTGATCATACTGTAAACATTTCATTAGGTTTAGCCAAAAAATATAGGCACACTTACTTTAAATATAAAAAAGATGAATGTCTTACTGTCATGTTTCAACTCATATTGTATCATTATTAACGCAAAGATTGAGTTAAAAATTAGTGGACATGACGGGGAAAGGATTCTAGTTTATTAATATTACAATGAAACCTCTAAATTTTAACTTTCATGTTTTGGCCCAATGTCCGGCCGGAAAATGGACTCGCCCCACTGTGCGGCGAAATGGTCTGTGTGTGTGCGTGTGTGTGTTTGTGAACAGACTAGATCAAAAACCATAAACTACGAACCTGAAATTGAGTATGCGGTGTATGTATATGTATATATTTATATAATGTATCTATGCAAAATTGTTCGAGCATATGTACACTATGAGACTTTATAAACACGTTATTATTCTTTCTGAATTTCTCAGCTATTGCTAATCAGTAAGGCGTAATACACATAAAAAAGAGTTGTCTACATGTATTAAGTGCTTGTTGGAACAAACCTACTTAATGGAAATCATTTGTTTCCATGGTAACTAAATCAAATATTCATATCAACTAAGTTGAGAAATAAAATTAGACGCAATTTTTTAAATACGTACTGCTTTGTCACATTTTCAAGAAGAAAAAAACTATTTTATTAGTTCATTACTGAGAAAAGCACTTAATGCTAAAATATTTAAAGTTTTTATTTAACATATGGTACAATATAATCCATAAAAATTATGTGTTAGTTTGTTTAACGGCCCTTTATGCTTCTAAGGCTAATCGGACGATGCTACATTGGGAGTACTAAATTTTGCCTATCCAGGTTTAATTAGTATAGGGATCTTTAACGAGTACCTGACATCGCACAGGCTCGGGACCTCCATTTTACATCCTATCCGTGGGACGGCGTAGCTAAGGATTTTTTAATCCCTTAAAAAAATCCTAGGGACACCGCTGGACGCGAACTCGCGACCTTTAGTATTGTAGGTTGCCACCCCGTAATGTGTTTTAAACTATAGTTCCATAATAGATTTCTGAATCAAATATAAGGTGGTTTTTTCTGGAACAATCGTCCATAATTATCTTCGTCGGATTCTGGAAAGGCATTAGATACTAAAATTCGAAAACTAAGTTCCAATTTTCTGAAATACACCTTCTATTGATTCCAATTCACGATATACTTATTTACAAAAACTGTTAAAAAAATACTCGAATATTGATGAAAATATAGGATTTTCCAATTAAAAAAAAATTAATAATAATTTATCGAAAATTATCGAAGACTTTCACGTTTTGCAATAATTATAATACCTTATACCTATTTTCTGGGAAGTTTCTAAATTGCGTTTTGGCAATTATCAAAACACGTCGGTTTCTACTCCAAATAGGTTGGTAAGTGAATGTTGTGTGTTGCGCGCATCGCACCAGATTTGTTTGTTTTAAAAATAGAGAAAAGTGAAGAATTAAAAAAAAAAAATAATGTCTGGAATATATAGAAACAGGAAATGATGAGACAGTCGATACGGTAGAAGTGCTTTTAGTATTTATACTAAATGTACTTAGTATTTTTAGTACTTCACTGTCACACCTACATCCAAGAAATCCACCAAGCCCACTTCGTTTACTTTGTAATATTTGACAAGTCGGTTATCTAGCGATGAGTCTCAACACTTATGGTGTTGAATCGACAGATTCTCTGAAGAATATATTTAAAATATGGAAGAGCGATTTTCGAAGCATTAATTTATATTTCTATCGGGTACCATTCAATAAGAAGAAGAACAAAATACAGTTATTAATATGAAATTAGAGAAAAAAATTAATACATTTCCGGCAGTTCAACAGCATCTGCTTACCGTAAATTCCTTATTGTTCGCACAGGGTGATCCTAAAAAAGTAAAATATTTGGAGGCTCCCATATGCGCATATCCTAAAGATCGATTTAAAAACTTAATAATAAACTGATAAAACAAAGCGCCTCATTAGTACATATTACTTGGTTTATTCGCAATTAGTAATCAAACCAACGATTAAAATATGCTGAGAAATCATTTTTTATTTTTCTTTGCAGGAATTGGTACAATGATTTCAAAAAAGTTTATATTCATAAATAGCCGAGAAATGGCTAAATCCTCTTATCTGCTAATTTTTCCAATATTTCGAATTCTGAGTGCTATCCTTGGAATTTACCTATTTTACGTTTTAATGTAATGGATAAAAAGAAATTGAGATTTTGACGACGAAAGTCTTTCTGTAGCTACCGACTGAGTTAAAATTTACTAAAAGTGAATTTTTTTTATACATATATAGAAGATGAAAATTTTGCTCAAATAAGTATATTGAGCTCATTTATACCACATGTCTACTAAAAATTATTTTATTTGATATACTTCCAAAATAACTTAAAGGAGCGTGACTCGAATAAAATATACAGAATGGGGAAGTTCTGCTGTTATAAATAATTCGAGAACGATAACAGAATCCGACCGAACAGGTTGAAGAGTGGGCTATCCATCAAAGTCAGGTTCCTCTCTTCCTCACCCTTGTTGTCCCTCACAGTGGGAAAGTATTTTCCAAGGGAAAACTACCAGTGTATTTGTATTCCAAAGAAGAAAATTATTTTTCAATGTTCGATGGAATCGACAGGCAGTTTATTTATAAGTAAGTGTTTATGTATCGTTTTTGCAGATCTTATTTCTTTGCATCACCCTAAAAAACATCTTTATTATTAAAGAAACGAAATCCCATGAAAAAATCTATTCGATGCGTACTAGGGTAAGTCCAAGGTTCCTAAAATATTCTTATCTGAAGCAAACGGCATTACACTTTCTTACATTAAAGATTCCGAACGCAAAGCCTCGAGTACATAGCACCATGGGCATCACTGCCGGAGGGGAGGGGACACGCCCCCCCCAATATTTTGGAAGGGGGCAACTATCTACACTCTAATTGAGACATAAATTGGCAAGTATTATAAATATATTTAAAATACATCGTTGGAGGAGGGATTAAATTCACCAACAGTTCTTTTAGGCGTAGTTATTTCGTTTTTTAGTCTCTCGAATTTTTACCTATCTATGAGATCATTAAGCCGCCCCCCCAATAATTTGGTGCTGGTGACGCCAATGCATAACACAACTCCATATGTTTAGAAGGCAAAGCGGAATTCAGCAGACAATAGAAGATTGATAGAGAATACACCATTCCATGATAAGAAGGATACATTAAGTGATTAACGACCTCTTGATAATTTTTAGAACATATGTCAGGAAGCTAAAAGTTCCCAAAATGTTTTGTACCACGCCCCCATGATAAAAAAAGCCTTACACGATTTTGTGCTTGAAAAAGTATTTCATTGAAAAAAAGGTTTTGATTTTCTAAAAATTATGGTCAATTAGAAAAATTCACTAGTAAATTGAGTTTAAATACATTGTTTTCTAAAATTATAATTAAGTGGGCATTTTTTTATTTTCAACTGGAATGGCGTCCCCCGCCATACTGTTCCTCACGCCTCAGTACGCGGCGCATCCCAGTTTAACTCCTGAACTAAACTAAACTAAGGGCGTTGTAACATTTTCTTTTTTTATTTTCTTGTTGAAGTAAGTAGTGTTGAAACTACTAAATTAATTGCCGTTAACTAAATATGTTTGCACCTAAACGTATACATAAAAACGTATGAATGGGAAAAAAGAAATGTCGGATCTGCTATAGGACAGACAATGTAGATGGGAGATAACTGGCGTGTACAAAGTCTAAAGATCGCCTCTAATTATAAGTACATATAATAGAGTGGTTTGTCAGCCTACAAAGGGTTGTTATAATAATGGTTATATAAGCATTCCATAATTTTAATTTTCATTATAATTTCTTTCACAGTCGTGGTTTAAATATTTATATTTTAAAAAAGGATAATAATAGTTTTGACTAGAAACATTAAATAAATAAAAAAAAGTCTTATCTCATTTCAATTAATTGGAAAGTTTTCGAGTTATGCACAAGTAATGTTCTCTTTTCTTTAGAAAGTTTTTTCATGCTATTTTTTGGTGTTCATTCTTATCCTCCGGCACTGGAGAAGAATAGAGATATTGGAAATGCTATTTTCATCAGTGAATGAAGGAAAACGCAAAATATGTAATTTTCTATTAGAAAAGTATGGTATCGGAAAATAAATGAGACCACACCTAGAACGTTTTACGTTAGGCGACACATAAATGCCCATGGCAAAAACACGTATTTTCCTAGCCCATGCCAGAAAAAGTAGAATTGGCTACTGAATGTTACCCTTCCTAGATATCGAAAAAAAATGTAAATAATTTAACTTCTGCCGCCATCTGTTATAAATTTATAGACCTTACAAATAATCACACTAAATTGTAGTTTATTAAGCACTTGATTTGCAATAAAGAAATATTGAGGCTAATAATCGAGATAAAAACTATCCTCTGTTTTAAGTTGGACAAAACTACACACAATGAGCCAAATTTTATGAAGATCGGTTAAGTAGTTTCTGGCTTTACCTCCGACAAACATCGGGATACGTGATTTTTATATATATGAAGATATTATATAACTATATTTTATTTTACTTCGGTGTTTTGACTTAAATAACATTAAGATAAAAATATCCTAAAATATCGAGCACAAAACATGTCAAAAAAACATTGGTCAGTATAAATCGATGTTATAAACATGCAGTTCTTATTGCATGAATCATGCAAAGCCCCCTGCCCCTCACCCCACTTCGACTTTCGTAAGATATTTAAAAAAATGAGTGTCGAAAAACATCGTATTTTGTTGTCGGTGTTGTTGGGATTTCGTTGACATAGAGTTCCTATCTGGAAAGGCAAGACCGACTTTCATGTCATTTCATTTGCATTTTTCTGGATGTTAAGGAGAAATTATAATTTTCATGAGGAAAGGGTCACCGGTGGTGTATTGGTTATCGTATCAACCTACAATGCTAAAGGTCGCGGGTTCGCGTCCCAAGGTGGCCCTAAGATTATTTTAAAAGCAGTAGAAAAACATTGTCTATGCCGTATCTCGGATATGACGTAAAATGGAGACTCTTACTCCCAATGAAGCAGTGCCGATTAGCCTTAGTGGCACTGAGTGAAGTTAAACAAGCAAAAAAATTTAATTATCATGAGCATAATTTAAACTAAATTGGATACATTTTTTTTAAGTTATGTGCGTTTTGTATTATTTTATTTATAATTCTTTCCCTTTTTTTCTTAGACTTATTTATGCTTCTTCACTTTTGATGGTGAAATCATCAAAGTAATGTCTCAATCATTTTTTGATGAAGGGTTAAGAAATTAAATGCGTATAAGCATAGATAAACTATCTGTAGACTAACTCGTTATTCTTTATTAGTTTTACTGCCTTTAGGTTTTGATATCAGGCGAGCACAATTGGCAATAAGAGAGAGACTGAAAGAAGAAAATTACGGTAACCAAGCAAAGTATAACCTGATTTTAGGAATTGATAGAGGGAAGGATGTGATTAAGTTCTCGTATATATATGACGGAGGGAATAGAGATAGATTTAGTGAGGTCGGCTTCGGACAACAATCACACGCGACTATCTTTTTTGTGACATTGGTATCGATCAGTTGTCATTTTGTTGCACATCGACGTCTGAACTTATACCTGTTCCTTGTTATCCCACAGTATTCCTCGTAAGATTATGACAATAATAATAATAATAAAAAAAAGTAATAATAAAAATGTTTAGGGAACCCTACGATGCACACGATACCAGTCTCCACTTCCATAAGTCCACCAGATCATTCTTAATTCTATTCTCCCATCTTTCTCTCATTATAATCCTCTGATGTCTTCCAGTCGACAAAATGCACTTAAAACTTTTCTGGATTTATTTAGATCTAAGCATAGCAATTCCATTTCAAACATTATGTTCAAGTATCTTGCACTAGCGATGGACAAGTTCTGTGAAGATCAATAGGACATGGAAAACAATAGTGTTATCACTAAAGAGATAGATAGGTGTTCAAAAACAATTTTCTCAAAATGAAAATTGCCATTCCCAAATAAACAAAGGATATGCCAATCCGTCATTATTGACTATCTTTACATGAATAAGAATCCTTGAATGATTTGATAAAAAATGTTAATTGATTAAATGAATACATTGTGTTGGATGAGAATTTTGTGCGCAGATATTATTTGTGTACTTTACACGTTCGCACTACTACCGATGGCTTACACTTGACTGCCTCATCGGGCGGCGTGTACCACCGGTGGCTCACACTAGAATGCCGCCTCTGCCAAATAAATAGATCTTTAAAACTTTGACTGCCGAAAAAGAATACCTGAGAGTGACGCTGTCGTTTCGACACAATTTTAATATTTAATTCTCTGACTCGATTTAACAGCTACTCGATTTCAGGTGACATGGCAGTCAAAGTGTTAAGAAAGTAGAAATAATTTATATATAGCTGAAAATTAAAATAATGAAAATTTAACGTAAATTCATTCATTTTTATATTGATTTATATTTATATTCATAAATTTTTAAACGTATAAACATTTATTTTTTAATAATAATTAATAACACTGGTCGACAAGGTTTTTTTCACAAGAGATCTGAATAGTGAATCTAGTGGCATTTTCCATCCTTAATTCAGATATGTAGTCAGAATTTTCCCATCAGGCATAGTTTTTCTGTAAAAGCTACTTTTCAAAATATGATTTTAGCCGCTTTCTTTGACCTGTCATAGGAACCGTTACCTCATATGTAGCTATTTTACTCAAGCTGTATTATTGAAACTATTTGCAATGTCATGCTGAAGCGCAATAAAACATGACTGTGCACGTTCATTGTTATTGTTTAGACATGTTCAGACCTCTTTGGCATTGTGATGTGTCAGTATTGAGCTGACTGTGAGATTGTTGAGTAGTGAAATATTTCCTTCCTTTCTGTTTAGAAGTGTATTGTGTATGCTGTGCATGTTGTATTTCTGTGCTTTATTTTTTCACCATGCCAAGAAATTGTGTAAATCATGCAGATAATTTCTGCTATATTTGTAGGGAGCTTCAAGTCTCAGAAGAGAAATTTGACCCCACTTGTAAAGAAGTGTTATAAACTTTACTTTGGCTGTCAAGTTGGTGATTTTGATAAGAGCTGGGCCCCAAATACATGCTGTGTTTCGTGTGTTAGACTGCTGACTGGGTGGAAAAATGGTACACATCATATGCCATTTGCAATTCCCATGATTTGGAGGGAACCGAAGGATCATTTAACTGACTGTTATTTTTGTTTGACAAATATTAAAGGAATCAAATCTAAAACAAAATATACAGTTAAGTATCCGAATTTGCAATCTGCAATGAGACCTGTCTTACACAGTGAAGAGTTCCCCGTACCAGTATATGCAGATACAACCTTAATTGATAACTCTGGTTCTGACCTGACTGAAACTCCAAATGATTCAGATGAAAATAAAAATGATCTTACATATGAAGCCAGTAGCTGTTCAACAGAACCATACTTTCCCAATCAGCAAGACCTTAGTGACCTGATTCGCGATTTAAATCTGTCTAAAGAGCAAGCGGAAGTTTTAGCTTCCAGACTCAAAGGGTGGAATCTACTCCAAAAAGATGTAAGAATTAGTAGATATCGTAGCCGCCATAGTGTTTTCAAAGTATACTTCTCTGAAGAAAATGGTATTGTGTTTTGTAATAATATTTGTTCAGTTATGGAAACTCTTGGGCTTCAACACCGGCCAGATGAGTGGCGATTGTTCATAGACTCCTCTAAAGTAAGTTTGAAGGCTGTGCTGCTACATATTGGCAATAAACTTCCATCAATACCGGTAGCGCATGCCGCTGATATGAAAGAGACATATGAAAATATGAAACTAGTTTTAGTGAAAATACAGTATGGAAAATATGAATGGAATATCTGTAGTGATTTAAAGATCATTGCTTTATTGCTTGGTTTGCAACTTGGGTTCACCAAATTTTGCGTTTTTTTGTGCGAGTGGGACAGCAGAGATAAGAAGTCTCACTACGTTAGAAAGTCATGGCCAAAACGTGAATCTCTTATCCCTGGCCAGAAAAATGTGGCATGTGTCCCTTTAGTGAAGCCTGAAAAAATATTTTTACCTCAATTGCATATTAAGTTAGGAGTTATGAAACATTTCGTCAAAGCTATTGATAAACTTTCTGATGGATTCTTGTACTTGAAATCGAAATTCCCCTAAGTCAGTGATGCTAAATTGAAAGAAGGAGTTTTTATAGGACCACAAATCCGATCATTAATGGCTGATGAACATTTCGAGGGACTGTTAAATCCACTGGAGAAAGCAGCCTGGCAGTCTTTCAAAAGTTTGTTTTGCAATTTTCTTGGAAACCATAAAGCAGAAAACTATCGTGACATAGTGGCTGATCTTCTGCATTCTTATAAAGCTATGGGATGCAACATGTCTTTAAAAATTCACTTCTTGGACTCTCACTTGGACTTCTTCCCCGAAAACCCTCTGCGATGAACACGGTGAGCGTTTTCAACAGCAAATTTCTACAATAGAGAAGAGGTACCAAGGCAAGTGGAGTTCCAATATGCTGGCTGACTATTGTTGGACTAAAATGAGAGACGTTCCAGATGCAAAATACACCCGAAAATCACTATCTACCACTTTCTAGGTAAGTCAGAATCAGTAGTTATAATTTTGAGTTAGATAGCTAGTTACGGATTTTTCGGAATATTATAAAAAACTCAAATGAATATCACACAAAACTCCTGCCCGATGGGGAAAAACTGTAATTATATTTGAATTCAGCACGAAAAATACTTTTAGAATCTGTTATTTTAATTCTTGTGAAAGAAAAAAAGTTAAATTTTGTCGACCAGTGTAATTAATACCGTATTATAAACATAACTAGTAGGATAGTATTTTTTATTGTTTACTTTTTTTATTGTTTGAATGCCAATAGGTACTGCATATTGCCCTGGAATAGCTCCCGCCCGATAGAGCGAAAAGCATTAAACAGTCCCGGCGTGAACGTGTTAAGTATTGGCAAAGATAATTCCTAGTCTGTTCGTGGTTAAGGATATTTGAGGAATGACGATAAAAAGTTGATTCTTATTATAGTTCTTTAGTGCAATACCCTATGCAGAAAGAAATGGAATAATACCAAAACTTATACCATGTTGAATTTTAATTTCCTGGTTGGAACTATTCCAAAAAAATATTTGAAATATATCACATCTTTTTCCAAAGTGGACATATTCAAATGTTTACCATGGTTTAGAAAGAGAAATGATGCATTGGTTTCTACCTAACTATGTAGGTCATCATCAGGGCCTGGTGAGTCATGAAGGGTGATGAGACTGTTTTTGCAAAAAACATCCCCACATTCTCGGGTCAAGACGAAGGCTAGTCAAATAAAAATATTTTTTTTACTTAAACCAATGATTACTTATCACAAAAGAAGAAATTTAAGTAATTTTTAAGAAAACAATCACTAATTATAGTCAAAATAAAAAATTATTCTCCACAATTAGTATTAGTAAATTTTTAATGATACGCAAACAATAGTTATTACAAAAGGCAAGTAATAAGTAATTAACAAGTTAGGTTACACGTTATTAAGGTGTAGGTTTCCATGTAGGTACCTTATTTTGTATTTTTTTTTTTTAAAGCAATTATTGGAATCATTTCCTGTTTTTCTTATTCAGGAACCATAACTACACGACAAAACTATTCTGTAATAAGTCTGCAATTCTCACTGGGCTTATTGTAAATTGATAGAGCTATTTCAATGCTAGGCGAATAGAGAGAATGAAAGGGAAGCCACAGAGGGTCGAGAAAAGGAAAATAAACGAAAAACAGACAAAGGCACCAAGGACAGACAGTTCTAGGTCACCTTTTGGGGGGAGGAGGCACGTAGATACGAAAGTGGAACTTGTTGGTCTTTTTACTATCGCAAGTCATTAGCCGATTCGTTCGTGAATGAGCCGGAAGCTTTTGGTGTCTATGAACAATGGCTCCGTTTTCAGTCGCAAATGTCAAAGGTCATTGAATAATAATTAGCGTTTAGCTGTCTAAAACCTAGATGATCGTTTAAAAATTACGTAGAAATAATGCCGTAATTATAGTATAACGAGCAGTCCCAGCCACGCGTTGCTGTGGCTCAGTAGCTATATGCGTTAATTAATTATACCCTATTCTTATTAATACAATCAAATCAAAATTCAATGATAAAGAGAACGTTTCAGCTAATTTAAAAACCTACGGGATTTAAAATAGAACTTTACACCAAATTTAAAATTGTTTGGTAAAGAATTTAGAAGGGTTAAAGTTTTTACCTATTATTATCAATCCACTTATATAGCTCTTATTGAATTTTGTCAGCAGAGGTGAGATTAAATATATGTAACAGATGTAAAAGGAACTAATAAAGAATATAATTGGAATAGGGTTTTGTGCAAAGACAATAGAATTAAATTCAGGATATGACACATGGTGAAATGAGAAAACGTCTACGTGTTGAGGTTCTACCAGAGGCAGGTTATGAAAAGCGAGCAACCTCAAACTATGCTGAATGTTTTACATGCAACTTATCAAAACATAAAATTTTAATTTTATAAATTAGATAGATAACGTTAATTTATAACTTTTTACAACAATTATGTACATTTTTTTTTTATTAGAATTCACAATTTCTATTTACTGTAGTGCTAATAGGTGCACAATGATTTTGCTAAACCTGTCTTTTGTTAAAACCATGGGAAAAACGCGTTTTTTCCTAGTCCAAGCAGGAAAAAATAAATTTCTGCTTAATCATCCTGAATATCGAAAGAAAATGAAATGTTGTGACAATAAATAAACTTACACCGCCATCTGTAGGAAATTTATAGTCTTACTTACAAATAATCACACTCAACTGTGGTATTATAAACATTTAATTTGAAATAAAAGAAAACTTGAAGCCAATAGTCGAGATAAATAACTACCCTATCTATTAAGTTGGACAAAAGTACAGACAATGAGCTACAATTTTGCTCATTGTCTGTAGTTTTGTCGGTAAACGTCGGTTGAGTAGTTTCTGTTTTTACCCCCGAGAAACAATAAAAAGGTTATGAAATCGACATATGAAGCCCTTGTTCATAAATCGAAACAAGACCTACTGTATTTGCAATAATTCGCAATAAAAGAAATATTGTGGTAAATAATCAAGATAAAAACTATCCTATCTTTTAAGTTGGACAAAACTATACACATTGAGCCAAATTTCATTAAAGTGGGTTGAGTTTCTGAGTTTACCTCTGACAAACATCGGGACACGAGATTTTTATATATATAAGGATATTATAAAAGATATAGGTAGAGTTATAGGATAACACCTGAAACATTATCAGTTGATAATAAAGTACTAAGACATAGGTACTGCTGAAACTAGTCTCATATAATACAGTGTAATAGCCACCTTTATAATAATATCCATAATTGTTTATTGGATCATATTTTAAAATTTAATTGTAAATAGTAAAATGTAGTAGTTTACTTATTTCTAACTGAAATAAATAATTCTTTGGCAGAATTTATACATTATAGAAATAATACGTCATTTCTTTCACGTCATTGTAAGTGAATATGTAGTAGGTATCTAGCTTCTAAAAAATAAAATTAAAAAGACGTAATTTAAGACGTAAGTCGAAACAGGGTGTAAATGGATAAATGGTTTACTGTCATGTACCACAAATTAAATGAGAATCATGTAAAGATATAGGATAGTTCTGATTTTTGTATTATTAAGATTAATAAGGTTCTTTATTATTATGAAGATTAATAATGTTTCATTACTAATTACTTAATTACTAACAATTTTTATTTCGACGTTTGATTATCATGAAAAAAATCTGGTGCGATGAGCGCAACACACTACTTTCACTTAACAACTTACTTTGATTAAAAATAGACGTATTTTACTTATTTTTTTTTTTTTTTTTTTTGCATTTGCTCCTTAAGGCACACTTACTATTTATTAATTATTAAATAAAAGTTTTTACTTGTGATAATTCGGCAATGCAAGCATAATACTCCAAGTCGTCTGATTTTACCATTTTCTATGGAGTTGTTGAAAACTTCATATAGTTACCATGAAACAAATAATTTCCATTAAATGAACAGAACGGCTTTAATTAATAGTCTGTCATTAAATGCGTTCTGCGCATGCGTGGGCTCAACATGTTTTATGAGTTGACGGAATATTTTTCTTGATTTCTCCTGTATATGTTTACTTGATTCATTGCATATTTCATATTTAGCCGTTTATTATTTTTAGGTTAAACGAGAGACAGATTATTTCTCCATATAAAAAAAACAAAGGTACTTTATAGGAAAACAAAAAAGGCCTCTTTCCCATTTATGCCCCCTCAGAACATTTTAATAATGATAAAGCTTAGTTGATATTAAAGAATATTTGATTCTTATTAAACCTGACGAGTTTAATCAAAATCGTTACAGCTATTTTTGAGAAATTCGAAAAAAAATTAAAAATAGGAAAAAAGTCATGAAATAAAGTGCCCCCTCCGGTTGATCAATTTTGATGAAATTTTCACAGTCATGTCTCGGGAATATAAATGCATCAAATACCGAATTCGATCAAAATCGTTAAAAACCGTTTTTGAATAAATAAAAAAAAACTGATAAAAAGAAAATGATGCAAAATTTATTTAAGTAAAGTGCCCGCTCTATTGACTTGGTTATTTTGACTCAGGGGACCCCAAACGTGTAATTCCGTTGAAAACCGGAAGTCGAAATTTTTCAAGATCGCAATACTTTCCCTTACCATATTTTTCATATATAGGTATGTGAAAGTAAAAAAAAGTTTTACTAAATACCTAGACAATTAAAACAGTTTTTCTATAATGCATAAATTAGGTTAAAAAATTATTTATTTAGTTAGGAATTATTTGGTGAGTTCCTCTTCAACTGTAGTACATCAGCATTCCTTTTTAGTTCTAAATAAATAATAAGACATTTCTATAATTTATATTGTAGGATTAAAGTTATCGAAAGTCGAACATACCTTTAACCTTACGAGGCATGGTCTTCTAAGTAGGACTCCGCGTGAATTCATCAGCCATTATCTAAAAAAAAAAATTATTAATATCACTTGCAATAACATTAGAGAAAAATCAAATTATGTAAAAATCATAACAAGCATTACGGACCCAAAAGCTTAGGATTAAGAATAACAATTCAATAACCTCAAACACAGAATGAGTGCAGAGAACGTTTCAACTGATATAAGTGCGCTGTAACTGGGTGAATCATATAAGTAAACAGATACAGCAAAACCTCTCTATAACGCTCCCGCTCCCGCTTTTCCGCACATAGCGCTCTTTTTCTCCGGTCCCGGTCCCAATGTGCAGTTTTACGACAACATTTCACGCATATAAAGGCGCGTCCACATTAGCCCATTCGGGGCCGAATCGAAGGATATTCGGTTCGGCGGATCCAGGCGGTTGTAAAGGGGGGCTGCAGCCCGTTGGCCCTTCCCCTGGACCTGTCAACCAGCATTTTTACCTTTATGTTCCTTTCCTACGAATAAAATTCTTTGATAACCCTCATACTATGTGTTCTTTACCTTACTACCTTATATTTAGTAAAGTTAAATTCTACCTTTAAATATTTTCAATGGGGCTGTAGCCACAGTCCTCCCCCTGGGCCCGCCAAAGCCCAACATGCTATCTTGAGAAGCTTTAGTTTACAAGGTTACAAAGCATCTAATTGTAAGTTAAAATAAAAATTAAAGCGAATATAATTTTTACGAGAAAACCAAAAACCGTTTACTTCTATCAGCGTTTACTTTTATAGAAGACAGAGGAACAAAACAAAAGGAACAGAGTCTACAAAAGGAACAGTATTGTTCCTTTTGTAGACTCTGTATTCCACAAAAATCTTGTATTATCGAAGATAGTATAGGATGTAGATTGTAAAGTAGAAGATAGTATAGTATAGAATGTAGACTGTTTTGCATCTCTTCCACTAATCCCATCCAAACCTTTCTTATTTTTTTCAGTTTTTATTTTTATTTTTAATGGTTCTCTATTACTAAATTATAATGATTATAATGATGGTGATTGATATTGTAAAATTATTGCGGATTTGAATGATCTTTTTAGACGAAAATAATAATTCATATTTCAGAAAAACAATAAAAACTCAAATAATTAACAATGTTACAAAAAGTATCCACTTGTAACGACACAGGAACACAAAAGTAACCATATGATTCAATCTTCAGAGCAAGACTAACACGAACGTTCGAGAAGTTTCTCGAATAGCGTAGAAGATTTTCGAACAATCAAGAACAGGTACTAGTTGGTAGCTGGTAGTTGGTAACTGTAACCAGGTAGTTGGTAGCTGGTAGTCGGTAACTGTAACCAGGTAGTTGGTAGCTGGTAGTTGGTAACTGTAACCAGGTAGTTGGTAGCTGGTAGTTGGTAACTGTAACCAGGTAGTTGGTAGCTGGTAGTTGGTAACTGTAACCAGGTAGTTGGTAGCTGGTAGTTGGTAACTGTAACCAGGTAGTTGGAAACTGTAACCAGGTAGTTGGTAACTGTTCCAACAAAATTCTAGAACTCTTTTCAATCATATGGTTTGTGTTTCACGTCTACAATATGGTTTATGATTAGTTTTGCGTCACATTGTTTGATAGAAAAGCCATCACAAAAAAAAAAAAAATATTATAAATTATTCGTTGGGAGATGATATAGGTGTGGCGCGACCGGTCATTGCGCATTCTGCTCTTTCGTCACTGCCGAGCCAAGGTCAGCCCTAGGCGACGAAGGGCCGTCATCAAGGCCGATGAAAATTTAACAAGATGGCCTGATAACTATTTCATCCTGTCGATAGAGTCCTCAGTCCTGCAAGGTCGCCGCGACATTATCCATTATTTCGAGCGGACGCAATCCGACATACTGCCGAACTGTTCTATCCAGCTGATTCTGAACCATACAACGAACGGTTCTCCGTTCAGATAAACCTGTTATATCTGGGCGGTTGGATCGATGGGCCTAACGACTAGTAGGCAAACACAATTTGCCGTTTAACTAGCCCAAATCAGGGAGGGAAAGCTTGGAAAACCTAGCGGCAAATACGTCATTCATAAACCTCGCGGTTTCCAAAAACGTGGTGCACTAGGCGATCTCAAATCCGTGTAGGTTTTTGGCAGATTCGTCCCTCTCCTTGGCATTCCTATAATTGTTAATGATAAAAATCTAGGACCTACTGTACTACCAATTTTTTCTGATATGTGTCGGTCGCAGACAGTACTAACCCACAAAAGTTTATTTCATGTTTACTATATATGTGTGTTCATTAGCATATTTGATCAATGCTAAATGGTGAACTGAAAATTGAATAGTTACATTGTATATACAATACGGTTGTGCAGAACCTTTTTTCCGATCGATTTTGATAAATGATGTACCAAATCAAGAGAATCTTACGGAGACGTGATGAATTGCACGTATTTTTAGGGCATAAATAAAAGCACAAAAAATAAAAAAAATAAAAGGAGGTTCAAAATTTAACTGTGAAATAAAGTTTAGTAACATTTGGTACAGTAGGAACTATTCCACTTTTGCATTTTAAGCCCCAGAAATCAACCAGTACACTTTTCATCACCGGTTCAATAACGTGTTTTAAGATTTATATAACCTATAAGTCATACGAGACAGAGTTTATGCATTGTACATATTTCAATAAATAAATAAATTTGATATATATATTAAAAAGATAATTTAAAATTTGTATTTTAACAATTTTTCACATTCATATCATTACAGAAACTAAATAAATAAAACAATAGCATAAAAAGATATTATGGATATATATAATATGCATATAAATAATAACTCTAAAAAGATAAGACTCGTGTTTCAATTCTTCGCAAACAATTTAGCGTAGACTGGATACATACATAAGTCATAAATGTGTTATTACTAGCTGTACATACCGGATTCACCCGGAAAATTTCATTTTTTAAATCTATAAAGTGAGACTTTTATCGACTCAAACAGTCGATTTAAAAACCAATGTAAAGCGAGATAAAACGGTTTTTTATAACAATAAAGAATATACCCTGAGATTGGCTGAAGTTAAGCAATTTATAATTAATATTGACAGGTGTTCGCATCTGGTATCAAAGAACCACTGAGCGAAATTTGGTTTTCTATAAGGAACTAACAAAATTTCATCTTTATTTACATAGATTACAGCTGCGTATCCCGGTTTCACCCGGGGAATTTCGTTTTTCTAATGAAACGGTCGATTTCGTAAAAAAAAAAAAAAAATCATTGTAAAGCGAGATCATTTATAACTTATTGTTATAAATCATCATCAGCTGAAAATCGGCTGAAGTTATACAATTTTAATATAGACAGGTGTTCGCACCTGGTATTAAAGAACCATTGAGCGAAATATCGAGAATTTAGGACAAACGGTATGGATTTCTATAAAGTACAAACAAACAAACAGAATTTCATCTTTATTTATATAGATTACTATTTTTTTAAATGAACAACTTTACTAAACCTTTTTTCTTTTTTTTATTATTGTAAATACAATAATAAAAAATAGAACAAACCCAATAACCCAAAGAAATTCGGTGTGCTACCTCAGGTTTATTATTCACGATAAATTACATTTTTTTTTCTGTGCCAAAATGGAATATCTTGACTTGAATTTTTCATGAAGGCCAATAGTGAAAACAATAGGTGCCTTACCCTCCAAAATTTCTGTCCTTGCTTGATTATTCAATAATTGAAACCAATCTTCGTAATCGCTAGATGTAAATATTGTAGCATTGGAAAGTGCTAATTATCAGTTGACAGCATTCATATTTCACCAAGTTATTTATATTTGAATTAAAAAATATAAATATATAACTGTATTTTATATAACATGCATATCGACCATGTCTTAATGGTCGATATTGCATAATCGCATAGGTAATGGCATGAAATGCTTATCTCACAATCTTTAAATACAGTTCTAATTAATTAGTACGTAGTTTAATTCACTGAAAATGTATGGTGAAATAAAATGTATTCTTCTTTAACATCGACATAGCTGTATATGGTACAGAATCTTGGACGGAATCTAACCCATATAAAAATAAATTATTGAAACTTGAAATGGCTTTTTGGAGACTTACTTTTGGAAACAGTTTGATAAGGATCCCATGAATAATATTAAAGTATAAAACAGGGGCTCAAATTAAAGATCTCAATGACATAAGTGAAAGACAACTGATGAGTATTATAGGATAAATTATGACTTATTCAATTAAAAACCTGGTTCCATTTATTTTTCCCTCAGATTTAAATATATTAAGATTTATATATATTAAGATTTAAATATATTTATTGTATTGTAATATTTAAAACTTGGATTTATTTAGAAAAACAAATTCTAGATTCGCAAAGGAAGCTTACATCACTGCTAAAAAAGATTTTGTGAATATTTGCAAAGCTCAAAAAGCTGAATATAATTTTTCTTTTCTGAATAATTTAAGGCTGCTTATGCAATTTTGGAGTTCGGTGAATCGATTTCCTAAAAGGACCTTCATTCTTGGAAATGATATCTCATTGGATGTCTTGGTTTCACATTTTAAAAACCTTCTCAATCCTTCCGTACGTTGTTCTCCCTCTTATGCCGACCCGCTAATTTCCTCTCCTATTCTGGACTCCCCTTTGGGTAATATAAAATACTTTGGATGAACTGTATGCTATTATATCAACCCTTAAAAACAATAAAGCCCCTGGTCCGGAAAAACTAGTTTATGAATTTTATAAACATGCTAATCCTCTCTTCTTAGGTAATATTGTCTCCTTTTTTAATTATATTTTTGAGATTGGTAACTTCCGTTATCCTTTAGTAAATCTATAATTTTCCCTCTTTATGAAGATGGTGACCCTAATATAGTTTCAAATTATAGAGGCACTTCTTGTATGGGCACCAAGGCCAAAATGAGCTTGTACACTTTATACTTTCAGTGAACTCTTGCAGACGGCAATTGCCGTTGCCATGTATACTTTATTTTTTAATCCTGTTGTAATTTTGTATATAGCAAACAATTAAGTATTACATATTATATTTAAATCTTGGTTAATTTCATGGGTTATCGGTATGGATATAAGCGCGTATTGGTGCACCACTTGGACTTAAATTTATTTTATTTTATCGGCATTAAGTAAAAATAAAATTAGCGAATGTGATGTAAATGGCATGAAACAGGCTTGCCCTTCAAATTAAAAGGTCCCGATAGTTAACACGCATCCTATATCATTTTTAATACTGGAAATTTATTTAGATGCAATATTAACAGTGTATATTAATACTAATTCTAAGCGGATGGATCTTATTCTTTCATTTATGATTAAGGTGGTCTATAAACATGTTGATTTTTTTTAACATTATAAATAACACACTTATCAATATTTATTTTACCTGCATTAGAACTATCGAATAATATGATTAGTCACTTGTTTCATGGTTAACTTTTAAAAATGCTTATAAATAATAAAGTATACCTGAAATAAAGCAAAGTTTTTTTTAAACAATTCTATTTGAGTTAAGAAATAAACATTTACGGTATGTTTTAAATATTATATTTAGACATTTTTTTTTTATACTGTGACATGGTTTATTGGTTTTGGTCCAGTGGTATCCAAAATATCCAGATACCAACGTAATTTAATATTTCAAACACCAAATGTAATATCACATTTCAGACACTAACTAAAAATCATTTTGAAATACTTAGTTTTAAATTAAAATTAAAATAATACAATAGTAATTTAACTCAGGAGGCTTACCGCTGAGATCGTCAAAAATGAAAAAAAAAATAATAATAAAATTATGGGCACTTCTTCGCCAAACAAAAAAATTTAAAACTGAGAAAAAAAAATAAGGAACGGTACGGTACGTCCATTCGGTACCACAGTTTTTACGGGAATGGCTAATATGGTGGGTACCATAGGTAGCGACACCGTAACTATTTTAAATTCAAACTACCCGCGCAAACAGCTGCCTTGCGCAAAAAGGGCACAAATGATCTCTTCGCGACCTCAGCGAAGCGAAAAAAAAAAATCGTTACAATACGAATGTTTTTTTTCTATTAATAAATCTACAGCGTTTAGTATAAAATACAAACATAAAGATACTAACCACTATTAGTCCAAAAACAACCTAACTAACCTATCCAATCCTAATATATATATATATATATATATATATATATATATATATAAACAAATTTTATGTTACCTTAGTATCATTTAATAATATATTAGTATTATATTTATTCAGGTGATAAAACTACGCAGAGAAAATTATTCCTGTTTTAATAATACATTTCCGACTTACTTAAAAAGAGGGGGTGATGTGATATTGATCTTGGCATTACCATGCATTAAGAAACAGATGGTACATCGATGATAAGTTATCGATTATATGGCTGATGAGCGTCGATTAATTCTTCTTTTTTTTTTTTTGTAACATATAAAATTGGCTAAATTCATTTTAATTATAATTTTTACATTTTTAGTTGACGTTGCTACTATGTTTTGAGGCATCTTCTGATCTTGGCATTACCATGCATTAAGAAACAGATGGTACATCGATGATAAGTTATCGATTATATGGCTGATGAGCGTCGATTAATTCTTCTTTTTTTTTTTTGTAACATATAAAATTGGCTAAATTCATTTTAATTATAATTTTTACATTTTTAGTTGACGTTGCTACTATGTTTTGAGGCCTTATTACCGAAACGGTGGGGTTGGAGAATATTTATGCTTATGATTATTGACAACATACTATTATCTTCACTTAATGTTCTGACGCTTTGTTATAGTTGACATACACAAATATGCCTATTTTGACGTAAAATAAAAACAGATGATTATTTCTGTTATTCTGATAACTAAGAGTTCCAAACTTTTGTTGGGACCGTTAGGCCGAGCGTAAGTTGGGCCGCAGCTCCGTGACGTGAGGTGCGGTTAGGTGACGCGAGTTTTTGAGTACAGTAGAATAGAAACGAGGAGCGAACGTTGAACCGCAGGATGAGGTGACGCAGTTTTAGAGTCACTGTGAGTAAAAAGTAGAATAGAAAAAGTATTTTTTGCATAGACTTGCTGTCACATTCTACAGTCGGATTTTCATAGAGACGTTCCAAAGGTTGTACGCATTACTGGTATTCAAGTTGATGAATTGTCCAGAATTGTCACAAATTGTTATTCTATAATGATTCATCGTAAGAATAACTCTCAAAGTTTCATTTTACGAGTAAATATTGCCTCGTTATCACAACACACCTTATCTTATTCAGGGACAAGCAAACAATGACGTGATACCGCCTTTTTCGTTGTCACTTTAAAAAGATCTAAGTACCTGCAAGGCAACAGGTGTAACCATAATTTTGCCATTCGGAATGATGTATACCTATAAGTATATCTCTAACGCAATGAGTATGAGATACTTAAAATCATAACTAAAAATTATAAAGAAAATTATTATTGGAGATAATAAAAGATTAATAAAATATATATAGTTAAACTTTCTATAAAGAAAAAAAAATACAAATGAAAAGAATAACATTATAATTAATAAAAAAATGTTTATCAGACATACAATATTAATTTCAAACCTGGTTTCAGTATAAAATAGCAATCTAAAATGGTAAAATATTTATATTGCAAACAAGACGAAAATCTTTTATTGTATTTAAAAATAAAAAATAAAAAGTTCTATAAATTAGCCTTACTTTTACAAAGCCTTAATTTTAATTTCATTTTATGTACCTTAAGTTTAATTTTTTAGATAAATTAACAAAAAAGTTTTTAAAATTATATTTTTGAGTTATATAAAATAATGAGTTTAAGAATGCATTAACAAATGCTTAGTCATTTAGTTAGGGACTTTATAATTGCCGATTTCTGATCATTATGTAGGTAACTTGAAAATAGTAAAAAACATCGTCCTAAGAAAAGTATAAAAAAAAAAAAAAAAAAAAAATGTTTTTACCTATTCGAAGAACCTATACCTATATAAATAAAGATGAAATTCTGTTTTCTTGTTCGTTCTTTATAGAAATCCTAAATTCTCCAAATTTGGCTCAGTGGTTCTTTCATACCAGGTGCGAACACCTGTCCATACTAAAATTGCATAACTTCAGCCAATCTCTGGGTATATTCTTTATTGTTATAAAAATCGTTATGATCTCGCTTTGCGTTGGTTTTTACGAAATCGACCGTTTGAGTCGAAAAAAGTCTCACTTTATAGATTTAAAAAATGAAATTCTCCGGGTGAAACCGGTATATACAGCTAGTGCAGTGCATCAATATAAATAAAGATGAAATTCTGTTTGTTTGTTCTTTGTAGAAATCCATACCGTTTGTCCTAAATTCCACAAATTTCGCTCAGTGGTTCTTTGATACCAGGTAAGAACACCTGTCCATATTAAAATTGCATAACTTAATCCAATCTCTGGGTATATTCTTTATTGTTATAATCTCGCTTTATGTTGGTTTTTACGATATCTATCGTTTGAGTTGATAAAAGTGTCACTTTATAGATTTTATAGATTTAAAAAATGAAATTCTCCGGATGAAACCGGTGTATACACCTAGTTTGAAATATATACACTTTTATCATTTTAATATTTAATTTATTGTTGAACGATTTCCAAAAAAAAACTTCTGTCTTTCAGCCTTCAGTATAAATATAAGGAGTGTTTCCGATATTACAAATCCGAAGGGCTTGATGTAGAATCTGATTTCAATGCCACCTCGATAGCTGGATGCGGTTTTCCCATCGACCATCTCATCAGAAATATATTTGCCAGTTGTGGTCGATAGGGGGCAGCAGTACTGTGTGTTGATAGGAGATAAAGATTAAGTATAAAATCATGTAGATAGGGGAAAATCAATTGGAGCAATACAACAACTTTTACCTCAGTGTCATGATGGTGTTGTTTAAAAAAAATCTCGTACCTTTCCTTTAACGTCTGAATCGCAATCGAAAAAAAATTAGCTAAACTTTAGTCCATTGTAAGATGAAGAGGTTAATAAATAAAATATTTTACGTCAAAATAATTTAATACTTAATTAAAACAACAAAGATTTTAGATCAACAAAGATCTGTACCCCGGATGTAAACATGTCCAAATAATTTAAATTTAAATGTAAATTTAACACTTTGGATTATGTGCCTAATATAAATAATTTAAATATATAAATACTTCCAATTGATTATCAACGTCAACAGCGTTAATAAAGCTTTCTATACAAATAACGAAAAAAAATTAACTATTTATTTATCATGGTATTTAAGTCCATAGTGTTAAATTTAACAGTGTTAAATAATTGGGAAAAAATGACATCCGAGATAAAAGAACTAAATAAGTGATATGAGCCTTTCAGTTGACAGGATGACTAAGTACAATTTCAACATTTTCCAAGTAAGTATTTTGAATAATAATTCTCTTTGGAATATTCGTGCCTTATTATTATGTAGTAGTAACAGAAATCTTTATAAATAAAGATGATGAACTTCTGTTTGTTTGTTCTTTATAGAAATCACTATTGGTTGTTCTAAATCCTTTAAAATTAAATGTTTATGAGTTATATAAAATAATGAATTTAAAAAAAAGGCATTAACAAATCCTTAGTACTTTAGTTAGGAATTTTATAATTGCCGATTTCTGATTATTATGTAGGTAACTTGAAAATAGTAAAAAACGTCATCCTAAGAAAAGTATTAAAAAAAAATGTTTTTATCTATCCCTAGAACCTATATCTATATAAATAAAGATGAAATTCTGTTTTCTTGTTTGTTTTTTTATAGAAATCCATACCGTTTGTCCTAAATTCTCCAAATTTGGCTCAGTTGTTCTTTGATACCAGGTGCGAACACCTGTCCATATGAAAATTGCATAACTTCAGCCAATCTCTGGGTATATTCTTTATTGTTATAAAAATCGTTTTGATCTCGCTATACATTGGTTTTTACGAAATCGACCATTTGAGTCGATAAAAGTCTCACTTTATAGATTTAAAAAATGAAATTCTCCGGGTGAAACCGGTATATACAGCTAGTATATAATAATAGTTAACTGAAATCTCTAAAAGTACGAATTTTGCAAAGAGATATATTATTAAAATTGCAATACTGCAAAATGTTGTAATCGGAGTTAACCATTCCGTCAACTGAAAGGCTCATGTGTTATTAGCTGGTTTGCCTAGATAGATATTGTAATATATATATATATATATATATATATATATATATATATATATATATATATATATATACACATAGGGTTGTGTGTGGTGTATAGTACTCTAAATATTAGTATGCAGCCAGATACGCGAAACTCGGACCACCATCAAAGACTAGCCAATCTATAAAGGCTAGTCTTTACCATCACAGTCAGTACTGCAATAATCTGATTTTCTTTCATTCAGTTATTTAAAAAATAAAATAAAAAGATTTACATGCTAAAGATTTAATAAATAAATTAATTAAGATTTAACCCACATACAACTAAATGTTTCATACAGTGAAAATTATTTTAGTAAGGATAAATTATGGAAAAGGCTTTCCCCTCCACCAAATCTTGTACATAATATTTTTCTTCGCAATCGACTTCTAATAATGTGAGTAGTTGAGTAGTAGTGAGTAGTAGTAATTTAGGTCAGACTGATTTAAGTTTAGGGACGGGAAATGATCGAGTTTATTTGATTATTTACTAATACCATATCTATCCTTTCTAGTTACTAGAAAATAGAAAAGATTCGGTGATAGATGATGATTAAAATATTCTATTAGATTCGGAGGTTCAACGATTTAAAATGTGATTCATTGTTATAAAAATTTCATATTTCATGAAAATCGCATGAGAACATCATCTTCTATTAAATCAGGCTTGGAAGTAGTTAATGTGTAACACGTATAATATATATAAATAATGTTAATATATCACAGGTACATATTATATTAATTTACAAAAATTGTATCCGTGGGCGGAAGTACTTATTCAATTTATATGTTGAATATTTTTTATCTTTAATTTTTTTATCATCGAATATATTTTTTTATTTTATATATATTTTCTATTATCTCTATAAATATTATATTTATATTTTATTATAATATATATTTTATTTAAATAAAAAAAAAGGTTTTCCGAATCGAGGGCAGTCGGAAGAAGGAAATTCTAGCCACACGCCCTTTGGGCAGAGATCTGGGTCAGATCTTAAAGGTAGGTGAACTGGTTTTGGTCAGTGCTTAGATTTTCCCAACTTGATCTCGAATCAACAATTATCCCAATGGTACATAAAGTGTTTTATAATTGTTTAAATTAAGGTTATCTTCTACTCATATCGGATTTGTAAATGTAGGACACAGATCTTTATCTAAATATTTATTCATATTTAAATTGAATAAACGCAATGCCAAGTTTTACTTAAAATAAAAAGTAACTTTTTTTTTTTACTGGTATTATTTTTTAATTCATAATCGAATCTATTTCATAGCGTAGAATAGGCATATTTTTACTGGTCAGTGTTTGTGTATATTTTAGATGATTTTTGGTCTAGACCTGAGACTCTAGTAAATATGCTACAAATTTTCATTAAAATTAATAAATAAATATTCAGTTTCCAGGAGTAATATCAAAGTTTGTTTCTGTCTATTTCTGCATTAGTTTTAAGATTAGGAAAAAAAAATGGATATTGTACTAAAAAAAAAAAAAGTAATACTAGTATCTGCCTGCAATATAATAGTTTGCGAACTATATTGTGTCTAAATTTATTGTGTACTTAGCAGGAATATTGGTTATTGGTGGCTCCCATTTTAAAAAGAAATACATTCAATTATTAAACTATTGATATACACGTCTATATATATCTTCAAGCACCGATCAAATTATTTTAAGTAAAAATATTAAATTGTAATTATTTATAGGACATTCAATGTAGCCTTCTCAAAAAAAAGAAAAAAAAAAGTTTATCTTAACTGAGTTCGTTCCATGTAATACCATTTAAAAAAAAAATCGCGGTCGAGTCATTTTCAAATCTAAAAAAGCTATTTTAAAAATATTTCGTTAATAATTTTTGGTAATAAAATATTATATATTGTCAGCGGTATGACAGCTCTAACTATGTAACTCCACGGGCATACGGATAAGCCAGTTATAACCCGTGCAGCTAACCAATTATAACTGAGAAAATTGGTTTTCCTCAAAACAATTTATCGTATCTCCTGACCGGAAAAGTGGCGCACCATGACAAAGCCCGTATGTGAAACATAAATTAATATATGACTTAATCCAAAAAAAAAAAAAAAAAAAAAAAAAACCAATTAGTTAACTCCCGAGTCACAAGTTACTAATAGGGGATTTTTAAAAATAAATAATTTGTTGATATTTGAAGCATAATATATAATAAACCGATCTATAGATCCTTAATTTAGTTATTTTCTCTATTTATTATTCTTGTATTATTTTAAAACTTATAAAAATCTGGTGCGTGCTCGCAACACACAACTTTCACTTACCAACTTACTTAGATTAAAAATTAATGCGTTTTGTTAATTGCCACTTCTCAAATGAACAGAACGGCTTTAATTATGAACAATGGTCTATAATTAATAGGTAATTTATCTATTATAGGTGTATCTATCTATTATTATTATATCTATGGGTGGTATAAGTTGACTGAATATTTTTCTTTTTTTCTCCTCTTTATGTTTTCTTTATTTTTATCATATCTCATTTTTAGCCATTTCTTATTTTTAGGCGTAGTGAGAGACAGTTAATTTCTCCATGTAAACAAAAACAATAGTACTTTATAAGAAAGAAACAAACAAACAAAAAAACCCACCCCCCCCCCAAAAAAAAAAAAGCCCCCTCAGAACATTTTAATAATGATAAAGCTTACCTGATATTAGAGAAAACCTAATTTTCATTAAACATGACGAATTTGATAAAAATCGTTAAAGCCGTTTTTGAGGTAATCGAAAAAAAGGTAAAAATTGGAAAGAAAGTCATGAAATAAAGTCCCCCCTCCGGTTGATCAATTTTGATGAAAGGTTGGCAATCACATCTTTGGCATATACATACATGAAATACCCAGTTTGATCAAAATCGTTAAAACCGTTTTTGAGTAAATATAAAAAACCCGGGAAAATGATACAAAATTTATTAAGTAAAGTCACCCCTCCGGTTGATCAATTTTGATGAAATTTTTACAGTCGTATCTCGGGCCTATACATACATCTTATACAGAGTTTGATCAAAATCGTTAAAGCCGTTTTTGAGTAAATAAAAAAAAACACGTGACAATGATACAAAATTTATTATGTAAAGTCCCCTCTCCGGTTAATCAATTTTGATGAAATTTTTACAGTCATATCTCGGGCATATAAATAGGTGAAATACTCAGTTTAATCAAAATCGTTAGAGCCGTTTTTGAGAAAATCGAAAAAAACGTAAAAAGTTATTAAATAAAGTACCCCCTCCCTTTGAGCAATTTTGATGAAATTTTTGCTGTCACATCGCGGGCATATACCTACACTAAATACCCAATTTCAGGTTCCCACGGTTTATAGTTTTTGAGCTAGTCTGTTCACACACACACACACACACACACACACACACACACACACACACACACACACAGACACACACACACACACACACACACACAGACCATTTCGCGGGACTTGGTTATTTCGACTCAGGGGGTCCCAAACGTGTATTTCCGTTGAAAACCGGAAGTCGAAATTTTTCACGATCGCAATACTTCCACTTACTATATATTTCATATATAGGTAAGTGAAAGTAAAAAAAAAATATTACTGGGAAACGTATATTATAGAAAATAAGGTGAACCTATTGCCAATGGTCATTATGCGATTTCCTGTTATATGATAAAACCAGTTCAATTTTTTTTTTTCGTACGATATAATATCGCACGCTGGAAAGAATACTGTTAAATCTCCAAAAATAAAACTTTTTTGATATCAAGTTTAAACATTATTTGTGACTCTCCCGTGTATTAGGTCATGCTTAACATTGAATCCTATAACTATAAGTATATTATTATTATATACCTGTGCAAATAGTATTATATACCAGTATACTTCCCAGCATGAGGTATGTAAATATTTTGATTTGAATAAACGAGTGTTGCGGGGTGGGACTATATCGTGCGCCGTGCCAGTCCTACTGCCTCCAACTTAATAATGGCATTAGTCAAAGTTGATATGTATTATTTAAGAAATAATAGTGATATAATGGTTATTATACAATGATATAATGGTTTTTAAATATCTAAAATTATATATGGTTTCATCGGAATAAAAGAAAAATACTGCTTAGTTTTCGAAACAATCTTGAATAATTATAATAATAATTCGGTGAAATTAAAATTAAACATTAATGAAAAATATGGCATAGACTAAAAAATCTATTACTATTCGTAATATATAAATCAAAATAAAGCAATAAAATTATATAATAATTTTTTATAATTAGTAACGGCCAATAATTTAAAAAGAGTATAGCTACTATAATAGAAATTTGTATAATATTTAATCATTCGAAAAATCAAAAACTAAGTAACAGGTAAAAATAAATAAAATGAAATAAGCATTAATAATAATATATGTTGGCTTACTGAGATGATATATATATAAAAAATCTACGATGGTTTTTTTTTAAATTTAAAGTCACGTTTTACTATTAAGTAAGCATTCCAAATGACTAATAAGCAAATAAATGGAAGAAGAAAAAAATCGATAATAAATATACCTATATTTTTCCTCAAATGCTTATGAGAATTTAGGTTTTTTTTAATTTTATCTCCATACATTTTTATTTACTTGTTTTCATAAAATATCTTAACCCTGATATCGATATAGAATTAGTGGTAAAAATCTTGAGAATTTGTTAAAATAAAATAATGTTAAAAATAATAATGATAAATAATAAATCAAAAGCATTGATATCTACACACATCAGAATTTCTATGCTTAAAGTAATAGGGGTGTCTTCAAAGTAGTTTTATTAATCATAATTGAACACTTCACTAGAATTTTCATGAAAATTTTCAAGGAATCAAGACGTGAAATATTGGCTGAGTTCAGCGGTTGTTGATTACGTGCCGCTGGAAATCACACCATCAGTCTCAATTCCTTTCACAATGTCTCTATAATTATACTTGACCTGGGGTCTACCAGCTTAAGAGTTATTGAGCTTCGATTACCTAGGAAATACTAAACCTATCATTAAGTAATAATTACAGTATATTTTATTTGCGAGGTAAACATTATATGCTATAAAAACTAGAAGGAGTATAGAAAACTTTTCATTTATATTATTTTGTTTGGAATTTCCCCATGTTTTATATTTGTTTCTTTGGTTATTTATGTAGTATATATGTATATATATATATATATATATATATATATATATATATATATATATAAAGTTGTTTTATTTAGACGCTAATAGCTATTTTAATTCAGACATTAACTACTTCCTATTTCCCATAAAAAAAGTCAAGTACTTTATCAACCTGCACCCCCAGAGATGATACAGATGTGTTTTTTTTTTGTTTTATGTTTGTCAACAGCTAACATAAAGCTCGGTCATTAAAAAATGATGAGGTTTCAACTCGATTATATCCCATCCTTAGGAAAAATCGATTCATAGTGAATAAAAGATAACATTCTAATTATGAGCTGACCTCGGATCATAGGTAAATAGTGTAGTCATATCGATTCTCCATCGGAATGCCATGGGTCGTAATATCGCCCAATTCAACTCTCTTAATGAGCCTAGGGAGTAATTAACAATTTTTTACTATATAAAGTATCATTTATGAAACATTGAAGTAATCATATATGATACTTTAAGGTGTAATAATTTGGATAATACACATGTCAATAATAATAATACAATAATAAATAATACACATTATAATAATAATTATTATTACAATAAAAATAATGGGGAAGGTGCAGTTGTCAATGTGGAGGCAAATAATGCACAGTATAATATATATGCACAGCGATTTTCATTTTGTCAGCAAAAGTAGTTGAAAATCGTCACAAATAAAAATCCTGCTGGAACATTGCTAACTTAGTTTAAGAAGATTCCATGTGGACTATAATTAATTTTTAGGTAAATTAGTTGAAAAGTTTGATGCCCTAGCACATTTTTGCTATTATCATGTTATTATCATTGTTTCTTAGGTATATTAAATATAATTAAATTATAATAATCTTGTTATACATATAAACAAATACAGGGATAAAAACAATACCTGTACCTAAATTTGTACAAAGCATCAAGTGTGTGTCATTTTTTCAAAAATCGATTATTAGTCGAAAAAAATACACATTTAATACATTTAAACATTTTTACTTTCACTTACCTATATATGAAATATATAGTAAGTGGAAGTATTGCGATCGTGAAAAAATTCGACTTCCGGTTTTCAACGGAAATACACGTTTTGGGGTCCCCTGAGTCGAAATGACCAAGTCCCGCGAAATGGTCTGTGTGTGTGTGTGTGTGTGTGTGTGTGTGTGTGTGTGTGTGTGTGTCTGTGTGTGTGTGTGTGTGTGAACAGACTAGCTCAAAAACTATAAACCGTGCGATCCTGAAATTGGGTATTTAGTGTAGGTATATGCCCGCGATGTGACAGCATAAATTTCATCAAAATTACTTAAAGGGAGGGGGTACTTTACTTAATAACTTTTTAGGGTTTTTTCGATTTTCTCAAAAACGGCGCTAACGATTTTGATTAAACTTAGTATTTGATCTATTTATATGCCCGAGATATGACTGTAAAAATTTCATCAAAATTGATTAACCGGAGGGGGGACTTTACTTAATAAATTTTGTATCATTTTCAAGTGTTTTTTTTTATTTAGTCAAAAACGGCTTTCACGATTTTGATCAAACTGGGTATTTGATGTATGTATATGCCTTAGATGTGATAGCCAACATTTAATCAAAATTGATCAACCGGAGGGGGGACTTTACTTAATAAATTTTGTATCATTTTCACGTGTTTTTTTTATTTACTCAAAAACGGTTTTCACGATTTTGATCAAACTGGGTATTTGATGTATGTATATGCCCGAGATATGACTGTAAAAATTTCATCAAAATTGGTCCAACGGAGGGGGCACTTTATTTCATAATTTTTTTCCAATTTTTACTTTCACTTACCTATATATGAAATATATAGTAAGTGGAAGTATTGCGATCGTGAAAAAATTCGACTTCCGGTTTTCAACGGAAATACACGTTTTGGGGTCCCCTGAGTCGAAATGACCAAGTCCCGCGAAATGGTTTGTGTGTGTGTGTGTGTGTGTGTGTGTGTGTGTGTGTCTGTGTGTGTGTGTGTGTGTGTGTGTGTGTGTGTGTGTGTGTGTGTGTGTGTGTGTGTGTGTGTGTGTGTGTGTGTGTGTGTGTGTGTGTGTGTGTGTGTGTGTGTGTGTGTGTGTGAACAGACTAGCTCAAAAAATATAAACCGTGGGGACCTGAAATTGGGTATTTAGTGTAGGTATATGCCCGCGATGTGACAGCGAAAATTTCATCAAATTTGCTCAAAGGGAGGGGGTACTTTACTTAATAACTTTTTACGTTTATTTCGATTTTCTCAAAAACGATTTTGATCAAACTGAGTATTTGATCTATTTATATGCCCGTGATATGACTGTAAAAATTTCATCAAAATTGATCAACCGGAGGGGGGACTTTACTTAATAAATTTTGTATCATTTTCACGTGTTTTTTTTATTTACTCAAAAACGGTTTTAACGATTTTGATCAAACTTGGTATTTGATGTATGTATATGCCCGAGATATGACTGTAAAAATTTCATCAAAATTGGTCCAACGGAGGGGGCACTTTATTTCATAATTTTTTTCCAATTTTTACTTTCACTTACCTATATATGAAATATATAGTAAGTGGAAGTATTGCGATCGTGAAAAAATTCGACTTCCGGTTTTCAACGGAAATACACGTTTTGGGGTCCCCTGAGTCGAAATGACCAAGTCCCGCGAAATGGTCTGTGTGTGTGTGTGTGTGTGTGTGTGTGTGTGTGTGTGTGTGTGTCTGTGTGTGTGTGTGTGTGTGTGTGTGTGAACAGACTAGCTCAAAAACTATAAACCGTGTGATCCTGAAATTGGGTATTTAGTGTAGGTATATGCCCGCGATGTGACAGCATAAATTTCATCAAAATTACTTAAAGGGAGGGGGTACTTTACTTAATAACTTTTTAGGTTTTTTTCGATTTTCTCAAAAACGGCTCTAACGATTTTGATTAAACTTAGTATTTGATCTATTTATATGCCCGAGATATGACTGTAAAAATTTCATCAAAATTGATTAACCGGAGGGGAGACTTTACTTAATAAATTTTGTATCATTTTCAAGTGTTTTTTTTTATTTACTCAAAAACGGCTTTCACGATTTTGATCAAACTGGGTATTTGATGTATGTATATGCCTTAGATGTGATAGCCAACATTTAATCAAAATTGATCAACCGGAGGGGGGACTTTACTTAATAAATTTTGTAACATTTTCATGTTTTTTTTTATTTACTCAAAAACGGTTTTCACGATTTTGATCAAACTGGGTATTTGATGTATGTATATGCCAAAGATGTGATAGCCAACATTTCATCAAAATTGATCAACCGGAGGGGGGACTTTACTTAATAAATTTTGTATCATTTTCAAGTGTTTTTTTTTATTTACTCAAAAACGGCTTTCACGATTTTGATCAAACTGGGTATTTGATGTATGTATATGCCTTAGATGTGATAGCCAACATTTAATCAAAATTGATCAACCGGAGGGGGGACTTTACTTAATAAATTTTGTATCATTTTCAAGTGTTTTTTTTTATTTACTCAAAAACGGTTTTCACGATTTGGATCAAACTGGGTATTTGATGTATGTATATGCCAAAGATGTGATAGCGAACATTTCATCAGGATTGATCAACCGAAGGGAACACTTTATTTCATAACTTTTTTTCTAATTTTTAGATTATCTCAAAAACGACTTTAACGATTTTCTTCATATTCGTCATGTTTAATGAAAATTGAGTGTTATTTAATATCAGGTAAGCGTTATCATTATTAGAATGTTCTGAGGGGTTTATAGAGCAAATGAAAACAAAAATAAGAAATGAATGTGGAAAATGTGTAACTTTGAGAAGTGGCATTAACAAAACGCATTAATTTCTTATCTAAGTAAGTTGGTAAGTGAAAGTTGTGTGTTGCGCGCACGCACCAGATTTTTTAAAATGAAGATTAAATATAAGTTGGGTTAAAAGTATATAATGACTATAAATAAAACTATTTTGTGAATTTAGCCTTATTTATTTTCTTCACACCCGGTCGATCATTTTCACAAGAGTTAATTTACATAATACCACAAAAAATTTTGTGACAATTATTTAAAAGTTAACTGGAAAGTTAGCCTTATTTAATTTCTTCTCACCAGGTACATAATTTTTACAAGAGTTACTGTACACATTAACAAGAAACTTATGTAAGAATTATTTAAAAGTTAACACCAAAAAAAAACAAAAAAACAATAACGTGTGTGAATATTATCAGGTTGAATATTATCTGTGAAAAAACATGGATAAAGTAACAAAAACAGTTATTTTACTGCTAACTTTTGACATAACGGTCTGAAATGTTTACATGGTATAAAAACAAAAAGGGGTGTACAGAAAGTTCTATGTCTGATACACAAACACACACACACACACACAAACACACAAACACACACACACACACACACACACACACACACACACACACACACACACACACACACACACACACACACACACACACACACATACGTATACATTTCCATATAATTTATAATATAATTATCATACGACACAGGCGTGACAACTAGGTGATTTTAAAATGATGTAAGTTTCATATCACTCCTAAAGCCTCCTTAGAACCTTTTTAGTTTTAGTTTTTACGGTTTCAAAAATTAAACAACAATATTAGTATAAAAAAAAAAAAAAAACCTTCAGATTAATAAAAAAGGCCAATTACACCAAAAAACTGTAATAAAAATTTATTTTTTATTCTGGCAAAATTCAATCAGTTGCTCGGAGTTAGTGGTGGCAGATATAACAATGTATGACAGACGGATTTAAAAATGACGCCTCCAGCAACAAGTTTTTTATTTACAACCTTAAAAATATTTTTATTCTAAATCACCGTTAGAACAATCCCAAAGTATGATGCATGGCTTGAAAATGGCTCTAGAAGCCGAAACGTAGCCAGAATAAAAAATAAATTTTTAGTACAGTTTTTTGGTGAAATTGGCCTTTTTTATTAATCTAAATGTATTAATTCACCAAACCTTGATAAAATATGATAAAAGAAAAAAACCTTCTTTGCTGACCACTTGATAATGTCAAAAAGCGAAATCAAGATCGGAATAAATCGCGAGATTCAATGCTCTGATCGTTAATTTTTTTCTGAAGTAGCAAACCTTTAACCAGACCTCACAATTATACATTAAAGATGAATATCCACGCTATTCGAAAGTTCTAATTGACGTCAAACTTACGCCAACCATCCTTACGATATCGACTTCTTCTTTATTCTGACTTTAACTTCGATGAAAAGATAAGTTTTAACGACTTGTAGGCTATACATCGATAACAAGGATAGATTATCGGTTCTAAATCAAAGTTTGGTATCCGTCGTCATAGTTACCTAGTAAGATTGGAAATGGGATTATCCTTGAGAAACAGAAAAAAACTCGGAAAGTAAAAATAATAAAAATTAAATTAATAAACTAGGACATTTTCAAGAATTATTTAATTAGATACAGCATAAATTAAAAGGATAGCCTATAAGTTACTTTTCATTTATGGCATTTTAGGCTCACCTTAAAGAATAAATATTGCATATATTATAAGAACAAGTAACGTTGTGACGTATTTTCTATAAAGTTATTTGTAAGGTACGATGGGTTATATCAAATCCCATCTTCAGTTCAGGTCTCTTCCGTAAGAAGGTAGGCTTATGTACTCTTTTTCGTGAAATGTTTTAAAACTACAAGGGGCGAACAGAAAGTTCTTAGCCAGGTCTACATATGATAGCTTTCAGGTAAGTTGGTCATTGGTTACTTATAATAGGCTCTTATCTCTCTAATTCCACTTTTCAATTCAGATCAGTTTCTTTCAGACTGTTGTGAATTACATGTCGATTTTTGAACAATGTCTAATTTTGAGCACCGTGCAGCGATAAAATATTTTGTAAACAAGAGGATGGGGCCGAAGGATATTTTTGAACACATGTCTGCAACTGCAATGGGACTCGTATGCCACTCTCAAAGAGTGGACCGCACTCTTCAAAGCTGGCCGAGAAAACCTTGAAGATGATGAACATCAGTCACCGAAGACCCGTATCCAAAGTTGAAAATTCGGTGATGGCGGATCGTCCTCTTACTGTGATGTACTTTGCTGTATAGGTCATCAAAGAGAAACGCCGAGGAAAGATCCCAAAAGGTGTGGTACTGAAGCATGCCAAGTCTTTGGGCTTTGAGCTGCTCCCGCACCGCCAGACCTGGCCCCCTCAGACTTCTACCTCTTTCCTAGTATAAAAAAAACACTTGTTTGGGAGAGTTTTTTCGTCAGACGATGAGGTGATCTCAACTCTCAAAGTCGTTTTGGAAGGTTTCGACAAAATATTTTTTTTGACCGGGTTACAGATGTTGGAGAAGCAGTGGAATAAGTGCTGCTTTTGAGGGTTGCAACAAGTTGCTGTTGTGGGTGACTATATAGAAAAATAAAAATATGTAAGTTGAAAATATATTTATATACTAGCTGTATATCCCGGTTTCACCCGGAGAATTTCATTTTTTAAATCTATAAACTGAGACTTTTATCGACTCAAATGGTCGATATCGTAAAAAAAAAAAAAAAAAAAACATAGTAAAGTGAGATCATTATGATTTTTATAACATTAAAGAATATCAGCTGAAGATCGGCTGAAGTTATGCAATTTTAATATGATCAGGTGTTCGCACCTGGTCTGAAAGAACCAATGAGCGAAATTTGGAGAATAAAGTATATCAGCTGAAGATCGGCTGAAGTTATGCAATTTTAATATGGACAGGTGTTCGCACCTGGTCTGAAAGAACCACTTAGCGAAATTTGGAGAATAAAGAATATCAGCTGAAGATCGGCTGAAGTTATGCAATTTTAATATGGATAGGTGTTCGCACCTGGTATCAAAGAACCACTGAGCGAAATTTGGAGAATTTAGGACAAACGGTATGGATTTCTATAAAGAACAAACAAACAAACAGAATTTCAACTTTATTTATATAGATAACTTTCTAATAGCCTGGATATTCATCTCTAATGTACAATTGTGAGGTCTGGTTGAAGGTATGCTACTTCAGAAAAAAAATTAATGATCAGAGCATTAAATCTCATAACAATGAGGTTTTGTGTGTTTCACACATAATTTGATATCCTACAGTTATTGTAGGTAACATTTTTTATTATAAGTAGCGCTGTTCAATTGCAGGCTTTAGACTACGAGCCTAATTTTCGGCTAAAGTGGCTAAATGGATAATCGGTTTTAGCGAAAAGTCTTAAAAAAATTTAACTTTGAGGAACTCAGTCGACGCGAAATTGCATGCCCTCCTGTTTTCAAAAGAATACAATTTTGTCTGCGATAAATTGTTTCCGAGTTATGAGCGAAAAATTGAAAATTTTATTTACCTATAAAATTTGATGCCAACCGAACTGAGATGGTAGACGTTCACATTTGTTGTCTATGAAATGAGTACTTTCAGGCTATGTGATCAAAAATTTTCTTCAAATCAGGCACCTTTTTGGACCTCAGCTCCCGTACTATAAGGACCTTAGTAAAGTATATCGGTGTTTTCTCAAAGAAATTCTGTTTAATTTGTACCATCATAATCATTGAAATAAAGGCTTCGGAATCTGACCATGCAGCTAATGAATCGTCTTGTAGAAAATCATGTCAAGAATCGCCTCCATGAGCCTATTCCTTCCTATCCTGGGCCTAAATATGCTGGAGTAAGAAATTAAGAAAATTACTTGAATGAAAAGTTTAAGGCCTCCTCGTTAAGAGGATGAGCAATCGAAGGCAATTTGCCTGGCTTGTTGGTTGAGATAAATGATAGTTAATCGATCTGTCGTGAAATAAATGTTATCACGAAGTTGCATTTCATGGAATACAGGAAATGAGAATCTTTGTTTTCCGTTTACCTGGATAAAGACCTACAGCAGTTAGCTTCTACACAATGTAGAGGTGTGTATACCATCTCTAAACGTACCTAACTTTGCCGAATCATCACTATATTCGATAAACATTCAAAAATTCAATCTATTTTGATCCGCTATATACCGTATCAAGCAATCTTTGTTAATTGGGTCTTTTTGATATATTTGATCCATCTTGCTTTATTAACGTTGATCTATTGTCAAATTCTCTACTTATAGAGAATGCCATAAGTTTAGAGAATCTTTTTTGGAATGTATTGTTGAGAAGTCTTTATTTCTCTCAGTCCGGTATCGAATCCGCTCTTCTCAAGAGCTTGCGGTTTAGCTCGGGAGAAAAAAAAAATATCTTCAGGAAAAAAAATTCTTAATCCAAACATAAAAACATTCGCATATGTATGTAGGGTTCCCATGACCTATATTTCCGGCTATTAGTCACGTGTCCGGAAGAATCAAGAATTTATTAAATGTACTCGTGCGGCGCCACACACAGAAAGTGAGATAACTTCCACAAGACTCGCGTGTTCAGCAATTTCTCATTCCGTCAACGGCAAAAGGTCCGTTTACGGAGGAATATTAGATTGAATAGACCTCCCACTCTTTTATCCGAAGCGATTATTTCTTGGTAGGATTTGAAAGATTCAGTGTGAGAGTGCTACGGAAAAGATAAAAATAGTATATAGGAGTTCTATTCGAACGGAAAAGAATAAAAGAAACTTTTGCGGTATTCGTCAATAACAAGAGAATGTGCGCTTAATTTTTTTTGTGATGAGGGTGAATTTTCAGGGTCACGGATAAACCATAATATTAATAAATGTGGAACTTAGAAGACAAGGGGTAAAGGTGACATTTTAAATCGATTTATATTAGGAATACGGTAGTGAAATTGCAACTCTTGGTAAAGAGATCAAAGTGGGTTCAATGACAGTGATAAGTTTAAAAAATAATAAAATAAAATTTATGAAGAATTAACCTTTTTATATTACTATAAAATTTGAAAAAGAAATGCGTTTCAAACTTCGTCGAAATCGGATGGAAAGTTAATAATATTGAATGAGGGTTTATACATGAATATATATTATAAAGCAAAGTGTACAATGTGCGTGCCGAAAAGGCTCAGAAACGACTCCACATACGATTAAGAGATTTATGTCAGCGTGTAACTGTATGTCCCCTAACGGAGAAGAAGGTTTCCGTTTTTCTCTTAAGGGTGTGAAATTGAAGAAAAAAGGACTGGAATTTTAAGCCTCTCGCAACATTTAATTAGCCTACCTGAGAATGACATACGAGTTTATGAATGAAAAATTTAGTTCGAGCTGCAGACCACCAGGAAGCGCTAGGGTGTGTTTCACTCAATGTTTATTGTTCATTCATTTCGTTATATTTGTAAAGGTTATTTATTTTGTCAGCTGTTCTTTTTAAATTACTTAAAAATCAAGCGAAAATAATTAGTTTCACCTTTTCTTTTAAAATAAATTAATGATTTTACATATCTGCAATCAATTGGAAAACCGACTGGATACTTTACAAAATTAATTTTTTCATTTCATTCTTCATTTCTCAAATTGATAAACACATTACATTTAATCAATATCTAACATATACTTAAGTAAATTTAATGCAATATGAGTGAGCGAATAAAAACAGACATAAAACAAAAAAAAAGAGCTGAATAGACTGATTATAAACCGAAAATAACAAGTTTGAAGTGTTCTTATTGTATGTAGTTATGAAAAATGTTTGTATTACTATGTATGATGAGCATTCCAGTTGACAAAATGATGAATTGACTCCAATAATACAATTTTTTCAATAAGATTTTATCACCGCTCATAGTTCAGGATAAAAAGAAATATGATGAAAAAATTGTGCCCTCATGATATTTTGGTTTTCACTTAGTAACAGTAGTAAGATTGGAGAAGTGCAGAGTTCGGCCAAATTAGCGTGGAGGGAGGGATATATTAAGGGAGGTTGAACTGGAAGAAAGGTCTTACAAAAAAAGTTTCTATGAATCTTCGGTATTTTCAAAACTTCTAGATCTAATGGGACCATCACAGTTGTCGGCGCTTAAGTTGTACTCCAAATATAGTTTTTTTAACTAATAATCTAATAACTTATTATTTGCTGACTGCTTGGAATGGGCTTATAGGATTCATAATCACAGAAACCATCAAAAACGATGCATGACTCGACAAAGTTGCAGCAAAATGAATTGTTCATCCACCATTTTCAACACCCTATAAAGTATATAGGGTTCCTTATTTGGGCGGACAATGCAGATCTCGAATCTTAATATTGATACAATGTTAAAATTTTCAAGAAAGTGCTAATTTTGTTCTATATTTCCTTTAATTTTAAAGTTTTTCTGTTATTAAAACTACCACACAACGACCGGAGCGAAGCCGGGCACCCTAGCTAGTACTTATATAAAAATTAATATTAGTTTTTTATCTTACTTTATTTTAAAATTTTATTATTTGTTGAAATGAGTGACGGATCAAGGGAATTTTTTGAGGGATTGCAGTTTATCTTGATTCCCTCAGCCTTCAGAAATCTTAAAATCGAAGCACTAAACGATTATTAATGACTAAAAAAAGTGTTTCTGCTGTGTAAGAGTTTAGGTTATAGGTCATCTACTTCTACAAGCAAAATTATGTTGATAATTAACTTTAAAAACCGTATTGTGACTAACTGCAGATAAGCCATCAAAGGACTCAAAATAAAATATAGTAAGAGTAACATAATTAAAAATAACAAAATAAATTTTTCTTTTGCGTTGTTATTAATCAATATATATTATAAAGCAAAGTGTACAATGTGCGTGCCGATAAGGCTCAAAAACGACTCAACGTACGTTTAAGAAAGTTATGTCTGCGTGTTGCTATAACCTCTAACGGAGAAGAAGATTCCGTTTTTCTCTTAAGGGTGTGAAATTGAAGATAAAAGGACTGGAATTTTAAGCCTCTCGCATCATGTAATTAGCCTACCTGAGAATGATATGCGAGTTAATGAATGAAAAATTTATTTCGAGCTTCAGACTACCAGGAGGCGCTAGGGTGTGTTTTACTCAATGTTTATTGTTCATTCATTCCGTTCAGTTTGTAAAGGTTAGGTATTTGTTCAGCTGTTCTTTTTAAATTACTAAAAAATCAAGCGAAAATAATTAGTTTCACCTTTTCTTTCAAAACAAAATAATGATTTTACATATCTGCAATCAATTAGAAAACCGACTGGATGCCTTACAAAATTAATTTTCTCATAAGAAGGTTAATTGATTAACACATTCCATTTAATCAATATATAACATACACTTAAGTGAACATTTTTTAGTAGTACAGGGAGCGAATAAAAACAGACATTAAAAAAAAAAAAAAAAAAGTGTTCTTATTGTATTTTTTTTTTTTTTTTTTTTTTTTTTTCTCTTCATACATTGATTCGCACCTGTCAGCGATCGGCGACAATCAGCGAATTTGTGGTCCGCAGCAACGCATTAAAACGTGTGGCATTAAGACATGAGGAAAGGAAGGTGATCAGCAGCACCTCTTTCCGGGCTTGATACTAATTCAGGTGAGGAGGTCTCTCATCCAGCCTCTTTTTAGCCGCCTCCTAACAGGCATGTCAGCCGTGGCCATGCGGTTAATCAATGTGTTGTTGTGTCCTTCCAATTTAACAAAAAAGCGTTAGTAAAGCGTTCGTATGTGTTGTAGGATAGTCGGTTGTTGTAAGTCTGTATGTAGAGTTTGGTTACTTACGTATCTGGGAGCGTCCGTAATTAGTCTCAAAATTTTTGATTGGAAAGTTTGCAATTTTTGTAAGTGCGTCTTTTTAGCTGAGCCGAAAATTTGTGAGGGGTATGTCCAAATGGGTTTAAGTAAGTAGGTGTATGTATTCAGTTTTTGTCTGATTTTCAATTTAGAAGATTTAGAAAAAAGTGAGTAAAGTATTTTTAAACGTATGTTAAGTGTCTTTTTCTTCATTTTGACCTGTGGGCCCCAAGTCATCCTTCTGTCGAACAGAAGTCCAAGGTAACGTACAGTGTCTGTCTGTGGAATTTGGTCGTCGCCGATGAAAACTGGGGGGCAAGTATCTCGTCTGAGTGTGAAAGTTATGTGTTGTGATTTATCGTGATTTAATTTCATTTTCCAGAGTGAGTACCATTTTTGTAATTGAAGTAAGTGGTTCTGTATATTCAATGAGGCAAGTCTAGGGTTATGATGTATTGATAAAATTGCTGTATCGTCAGCGTAAGTTGCAGTCAAAATTTTAGCGTTGGTAGGTATATCGTGAGTATATATGATGTAAAGTAACGGAGCCAGTATTGATCCCTGCGGAACTCCTGCTAAGATTGGTCGGATTGAAGAAATCTCTGACCCTTGCCGGATAGAGAAGAATCTGTCGGAGAGGTAGGATTGGAGTATAAGATAGTATGTGTGGGGTAGTATGGTTTTAAGTTTGAAGAGAAGCCCCTGGTGCCAGACTTTATCAAATGCTTGGGCGACGTCCAGAAATACACCAGTTGCGTATTGTTTTTGCTCTAGTGCTCCAGCAATGTAGTCAGTAACTCTGTGTAATTGTTGTATTGTAGAATGGGAAGAACGAAAACCGAATTGATGGTCTGGTATTATATTGTTTTCTGTCAGTATGTCAACTAATCTTTTGTATAGTAATTTTTCGAACAGTTTAGAACAAATGGGAAGAAGACTGATTGGTCGGTATGATGATGAATTGTATAAGTCTTTTTCTTTTTTGTGAATCATTTTGATGAGAGAATATTTCCATTGAATGGGGAATTTAGTAGTCCTGAGTATACAGTTGTATATTGTAGTAAGGAACACTAGAGCTTTCCTAGGCATTTGTTGGAGCGCCTCGGCTGTTATTAAGTCATAACCGGGGGCTTTTCTTTTGGGGAGGTGTCTGATGTGGTGAGCTACTTGTGAAGGAGTAAAAGAAGGAGGGGGTGGTGTCAATTGTAAAGAGATTTCCAGAGTGTCAAGTACAATAAATTCATGTTCTCTGTTTGTGAAGTCAGTGAGAGGAGTAAATACTGTGGAAAGGTGATCAGCAAACAGTTCAGACTTTTCCCTATCCGACACTGCCCACGAACCATCTTCTTTTCGCAGGGGTACTGACACCTCTCGATGCTTTAACAAATTCTTAGTATGCTTCCACAAACTCCCATCGTCCATCGATAAGTTTGTTAAGTAAGTATCATAGTTTGTCTTGTTTATTTTTTTGATTTGTCGTTTGAGTTCATTATTCAGTTTGTTAAAAAAATTTCTGTCTGATGGTAGTCTGTTAGTCTGCCACACCTTACGAGCTCTTCTCTTTGCTCTGATCAAGTCCCTTACGTACTGTGGGTATTTGGGTAGGTGATGTTCACTTGATGCCCTTGATATTGTTGACGACCAAGCGGCCTTTTGGACACTTTTAATGAATGTTTCCACAGCCTCTTCTAATTCCTCTGCAGTTTTAATAGAGCCTGGAACTGAAAGTGCGGAATCTAGAAATGCTCTATAAGCATCCCAATCAATCGCTCCGTAGATTAGCTTTGGTGGTCTTAGTGCCTTGTTGGGCTCATCAAGAATAACCAGCTGTACTGGGGAATGATCAGAGCAAAGATCCGAGTTCGAATTTATTGTGTAAGGTATGGTCCGTAGTCCTTTAGTAATGAAAAAGTCTAGTAGGTCTGGAGTTTTCCGTTGTGAAGTTGGCCAATAAGTAGGTGTGTCAGGTGATATGGTGTTTAATGAAAGTTCGTGGATAGCAGCCTTCAAATTTCTTCCTCTAGGTGTGCAAAGCCGTGACCCCCAACATTGATGCTTAGCATTGAAATCACCGCCTACTATAAAGCATCTTCCTAGGCTCCGAAAATAGTTGCAAAACATCGAAGGTGTTAGTACGTATCTAGGAGGACAATACACCGAAGCTATGGTTATTGTATGATGTTTTGTGTGTAGTAGTATGCCTGTGGTTTGAATGCCAGGTGTAGTTGGTAAGTACAATGGGTTATGTGAGAGTGATGTCTTTATCAGTATCGCTGTACCGCCATGAGCTGTGTTGTCTGGGTGATCTGTTCTGTATGTCATGTAGTCAGAAATTCCAAATCTAGTACGTTTCTGTTATCAGTGCTATGTCTATACGTTTTTCGTGTAAATATATGTCCAATTCGTTTTTATGTTGGGTTAGTCCGTTAGGGTTCCACAGAAGGATTGACAGAGAGCCCACAGTTAGCTGATTAGGGGCCATTTGGAGGGCATAGGCTTTGAGTTAGCTGCGTGAGCTGTTGGAGGAGACTAAAAAGAGGCTGGATGAGGGTGTTAAGACCGTTCAACACCTGAGATAGTTGGGCTGGGATATAATAATCGGCTGAAGTTGACTGCTGGGCAATATCATGTCGAAAGCCAGGCGAAGTTTGTATATGAAGTGGCGATTCTTCAGACTGTTGAGCTGATCGTTGAGACTGCGCCTGATTTTGCCGGTGAGATGGCTTCCACTGATGGGCAGGTGGCTGTTGCTGTGGTTCCTTATCTTGCTGGGACTGAATGTTCCCCTTTGCAGGTGCTTTTAGGATTGGGAAATCTTTTGGGTTGATTGAAGCGGGCGGAGTCCCAGATTCCTGTTGGTGAAGACGACTTCTCAGTTTCTTCTGGGCTCTAAGGTCTCTGAGCATTTGACATCCACGATAATTGGCGGGATGATCGCCTTGGCAGTTGGCACATTTCGCTGGGGTTTCTCTTGGTTTATTACAAGAGGCGGTTTCGTGTCCTTGCCCGCATCTTACACAGCGCGGTGAATAGTTGCAATAGGACCGAGTGTGACCGTATTGTTGGCACCTTAAACATTGTGGTATATTTCTCTTCCTTCGAGGTTCCTCAATTTTAATTTTAGTATAAAATAAAGTATTTATATCGAATATTTTTTCATTGAACGTGGCTTTACTAATATCAACAAAAAACATTGGGAGAGGTCGCTTGAACCGTGAGATTGCGTTTGTGATATTCACTGCTTCATACCCATATTTTTGTAGATCGTGCCTAATTTCTTCGATGGGCGTACTGTGATGTAAATCCTTAATTAATACGCGTGGATTTTTGTCCTCTGGAAGCTGGTAAGTGTGAAATTCAGCTCCACAGTTCCTGAGGCAGGTGACTAGCTTTCTGTAATCGTTAGGGGTGTGGGGATAAACAGTTACTCCCTTTGATGTGCTTTTGAGGGTAAACGAATTAGGGCTGGAATGTACATGTAAGTATGAGACCAAAGCCCCATAATTTGCTACATTACTAATAAATATCGGCGGTGGTTTCAGGTTAGGTTGAGGATTACTAGTTTTCACTTGGCTTGGTGCATTAGAAGTTGAGGATTCGTCAATTGTATTTTCTAGAGACTGAAAACTATTATTTAACGGTACCTCAAATTCGGTCCTCTTCTGCTTCCTTGGATCCCGGTCGGTAGCAATGTTCCTCTTCCGGCCCGTTACTACCTCCCAGGCAGTTCTCGCATTGACCGCTTCGACGTCCTCGTTGCAGTCCATAGCCGCCGCTTGGGTTGCTACGACTTCGTTCGGACAAGCGGCAAGTTCCGCCTCACTCATTGTTTCTTCTTGAAACAAACACTATATCGTTTGGATTCTTCTTGCAATTTACGAAATTTAATTATGAAAAATGGTTTTATTACTACGTATTAAATTTAAAACTTATTATTTGCTGACTGCTTGGAATGGGCTTATAGGATTCAGAATCACAGAAACCATCAAAAACGATGCATGACTCGACAAAGTTGCAGCAGAATTAATTGTTCATTCACCATTTTCAACCCCGGACTCTGCAGATCTCGAATCTTAATATTGATACCATGTTAAAAGTTTCAAGGAAGCGCTAATTTTGTTCTATATTTCCTTTAATTTTAAAGTTTTTCTGTTATTAAAATTACCACACAACTACCGGAGCGAAGCCGGGCACCCTAGCTAGTTATATTATATATAAGTAATTATTAATTATTATATTTCTAGAAAATCTAACATACCTCCCACCCTTGTCTCGATCCGCTTGTGGTTGAATTCATTTCTAAAAACGAAAAATTAGTTGTTTTTTTTTTTTCGTAATATGTATGTAGCATAATTTTCATCTTTCCCATAAATAATTATGTAAGCTGTTACAAAAAGGGAAACGCTATTGATTTGTGAGATGAGTTTGTCCTCGGGTAAATGACTATTCTCAAAACTAGAAACCGCGAACTCCATCGATTCAGTTTTAACTACCGTGGTCAGTTTGATTTTTTAATATCATCAAGGACATTTTTCGATTCTACGCCATTTTCCGGAATGAATAAATGAAAGCCCCTGGGTAAGGCGCTCAATGGGGAAAATGTCAACATCTTCCCAAAATTCAAATTTCTATTCACTCCTCCATAAATTCAATAACTTCGCAAGGGCTTTAGAGTGAAATTTAAATTGGAAAAATCGAATTTAATAAGGAAAACCTAGCAAGGATATCTACATTCAAAACAATTTAATTATAAAGTCTGCCTCCCCCTCTCGGAATCAGGGTAAGAAAATACATAGAAGAAGAAGTTAGGAAACAACAGCCGAAGAATTTGGTCAACCACCATGATCCTAAAATTACCATCATTGGACTTGACGTTAAGTAAACACGAAGAAAACAGTTTTGGAATCTGCATAAAACAAAAAAAAATAAAAAAAATGATGAGTTTAATCATTTACACTGTTAGTAAATCCAATATAATGAGGTATAAACCTCTACTGTCAACCAGCAATTAGATTGCGGAATGTTTCGCAATTAATTCAGCCCTAAAACATATTATGCAGAGCCACGAACAAAATTTAGTTGTACGACTCTCTTTCCACAATATATTTGCTCTTTACAACACCAAGAGATCCCGATATCAAAGATCCCCGATCCAACTCGACAACGATAATGTATCTAAAAAAGAAATTTGTTATAATATGGGATATACAACCACACACGGGAATTAATGTAAAGGAAGCAGCATATTAAGCAACTAAAGAAGCAGCGTTATCGGCATCAGCAATAAAAAGTATCGACTCCACAAGAGACGTTGTAAATATCTAAAACTACAACCTAAGATATCCTGTGTACAGTTGTAGCAATCTGCTTGAGGAGCCAGAAAGTTAAAAAATATTGCAAATTATATCTTCCAAAATGAAAGAAATCTGGTCGATGCGCGCAACACACAACTTTCACTTACCAACCTACTTGATTAGAAATTGACATGTTTTGTTTAATGCCATTTCTTAAAGTCACACATTTTTCTACATTCTTTTAATACATATTTAATTATAAACAATGGGCTGTCATCAAAGGCGGACTGCGCATGCTTCGGCTCAACGTGTTTTATGGAATATTTTTCTTTTTTTCTCCTGCATATGTTACTTGATTTTTTTCATATTTCATATTTAGCCATTTATTATTCTTAGGCGCAACGAGATGCAGTTAATTTCTCCATATAGACAAAAACAAAGGTACTTTATAGGAAAACAAAAAAGGCGCCTTCCTCATTTTTTGCGGGCCATGAAATTTTTGCTGTCACTTCGCGGGCTTATACGTACAACAAATACTGAATTTGAGGTTCGTACGGTTTATAGTTTTTGAGCTTGTTTGTTCACACACACACACGCACGCACGCACGCACCCACGCACGCACGCACACACACACACACACACATACAGAGCATTTCGCGGGACTTCGTTATATGAACTCAGGGGACCCCAAAACGTGTATTTCCGTTGAAAACCGGAAGTCGAAATTTTCACGATCGCAATATTTCCCCTTACTACATATTTCATATAGTGGTAAGTGAAAGTAAAAAAATCTGGTGCGGTGCGCGCATCACACAACTTTCACTTACCACCCTTCTTTTGTAACTAAAAGACAATTTCCCTTTTATTGTCGCATAGTTAAGTGCTACTGGAGAGGGAACACTAAAATTTCTTTCGCAATGAAAATTATTTTCTTTATTATTGGAATGTCGGGTCTGTAATTCATACAGTGGTGTACCAAGAATAAAGTTGGTCCCATTTACTCTCGAACTTCGTACTTTCCAGGGATTCGTTTGAATTATTTTTTATATATAAATATATTTCAAGGATATTATAGAAATAATAAGTGAGTTCAGACTGAAGGATCATGTTTTTCGAGGATATACTAAATAAGAATCGATAGAAAGGGTTCTTCACAACGGCCGATATTAAGTTAGAACTAATTTTTCAAGTTTTACTACCTTAGTATTTTTCAGAAAACGACGGCGATATTTTATCCTTCTAAGGAAGTAACATGTATTAATGCTTTATTAAAGTCAATAGGTTACTTATGTGACAACAAGCTCCTAAAACACGTTGACTCTTTTCGCATGCTCAATACGCCTTGTCTTGTTAACATGAGCTGTTAGTAAAGATTTTCTGAGCATGCGAAAGTTACCATCGCGTTTCAAATGCTTGTTGGAACATAGCTTTGATTCATTAAGAATCGCCATATGTTTTTTTTTCCGATCTTTAATGTTTAGAACAACACGCTCTTCGCCTTCTCTCACAATGTTCTCTCTCGTCTTTTTTCTAAAGGGTTCTCTTTGTAATTCGTAAGTTTTGAGTAAGTTTCAAGACAGTTACGATAAGGGCCATGAAACCAATAGTTTCCGTTAAATAATCTGAAAGTAGAAATTATTATTTTCATGATACTCCAATATTTCTCTTCAACGACCTTCCACCATATAATAAACTTAATGTTATTTTTTTCATAAATTCCAAGCTTTCGAACGATATATTACACATATTATATTACAACTAATATAATTGGAAATTAAAATTTTTGTTTTGGTAAACTGCATCCTAATTGATAAGGATGCTGTGTGTTGTAGCAACCCAATGTAATTGGGCAGCATTGTTTTGTTTTGTTTTAAAAAATAAAGCATTTCTCTCCCTAGTTTTACATTTTTAAGACTAGAAAGAACAATGTATGAAATATTCTAAATAATATAAAAAAGGGTAATAATTATCTAAAATTAAAAAAAAAAACTCCTTAGTTTAAATTTAAAAAATATTTCAATAAATTAAAATACTTAAAATAAATTAAACTTTTTTCTTCTCTTCTACTATAATTTGAAAAATCCTACCTAAAAAATGTTGAAGATAAGCCTGCATTTAAAATAATGGAGGACATTTTGAACACGCGTTGCAATAATCCATTTTAATATGGTTCTACAATAGTAATATTTTTTTTTATCTTAAACATTTTTTATGTAGGATTTTTCAGATTTTAGTAGAAGACAAGAAAAAAGTTAAAAGTCACACTGAAAGTGGATTTAAAATAACTAGACCCATCTCACCTTTTAGAAAATTTAATGCTGATTAAGAAAATATCATCTTATGGTCTCTTTTATTTGATTATTAAATTCTTTCGTATTGTATAATTATTCATTTTTTGTAACTAGGGATGACAAGGGACGGTTATTTACTCGAAATAAAAAAATAAAGGTTTTTTTCGTTAGCCATTTAAGCCCATTCAGACCTAATCGATTTCGGAAAAACCTAGTTCATATTAAAGAATGCTTCAATATGGATCGCGTTTTTGAGAGCCGTTTTTGAAAAATCGTATACAGAAAAATAGACGTTCGGATAAAGAGCTCCCTACGTTTACTCGATCGACGCGAAATCTTTGCTGTCACATCGCGAGCACATAAATACCTGAAATAACTAATTTCAGTTTCGTACGAAAAATAGTTTCTGAGCTAGTCTGTTCACACACACCCACACACAGACTATTTCGCGGGAGTTGGCTATTTGGACTCAGGGGATTTCCGTTCAAAAAGTCGAAATTTTAACGATCGCAATACATTCCCTAAAAAAAAAAAAAAATATATATATATATATATATATAAAAAACCTATATATTTCATATATAGGTAAGTGAAAGTAATATCTTCCATAATAGGTTCCGTCATGAGTATAAGAGAAGAATCTGGTTATTACCAGACTTAAAATTGGCCACACGAGACTAACGCACGGTTTCCTTATAGACAAAATTACCTACTCCGCCCAGATGTGAGAAATTGAAGTATGTCCGCTGCACGATCGTTATTTTAGAATTTTATGGGTAAAAAGAAAAATTAAAAAAAAAAAAATGAAAACTGATAGTATCGCGAACCTAGAAATAATAACTGAATTTCTAAAAAAACGAAAAAAAAAATTTTCTTCATAAATTATAATAATAAGAAAAAAATATATAAGTGAAAAGAATGGAACAATTAAGAATATCTTGACGAAGGGCACTAGATACCTTTTATGTTAATTGTCCATAGTAAACAAACTGACCTATTTATTTATTTATTTTGGAGCCCTACCTTGCCTGGTTGGCAAAACGGGTTTTAGCACCAGTTGGATGCTACCCATTCCTGGGTAGCAAACAACTGCTGCTTGTAAAACCATATAGAAATAACCTGCTGTGGCCATTATTTCATTTCTTCGTTCTAACTTCCCAACGAGCAGAATGGACCTTGCCTAATTTCTCATTTCAGGTTTCCTCCGCTTTAAGTTTTTACTATGGTGGTCTTCCCAGTGCTGGTCCTCTTCTCCCGAGATTGAAAAGCTGTGGTCCCACAGTATTTTTCCACCCGTACACGAATTCCTTATAGTAAGGGTATTTCCTTTCATCCATTAGTTCAGGGAAGTTGTTTTCTGTCAGAACATAGAGCTCAGCTTCCCTCATTAACTTAGCCCTTAGTTCCTCGAAGGCGGTGCAGTTTAAGACAATATGCTCAGCCGTCTCCGGTATCCTGCATGTAGGGCAAAGGGGATCAATATCCTTTCCAAAGCCATGTAGCTTGGCTCGGAAGGCCCCATGCCCTGTAAGGAATTGCGACACCCAATAATCCGGGAGGACCCACTTTGCTTTTAACCGATCCTGAACGGTGGGGAAATATTTTCTTAAGGTAGAACCTTTTGTAGTTGTCACCCACCGCCGGTTCCACTCTTCTATTGTGTCCTCATGTAAAATCTTTTTCCATTGTCTTGGATCCTCTGCAATCCTTACCTGGATAGTTACCGGTAGACCTGCTGAGCCTTCTGTTTTGAGTTTCCATTTCAATAGATCTTCCCGCAGGATAAGGTCGAGAGGAACCCCTCCTGCTAAGACCTGCACCGCCTCGTGAGAAACTGTCCGATAAGACTTAGTGACCCGTAGCAGAGCCATGCGCTGGAACGTCGCCAATCTTCGTTTCTGCCTGTGTGAGAGATTCTGGGACCACGCTGGGGAGCCATATCTTAGGATGCCCAGGATTGTCCCATTATAAGTGGTCATTGTTGCTGGGTATCTGAGTCCCCAAAATGCGCCCCCCAGGCGACTCAGACCATTCAAGGTATGGGCCACCCTATTCCCGAGGTAGTCCAAATGAGGGGTCATATTAAATCTTCTACTGAATCTGAATCCTAGATAAGTGACCACCTCACTTGGACGTATTCTGATACCCTCAATATCCAGAATTATAGGGTGCGCCCTATCTGTCTGGCCTTTCAGGAGGATGGCCTGAGTCTTTGCCGCGGCCATTTTTAATTTCTTAGCCTCACACCATTGGCTGACTACATTGGCGCATCGTTCAGCTTCTTGCTTTACTCCGGCTCTGCTATTAGACGCCACTATAGCCGCAAGGTCATCAACGTATGCCGTAGCAGGGAACCGCTGTTCCTCGAGGACTCCCAACAGCTCGTCAAATACCAGCTTCCAAAGCGCTGGGCCAAGGACTGATCCTTGAGGGCACCCCCTCTCTATAGAAGCTTCAAACTCGTAAGAGGTGCCTCTTATCTTAACGGACCTATCCTGGAAGTAGCTGCCTATGAGGGTATATAAGTTGCTGGGAGCCTCGTATTTCTGTAGCTGGAGGAGAACTCGCGGCCACCAGACGCTGTCAAAGGCGGAGGATATGTCAAAGAGCAGCAACATGACATACCGCTCCGCCCTCTGTTCAACGTCTGCGCTAACCTGAAGCAAAGCATCAGCGGTTCCCTTTCCCTTAGTTGAACCGTATTGCCGTGGATGACTGGCTCGAGTAAGTACTGGTCGTAGACTTGTTAAGATAAGATGCTCCAGGACCTTGCTCATCACAGGGAGGAGACATATGGGCCTATATGACTTAGGGAGCTGCTTGTCCCTGCCTCCACCCTTGTAGAGTAATCTCAAATCGGCGATCTTCCATTTCCTTGGGAAGTATCCCATATCTAGGCGATCATTGAATATTCCCAAGAGCCTATCTTCCAGGTAAGGAATACTGTTCTTTAAGATCGCCGCATCTATTGCATCTAATCCCGGAGCGCGACCAGTTTTCTGCTTATCCACAGCAAGGCGGAGATCATATATATCCCATGGTGGACAAAAGTCTGTGCCAGGGGGGTATGCCGTAGTGCGTCTCACGAATTGTTCCTCCTCATTGTCCTGAGATGGATCGTCCCTGGGATATGTCGCCTCAACGTAGATGCTAGCTGCCTCATCAAGAGTATTTGCTTGGAAAGAAAAGTCAGACTGACTACAAACTGACCTGAAGGGCTTAACCAACCGGTTAAACCGGTTTTCTATTTATTTAAATAAACGGCTTTGGTAAGATAACCGGCTGGTTTTTGACATCCTTAACCTACACCAATGTCATTTTTCATCACTCTCTGCTCCCTTTGCTTCGAAATATTTACACAGATTTTCCTATTCCAAGCCAGAAAAATAGATTTGGCTACTGGATGCTTACCCACCCTAGATATCGAAAAAAAATGAAGTGTTATGTCAATTAATCAACTTACATCGCCATCTGTTGGAAATTTGTAGAACTTACAAATAATCACACTCATTTGTAGAATATCCTATCTTTAACACTCATTTGTAGAATATCCTATCTTTAAAGTTGGACAAAACTACACAGAATGTGCCAAATTTCATCAAAATCGAGTAGTTTCTGATTTAACGTCCGACAAACATCGGGACACGAGATGCTGTATGGTAAATCTTTATAATACATTGGAGTTACAGGAGTTTATAATACATACAGCAGTATGCTCCAAAATTAATATAATTCATAAGCAAAAATCAAATCAGATTTTTTAACTATAAACTATATTTTTCCTAAAATAACCTGTAGGTTTGAAGCAACATAACCCCTTATTGCTTCAAACCTACAGATTACAAGAGTATCTCCGTCGCAGCACTCTAACCACCTAGCTTACCGTGGGGTCAATTCTAGCCGTATTTCTTTTTCATTTCTTTTTCACCTTCTCAACGATCCATCTCGCCATATCGCAGCGTAGTTTCCGGGGGCCAGAGAAATATAAAAGACCTAATTGATATTCCGTCATCGTTAAAATGTATTCGTTGAAAATTACTTATAACCCAAAAAATATGTTTGATTCTATTATACTCTTAGTTAGTGTTTAGAGATACATCTTCTATTATATTTTATTTTAATATTTTATCAGAAAATAACAAATGAGAATTGATTATTTCAGTTGCATTTAAGGCCACTATAATAATTTAAAAAATGGAAATATAAATGTTAAACTCGCAGAAATGTTTAAGCCAAGAATTTCAAAGAAACGTTTTTAGATAAGTTCACAGTGAGGAAAATTGGAAATTTTAAAATCTTAATAAAAAAAAATGAACAAATCTTCTAACGCCGTCGGCTAATGATGAAGTGGACAAGGAGAAAAAAGTAATTTTGCAAACTATTGTCATTTAGTTCATAAAATATATTTATTGTCAGCACTTTAACTAAATTACTTGGAAACATTTTTTGGTTTATGACTAATTTTCGAGTCTTTTTTAGATTTTAACAGGAAATTGAATCCTTTTAATCGAACTCAAGACGCTAGTTCTTTCAACTTAAAAAGGAAACTATGGAAACTTCAAATATTTAAGAAGAAAAAAAAAATCATTCCTTACATATTATATAACAAAAATATAGGAATTCGCGTTCTAATTAGGAATGATTTCACAATACGAATTTATTTTTAAATTCTATCCAAAAGAAAATCAATAAAATACCTTGATATGATTTGTAAAAAGATACAAAAAATGAAATGACTGCATAGGATTTTAAATAGCAAAATTTCCTGTTTCAATAGAAAAATATTACTTGTTAAAAAATTGAATAAAAGCCCAGAATAATGCACATTTATTCTTAGATGACGCTAGCGAAATTCCAGACTATATTGACTTCGATTACAGCCGAGGCAACTATATCAATTGACAGCTCAAAGCCATCTCTTGCTATACAGCACGTATTTACTCCAAACAACTATAATGCCTAAAACATCCAAATTTTAATTTTATTAAATTATTTATTTCAAATCCAATGTTCAATAGTGGTTAAAGTTAGAATTTCTTAAGTCTTTAAAAAGACTGTTTTTTCTACAGTACATTTTTAACCATGTTTACTGCAACTCTAAATTCAACTAACGTAAATAAGTTGAATATTGAAACTTCATATCTTTGGTACTTAAGATATCCATTTCGCCGGAAATCATTATATAGGGATTGAACAATGCATCACCATTGTGGAAAGTAAATTATTTCAGATGAGGAAAGTCAAATGCAAAATTGTATTTCTTCATAAGAAATATCTAATTACTTATGCCCAGAGCCATGCTTTTTATGCAGTAAAAAGCGTCGAAATATGCCATATAATATGTAGTAAAAAACTATAAAATAAGTAGCAACATTTGCAGCATAAATTCTAAAAATATGCTGTTAAACAATTGTAATATTCAATGATATTAATGTGTTTACAATAATCCGCAGGAAAGAAAGTGTAGGAGTCAATTTAGAAATGAAAACAAAATGATTCTAAATTTTGTTAAATCTGAAACAAAGGGGCCCGGTATGGCTATGCGGTAAAGCGCCATACTCCCATGCCGGAGCTGCGGGTTCGAGTCCCGCCCTGGGTGGTGCTTTTCTTTCGTATGAGAAGTATCAACCAGTGCCATGGGTGTTAGTATGGGCAGTATAGGGCTTCAGTGGAAGCCTTGAAGTCCCAAAAAAAGAAAAAAAAATCTGAAACAAACATATATTTCCGATAACAACATTAAACGCATTTAAAAACTAAAATATAAAAAAAAAATCTGGTGCGTGCGCGCAACACACAACTTTCACTTACAAACTTACTTAGATTAGAAATTGATGCGTTTTGTTAAATGCCACTTCTCAAATGAACAGAACGGCTTTAATTATGAAAAATGGTCTGTCATTAAAGGCGTACTCCGCTTGCGCTCAACGAGTTTTATGAGTTGACTGAATATTTTTCTTTGTTTCTCCTCTATATGTTTCCTTGATTTTTATCTTATCTCATATTTAGCCATTTCTTATTTTTAGGCAAAACAAAAGACAGATAATTTCTCCATATAAACAAATACAAAGGTACTTTATGGGAAAACAAAAAAGGCCCCTTCCCCATTTAAGCCCCCTCAGAACATTTTAATAATGATAAAGCTTACCTGATATTAAAGAACACCTAATGTTCATTAAACACCACGAATTTGATGAAAATCGTTAAAGCCGTTTTTGAGAAGGTCGAAAAAAATGTAAAAATTGGTTAAAAAGTTATAAAATAAAGTGCCCCCTCCGTAAAACCAATTTTGATGAAATGTTGGCTATCACATCTTTGGCATATACATACATCAAATACCCAGTTTGATCAAAATCGTTAAAGCCTTTTTTGGGTAAATAAAAAAAACACGTGAAAATGATACAAAATTTATTAAGTAAAGTCCCCCCTCCGGTTGATCAATTTTGATGTATATGTTGGCAATCGCATCTTTGGCATACACATACATCAAATACCAAGTTTGATCAAAATCGTTAAAACCGTTTTTGAGTAAATAAAAAAAACATGTGAAAATGGTACAAAATTTATTAAGTAAAGTCCCCCCTCCCGTAGATCAATTTTGATGAAAATTTTACAGTCACATCTCGGGCATATAACTACATCAAATACCAAGTTTGATCAAAATCGTTAAAACCGTTTTTGAGTAAATAAAAAAAACATGTGAAAATGATACAAAATTTATTAAGTAAAGTCCCCCCTCCGGTTAATCAATTTTGATGAAATTTTTACAGTCATATTCGGGGCATATAAATCGATCAAATACTCAGTTTAATCAAAATCGTTAGAGCCGTTTTTGAGAAAATCGAAAAAAACGGAAAAAGTTATTAAATAAAGTACCCCCTCCCTTCGAGCAATTTTGATGAAATTTTTGATGAAGTTTTTGAGCTAGTCTGTTCACATACACACACACACACACACACACACACACACACACACAGACACACACAAACACAGACCATTTCGCGGGACTTGGTTATTTCGACTCAGGGGGTCCCAAAACGTGTATTTCCGTTGTAAACCGGAAGTCGAAAATTTTCACGATCGCAATACTTCCACTTACTATATATTTCATATATAGGTAAGTGAAAGTAAAAAGCAAACCTACTAGTTAACAAGTGTCGACCCGATTTAAATTTAAACATTTGAACATCATTTTTTATATATATATAAAAATGATGTATTAACATCGTGTCCCGATATTTGTCGGAGGTAAAATCATAAACTACTCAACCGATTTTGATGAAATTTTGCTCATTGTGTGTAGTTTTGTCCAACTTAGAAGATAGGATAGTTTTTATCTCGATTGATGGCCTCTATTTTTCTTTTTTTGCAAATTAAATGCTTATTATACTACGTTGAGCGTGATTATTTGTAAGCTCTATAAATCTCCAACAGATGGCGGTGGAAGTTAATTTATTGACACAACACTTCACTTTCTTTCGATATTTAGGGTGGTTAAGCATAAATCTATTTTTTTCGGCTTGTACTAGGAAAATCTGTGTTTTTTTGTGCAATGCAAATACGTGTCGCCTTTTCACGTGTGGGGAAAACATCGAATCTATTTGTTTTACCAAAAGACAGGTTAGCCAAAATCATCGTTCACTTATTAGTATAAACTCCGGATACGGATCTCATATTATCATGTGTTATATTCTGATATTTCTATATTCTAACTGTCTATTTTGATTGTACTAAATCCTGTTGCAATTACATTCTTTATTAGTTTCTTTTACATGTCTCATTCGTTAACACATTATGGTCATATTTAAGATGTAAACAATAAAAACTTTAACCATCTAAATTCTTTACCAAACAATTTTAAATTTGGCGTAAGGTTCTATTTTAAATGTCATTGATTTTTAGATTAGGTAAAACTTTTTTAACTTTATCAGTGAATTTTGATTTGACTTGAAAAGAATAGGTTATATGTAATTATATCTATGCATTATAGCAACAGAGTCAAGCAACGGGTGGAAGGGTCTGCTCGTATTTTGATAAAAAGAAATCTGTCCTGTGTCAAATATCTTAGAAGTAAATTTAATCTGAGCCAAAGAGATTTTACGGTTGATTATTTATCCACTAATTTGAAAGTATTTGTTGAAAAAGAAAAAGAGTTGTTTAGAGGAAGTCTGGAAGCCCGCAGTAACTCTAGCCCGCAAGACATTGACTTAATAAAAAAAAAAAAACTTTATATGAAAGATGACTACAAACTGTCCTTTATCATCGATATCATCAAAGCCAGGGGGGAGCTGCTGAAGCTTAACTATGGGCCATGGGACAGCAAGCGTAATCGTAACTGCAGCCTGCGCAATGCGAAGCACTTAGAAGCAATAAACCATTTTATTGGTAGTTGCACTGTCTTAAGGAACTATAGGGCTAAGTGGTTTAATGCTTATACTCTTACTGACACGGAAGCAATCTCATATTTAAATGGTAAAGATTTAGAATTTAAATGGTAAAGATAATGATAAAGATGGTAAATGGTAAAGATGTTATTTAAATGGCAAAGATTGGGCTTTGCCCAGCGGTTATTTTAGAGAGGCATCTTCCTATCTTTTTTTTTTAACAGAGCAGTTCAACTTCCCAGACACTACTAACGATTTTCCGTAATATATTTACCAATATACCACTATAATACCACTATATATTACACACTATATATAATATACCACTATACGAGTATGTTATACACCGAATTCTCCGACCACAACTAGCCATGATAATCTTTTACTTTTTACTCTTAAATCTTCCTTTCAGAAATTGCTAGTTCTTTTTGTTATTAATAGCAATTGGAGGCTATTATTATTTTTCTGTACTACTAATATATTTATTTATTTATTTATTTTTTTTTTTACTTTCACTTACCTACATATAAAATATATAGTAAGTGGAAGTATTGCGATCGTGAAAAATTTCGACTTCCGGTTTTCAACGGAAATGCACGTTTTGGGGTCTCCTAAGTCGAAATAACCAAGTCCCGCGAAATGGTCTGTGTGTGTGTGTGTTTGTGTGTGTGTGTGTGTGTGTGTGTTTGTGTGTGTGTGAACAGACTAGCTCAAAAACTATAAACCGTGCGACCCTGAAATTCGGTATTTAGTGTATGTATATGCTCGCGATGTGACAGCAAAAATTTCGTCAAAATTGGTAAAAGGGAGGGGGAACTTTATTTAATAACTTTTTATTTTTTTTCGATTTTCTCAAAAACGGCTCTAACGATTTTGATTAAAACTGAGTATTTGATGTATTAATATGCCCGAGATATGGCTGTAAAAATTTCATCAAAATTGATCAACCGGAGGGGGGACTTTACTTAATAAATTTTGTATAATTTTCACGTGTTTTTTTTATTTACTCAAAAACGGCATTAAAGATTTTGATGAAACTGGTTATTTGATGTATGTATATGCCCGTGATATGATTGTAAAAAATTTCATCAAGATTGATCAACCGGAGGGGGGACTTTACTTAATAAATTTTATATCATTTTCAGGTGTTTTTTTTTATTTACTCAAAAACGGCTTTAACAATTTTGATCAAACTGGGTATTTGATGTATGTATACGCCAAAAATGTGATGCCCAATATTTCATCGAAATTGGTCAAACGAAGGGGGCACTTTATTTCATCCACTCTTTTACAACTTTTTACATTATTTTCGATTATCTCAAAAACGGTTTTAACACTTTTCATTCGTCAATCAACAACAATTCACCGTGTTAAATGACAAGTAGGTGTTCTTTAATATCAGGTAAGCTTTATTATTATTAAAATGTTCTGAGGGGGCTTAAATGAGGAAGGGGTCTTTTTTGTTTGTTTGTTTTTTTTGTTTCCTATAAAGTACCTTTGTTTTTGTTTTATGGAGAAATTAACTGTCTCTCGTTACGCCTAAAAATAAGAAATGGCTAAATATGATATATGATAAAAATCAAGTAAACATATAGAGGAGAAAAAAAGAAAAATATTCAGCCCACGCATGTGTAGTACGACTTTAATGACAGACCATTAAAGCCGTTCTGTTCATTCAATGGAAATTAGTTGTTTTATGGTAACTAAATGAAACATCAACAAGTACATAGAGAATGATAAAATCAGACTACTTGGAGTACTATGCTTTCACTGCAGAATTATCAGAAGAAAAACTTTTATTCAATAATAAAAGAAATTAGTGGTTTTTATAGAGCAAATAAAAACAAAAATAAGTAATGAATGTGGAAGTAACTTTGAGAAGTGGCAATTAACAAAACGCATTAATTTCTAATCTAAGTAAGTTGGTATGTGAAAGTTGTGTGTTGCGCGCAGGCACCAGATTTTGTTTGTTTGTTTTAACGCCACTTTATGCCACGAAGCCTAATCGGAGGATGCTACAGTGGGAGTCCTTAATTTCTCTCTTCTTTAGGCTATTATTAACTTACTCTAGCTTATTTTTATTTTATTAAATTTGAACTCCTGTGAACTGGTGTTACCCAATGCGGTGTTTTTAGTGAGGTTTTCATATTTTACTTCTTTCTTTTTTCTTTATATAAATAAATACATTTTTATGTATTACAGTTAATTGCCACTGTGAGAATTATTAAGGAACATAAGTCCAGTAAATTGAACATGGAAGCCTCTATGAAAAAAAAACATTCTTCGTATTTTTTTTAATGTTTTTAAGCAATTTATATGAGAAGATATAAATGTAGGAAAAAACCTATTTCAAAGGTGTCGGTAGTTAATTTTGCATTACTACCAATCTAGTATACTTTGGGTCACTTTCGGGTATCTAAGTTTTAAAACTGTGAAACGCCGCCTACGAGAAAAGATTAATTTGACATATTGACCTTTAATTGTAATATTAAAGGTTCTTGTTTACGGGAGATGTCATATTATCTCAAAAATATGAAAACATTCAATAACATACAAATATATAAAAGAAAAAGTTCTTTAATTCCTCTGATGTTATAATAACTTTAAAATAAAATGTCGGGAAAGGTTGTACAGTCCCCGAAAAAAAAATATCTGAAAAAAAAATTTAAACCCTAATTATAAGATGAAATGAATATAAAAACCGCTGCCAAACAGCGTATAAATTTTTATGTTAAAATTTTCCTGACATCAGTCCTAAAATTATTTTGAAATAATTTGTGTGGTGCAAATTATAACGTTTTATATTTTCGGACCAATTTAAAATAACTTAATTTTTAATTGTCCATTTTAGATTAACAATTTAAAATAAAGTAATGTTCCATAATTAAGCTTTATTTATTAATATTCTATACTACTTAAAGCTTTTTTTTTTTTTTTTTTTTTTTGTATGGAGGATTGTATTTAATAAGTGCTATGAAAAATACAGTAATGGAAATCCCTTCGCAAAAACAGCAAAAAGATCTATAAATGTTTTAAATCGTTGTGTAAAAAAAGTTATTTTGTTTTGTATTAATTATTATTATTAAAATGACACTAAAATCAGACAATAAATATTCAAATATTATAAGTACCTTTTTGAAAATAAGGAAAAAAAAATATACTTTAAAAAATCAGCAATTTAATTTTCTGATTGACGTTTAGTCTTTTAAGGCAATTTCAAACAAATCCGCTTTTAAAAACACACTAGATATTTATTCTCATGTCACAGTACATAAAAAATAACTTCTTTGTTTTTTTTTTTTGTTTTTTGGAAATTTATAATATAATGAAATCATAAACCATTTTCGTGACAAAGTATGTTAGAATGATAATTAGTAGAAAATAATTTTTCCTTCATAATACTTATATTTATTGGTATAATCATTGACTAATTAAATTTACAAAAGAAGTTTTTAATATAAATAGAATTTGGTATTTTTATTACTAAAAGGTGTTTATGTTAGTGAATTATATATTCTGGTATATTGGTCATCATATGTACAAGTAATTAATTGTATATGTAGATATATATATATATATATATTTATATATATTATAAGTTGCCAAATATAATGACGCTTTTTACCGAAAATAATATCTTTATATAAATGATTATATTATTTATTTCTTAATCCTTATAAATAATGTTCCTACCTGAACTAGATGCCGCCAAGATATCTTGGTCTCCTGGATTTGGGGATGTACGGACAAAATCGTCCTAGACCTCTAATGACATCCTGTCAAACTGGGTCATACACATCACGTAAACAATACTATCAGTGTATCCGCAATCCTCAGTACAATTTTCACGTTTTTCCCTCCAAAATTAACTTTTTGATTAACAAGGAAAAAAAAAAAAAACACTGAGACCGATGTGTCTACTTTAAAAAATATACACTGTATTTTATTCTATAAAAATATATTAGAAGTTTCGAATAATTGTTTTTTTAATGAGTGTTTTTTTTTTGCTAATTTATTTCTTTTCAGTATTTTGTATATTATTGATCTTTCTTAATAAGGATTTTAAATATAATTTACCCGAAAATAGGAATCGTACACGACTGGTAAATTGTAAATATCGGATACGACAGAGTGGACGAGGAAACAACCCGCCGAGTAAGCTCTTTGCGTCCAGACTGAGGCAGCGAATTGAGCTCGCGCATGAGCACACCACTCCAAGAGATGGATGACGTTCTTCCACTTCTTCACCACTCTTAAGGGTTTCTAAGAACTGGAGGTGTTCTTGGCGTCTGACATAATGTACTCATACACTTTAACAATGATTATTAACAGATTTTTATGACGCGTAAAATTTACATAGAGCTAAAAAAGTTTATAAACTTATATTAATCAAAAATAAATTATCGCTGTAGTCTAACCTCTCCAGGGATTTGAAATTTTATGAAAAATTTGTGTATAGTTGATTTAAAAATTTGTTTGTGTAGTATACTCTCTCCAGGGATTTCAAATTTTATGAAAAATTTCGAATCTCACTAGGAGTTACTTAAATGTAATCATGTATTCACGGGCGTCCGCAGGATTTTTTCTTGGGGGAGCTACCTTATAAATTTTTTGACGGGGGGAGGCAAGCTGTAAAATTCTTCAATTAATTTATCAAATAAACGTTATTCATATTTGACAATTAAAAACTTACTTTATATAACACTTAAAGAGTATAATGATTAATACGATTTTTTTAATTTCTGTTTTTTCTCTATTTTTTCCAGGGGGGCAGCTGACCCCTCTGCCCCAGTGTAAAATAAATTATATTGATTGAATGATATATTGGGGTGTAATACAATATAAGTTGTGTGGCCAAAACCAGGTCTGAGGCCGAAACTCAGCTTCGGCTAATAATTTGGTTTCTGTCAGACACTAGTAAGAAACTAATTCTATTCTTAATATGTAAATAACTCATCACGCGATAACATGATGGAGGTTGAAAATAATGTTAATATCGTATTAAGATGGAACAATAAGATGCAAGAATCTGTTTTAATGATGAAACCTTCTCTATTTTACTAGCCTGCCCCCTAGACGAAATCCTTGTCCGTGAACCTAACACACAATAAAAAATTTCAATTTTCTCGACTCTTTAACATTTGACTATTCGCTCAATGGTATCTACAATTTTCATAGCAATACAACTTTATTTTATTATTAACCACGATATTATATTTATTAATGTATACATCAATGGGCGTCCGCATGGGTGGAGGCAGGGGAGGTCAGCTGTTCTATTAAGAATAGAATTAGTTTCTTACTAGGGAAACTTTGTGTACCCCCTCAGTTGACCTAGAAGGGAATTAACGATTTTTAGATCTACACAACTGGCCCAGTTGTGGTCTTGATGCCAAATTGTTTCCATAACCTTTGAAATATTTGTGTATTCTTCTTTCAAACTCGTCGAATGTGCAATAGGTACGGATCCGTACTTGTTACCGTTATGGAGCAAAACACACTTTATACTTCTTTTGCTGCAGTCCATAAAAAGACACCGATCCCTAGGCTTGTAGTTTTTCAAAACCATCAGTTGCAAAAGTCCACTAACATCTTTACAAAGGACTAAATCCTGCACTTGAGGAAAATATGGTAACAGATTCTTTTCTTGGGAACGATAAAGAAGCCTAAAAGTTAAAATCTACCTCCGATAACATGCTGATAGTAATAAAAATTCATAGAATGTATCTAAATAATAAATTATATAAACCGGTGACGCCATCAATAAACAGGAAATTTATCTGACCCGGCCCAAGATTCAGTGAGCCCAAGTGATCCAGGGAAGCCACTGAATAATCGAGTTTTAGAGGTTATAATATGAATAGGGATTGATAAGGATATATTAATATTGATAAGGATGGCTTATATCATTTATAAGTTCATTGATGTTATGGATTTATCCAGTGATAAAAAATATAATTTTTGATTTTTATAATAATTATTAAAAAATATTAAGTAAATGTCTAACTTTCAACAAATAAAAAATATATGTTGATTCAAGAAGCTGAGAAGTTATGACTCCATGAAATATTGCTTGTTTCCTTTTTTTTTTTTTTTTTTTTAAAAGAAGTGCATTATTACAGCCCAATATTATTAATCACTCAATATAATTTATTTAACAAACTGGTTAGCCAGTCTTAATTAAAATCTAAATTGTGTGAAGAGAAAAAAAAAATTCCTTTTTTCCTTTAAATTGTAAAGATATCATTAAATAACTACTTACTTACTGACTGGCTCTACAGTCCAGTGTGAACTTTGGCCTCCTTCACGATCTTTCTCCAGACTTCTCTGTCCTGCGCTTTACCTCTCCAACTCTCCACATCAGTTATCAAGATTTCCTAGGTCGTCTTCTTTTCCTTTTTCCAAGGAATTCCTCTCTAAGTATTCACTTCACGTTGACGTTATCAAGCAGTTTCTCTAAATGTGCCATCCAGCCAATTCTTCTGACCTTCGCAAAGCGCACGATTTCTTCATGCTTCATTCGCTCATCCAACTCCTGATTCGTACTTATCCTTCAATCTCCTTGTGCGTCTTAGGGACCGAGTATTGGTCTCATTATGTTTTTTTCAAAAATCCACAGAGCCTGCTGGTCAAGTAATTTCAGGGTACATGTTTTGGCTTCATAGCACACAACTGGTCGGATCAAGATTTGTATAGCTTGAGTTTCGTATACCTACCTGGACAGGAGCTTAGATTTAAAAGTTGTAACTTGCAACATCCCTCTTATCTCTGGACTATTGAGATGTGCACAACTTTTTTTTAGACCAAAATACGTGAAAATCTCCACATCTTCAAAAACATGAAATTTAAAATTCATAAAAATTAAAACTATCCGGCTTTCTTCTTGAGTCTGAGGCCGATACTACCATGTACTTGGTCGATGTCGGTAGAACTTTAACTAAAACGTTTTCACTTCTATCTAAGACTGAAATGCCATCAGCATATACCAAAATCTGTCTTGTAATTCCCAAATAAAATCCCAAAATATATGTGACATCTAGAATAGGGGATGAAGAGAAGAGATTGGCTCGGCTTCGAAACGATCTCGTTGATGCAGTAGATAGCGTACAGCGTATGTTACGTTGGAGACCCTGGTTCGACTTTCGGCCGTGGCCAAAAATAAAATATTTAAAATATATACAGATAAATTAATGCAGTTTTTGTTTTTTTGCTTCTGAGGTTTCTTTAGCTTTTAGACCGTTTCAGAAATAATAGATGGATTTGAATTATTTAATTTGGCAGAAACAACGTCGAAATTTAATTTAATATAATAATTATTTTTTAAATCTCTTTAAATCTATAAGATAATGTAGGCGGGTATTCTTTCTCGCAAATAAATCGACCAGCGGGTAATCTATGAATGATAGAATAATAATCGGGGTGGGAGGGGGGGGGGGGGTTCTGATGTAACTGGTCGCTCTCATTACACGACTTCATCTTCTTCACATGAAAAATTCAACTTGAGGTCCGCTATTACTCTTTACATTAATCGATTAGTCTTCGAAGGATGAAGTCAAATTTACTAACGTATTTTATCTCTTTTCCGTGATAGCGCGACGGTTTTTAGTATTTTTTCTATTATGTTTTTGTCAAATCCAATTTCGAAGAAAAGTTGTCCTTCACTCCTAACGTGCAATAGACGAACCTGATTGAAAAACTAAATATTACTAATTATTGCTGCACATTATGATAAATTAATACACGTTTGTATGATAGTTGTTATATGGACAAAGTAAATAAGAAACGAAAAAGTACATAATATAAGTTAAATGATGTAAACAAAAGTTATAGAGGAAATCATAAGAAAAGGGCATTGAGGATTGAGTCTCTGATTCCGTTGCTGTAGAAAATTCATGGTCTCTCGAATTCCTAAATACAGTAAACCCTCATTATTACGAACTCGGATATAACGAAAACCTCGATGTAGCGAACCAAAATGCTATCCCCCTAAAATTACCATTATATTTCTGTTCGTTATATTCGTTATAGCGAAATCCTTCGGTTAGTGCGAACTACGAACTAAATTTGATGCCTGATATTTATTTGATATTCTGTTATAACGATCTGCTAGAATTGTTATTAATTTTTTTTTTTTACTGTATTACGTAGAATGAGCGCGGGAAGACGAAGTAGCACCAGTTACTAGAATTGAGGTGTTTTTTTACTCTTAACTAATCCGATTTCCTTTTGCTCTCTCTCTGATTCCATTGACTTTTTTCTCAAAACTAGCTCAGTTCTGTTTGGAGTTCTGTATTATTCGAATCAGTGATCTGTAGTCGTTTATACTGTTTTTTTTTTTTAATACACAATGAGTTCGTTGGTAGACGTGTGTCACAAACGTAAATCCTTATCAATCGAGGGAAAATTAAAAATTCTCCTGGATATTGAATCGGGAATTCTAAGTAAGAAAACCATTTACAGAAAAATATGGAATTCACAAATCAACATTGTCCCTTATAAAAAACAAAGATAAAATAGATTCAACCGCAGCCCAAGGATTAACTTCAGCATCAAATAAACGACTGCGCTCTGCGGCTCATGAATATTTGGAAAAAAATTGATAAATTGCTTTAAACAAATGAGATCTCAAATACCTATCTCAGACCCTCTTATTAACCATTCCGTATTATTCGAATAATAAGTTAACACGTTGAGCGCCAAGCGGTACGATCGTACCGCTGTTGGACTATTGGCTGGGGCCGAGGCGGTCCCCAGGTACCGCCCGCTCCCGCCAGCTAAAAGATTGTTCTGGGCCAGGGGACCGCCTGCCGAGCGTGATTTCAAGGCATATTGGACCGCTCCGGCCCCGAACAATTCGCCAATGCAATTGGCCCAAATGTTTTTTTTTTTTTTTTTTTTTTTAATTTGGGGGGTATAAATAAATAAAATAAATTAATTTTATTTAATTTTTTACATAACAAAATATCTTATTTATTAAAATAACATATTTTAAGGGGACAAGGATTGACGTCGCGGTCATAACCGGGCAGCCCCCGTACTACTATAGGTAGCGGGCTTTACCCTGGGGCCGGGCGGTACATACGTACCGCTCACAAAATTATTGTTTAATTGCCAAAATTAAACTTTTTATTTATTTCTTTTGCAATTTTTGTATCATTCTAATCATATTAAAGTTATAAATTAGGAAAAATTGCTTTGGCCCCAGGCAAAAGTACATCATCTTTTCCCTGGCGCTCAACGTGTTAAGGCTAAAGAACTCTCAAGTGAACTTGGTAATTAAATTAATGAATCTCATTGTTTATTTAATATTTAGTTTAACTAAAAATAAATTACATAAATGCGTTTTAATTTAACTAGTTCTAATGAATGAATTTCATTCTAAATATGATCAAATTAGTGCGGGCATTGGCTAAAAAAAAGATGGAAAAAAAAAGAATCCTCGGTTATAACGAACCTCGATATAGCGAACCCTGAATATCAAACCCCCTACCAGTTCGCTACATCGAGGGTTTACTGTAGTACGTCACCTCTAATTGTGAACTTATTATCTTCTTTAGATTGTTTCCAAAAGGTCCTTTTTTGTATGTAAGCCATAATTTTTTTGATACTAGATGATATTCGATGATTGAGGTATGATTTCAAAGGTGAGAAAAATGATCAGCTCCCCCAGAAAACGTCAGGTGAGCTTTGAATAAGAGAATACTTTACTTGTGCATAACTGATAAACTATCGATTTTTTTGTCTATATATGTCTGTATTGTCTTTGTCAGTATGTGTACAAAAGTAAATGATCTCCGCATATATATATAAACGAAAAAATAATCATGAAAACCGGAGTACTTGTTATGAAGTTGCAGCCTTGTGAATTCTGTTGAATTCGTGAAGGCAATAAGGCCATTGATTAATATGGTATGCGAATTAAGGTCTGGTCACACACCGTTCAAACTTGACCGACACTGGGTCAACCGATCGGTTACTATCTATCCTTGGTAAATGAATCAGATTCGTACACGCCCGTGCTGCGGTGCAGTTGTGTGTGATCAGACCTTTATTCGTAAGGGCCAACTAATTATTATTTTATCCTTTCTCAGAACCAAAAATAAATTGGGATAAATGAACTATAACTAATAAAAAAAAAAAAAGGCTAATTATACGAATTGACTTGTAAACAACGAGCTAGAATATAAGTTGTACCAAGAATCCCTTCAAAATACCACAAGAATCCTCTAATCGGATAGTATTAGTATTATGATAAAATTGCATTTGGTATATCCCGGTTCGACCTTGGGAATTTCATTTTTCTAATAAACGTGAACAATTCTATAAACAAAAAATCTGGTGCGTGCGCGCAACACACAACTTTCACTTACCAACTTACTTAGATAAGAAATTTACGTGTTTTGTTAAATATCATTTCCCAAAGTCACACATTTTTCTACATTCATATCTTATTTTTATTAATCGTTAAAGCCGTTTTTGAGTAAATAAAAAACCCCGTGAAAATGATACAAAATTTATTAAGTAAAGTCCCCCTTCGGTTGATCAATTTTGATGAAATTTTGGCTATCACATATTTGGCATATACATACATCAAATACCCAGTTTGGTCACAATCGTGAAAGCCGTTTTTGAGTAAATAAAAAAAGCACGTAAACATGATACAAAATTTATTAAGTAAAGTGCCCCCTGCGGTTGATCAATTTTGATGAAATTTTTACAGACATATCTCGGGCATATAAATAGATCAAATACTAAGTTAAATCAAAATCGTTAGAGCCGTTTTTGCGAAAATCAAAAAAACACGTGAAAATGATACAAAATTTATTAAGTAAAGTCAACCCTCCGGTTAATCAATTTTGATGAAATTTTTACAGTCATATCTCGGGCATATAAATGCATCAAATACCCAGTTTGATCAAAATCGTTAAAGCCGATTTAGAGTAAATAAAAAAAACACGTGAAAATGTTACAAAATTTATTAAGTAAAGACCCCCCTCAGGTTAATCAATTTTGATGAAATTTTTACAGTCATATCTCGGGCATATAAATAGATGAAATACTCAGTTTGATAAAAATCGTTAGACCCGTTTTTGAGAAAATCGAAAAAAACCTAAAAAGTTGTTAAGTAAAGTACCCCCTCCCTTTAAGTAATTTTGATGAAATTTATGCTGTCACATCGCGGGCATATACCTACACTAAATACCCAATTTCAGGATCGCACGGTTTATAGTTTTTGAGCTAGTCTGTTCACACACACATACACACACACACACACACAGACACACACACACACACAGACCATTTCGCGGGACTTGGTCATTTCGACTAAGGGGACCCCAAAACGTGTATTTCCGTTGAAAACCGGAAGTCGAATTTTTTCACGATCGCAATACTTCCACTTACTATATATTTCATATATAGGTAAGTGAAAGTAAAAATACAACAAAAATAACACAAAACAATTATTATTCTAAAGCTTTAGGATATACTATATTTTTAGTTTAGGTCTTTAATTGAACCTACTCTAGAGCTTGTAACGTAAAGTTGACCTTGAGAAAACCATCGGGTTTCTAACTCAGGTCCTCACAGTTAAAATCGGGTAAATCTTTTCGCCAAAACCGATTGTCAATTTAGCCACTTTAGCGGGAAAATGAATTACGCTCATTTTCCAAAACCTGCAATTAAAGAGGGTAACTCCAAATAAAAAATGTTACATATAATAGTTGTAGAATATCTAACTCTGTGTAAAACGATCTCATATATTTCAAAATTAGCACACTCCTGTGGAGACAAAGTAATTAAAACGTGAACGTATTTTGCGCCTAGTGGTCTGAAATCCGTGAAATTTATTGGGATTTTTTTTCAGTTTCTCGCATGTAATTCGGCAAATACAGATCACAAAGTATTGCTTTCTTCTTACTATAAGAGGCTAAACTATTGCAAATAGAATGATACATTTGAAGTTTAAATTGAGTGGTTTAGCCGGGTTCGGTACATCACAAATCTGTAATTTTTACGATTTTGGTGGAAACCGTGTTCCAACGCCTCTAACTCAAAAACACCTAGTTGCAAATGAAAAATGTTTTAGATGAAAGTTACTGAGCATCAATTTACCCCCTGGAACTCCGTACTTTCCGGGGATTCCTTTGAATTTTTGATATAAATATTTTTTTTCAGGGAATAATAGAAATAAAAATCGATTTTTAGCCTTAATGATCGAGTTTTTCTACGATACATCATAAATAGGTGCCGTTAGAAGGGATTCGTGGTAAAGGCCGATAAAAAATTAAAACTAAATTTTTAAATTTTATTACCGAGTATTTTTCAGAAAAAACGACACCGTTATTGTATCCTTTTAAGTTCGGGACAGCTTATATTTCTTTATTCAAGTCAATAGTTCAGGAAATCTTGATCAGATTGTTATGTATTCTGTGTTCGAATAGTCATATTTTTTATCCCAATCATAAACATTTTGAGTTTGAACGTGTATTTTTAAGAGTCGAAATTGTTCGCGATCGCGATAATTTCCCATATTCTATATTTGGTAAAGCAATGCTACTTCTAAAAACAGCGCCTTATTTGCCACAGCTAAAATTAGCAAAGCGGTACTTATACCTTGAATTCCTGTATATAGGGTATAAAACTGGTTCATAAATGGTTAGAATTGGTACTTTATAATATAATAAATATTACATATGTATTATATTTACAAAGTAAAAGAAAATGTATATTTTTCAAAAAATAAATAATATGCTTTTTAATTGCATATTAAATTAGTTGGATACCATCATCAGAAGATATATAACGATGTATTCACAGATAGAATATGTATGTAAGTATCTATAGAATGTATAATTTATATACTCCCTGATGTGGCCTCTAACAAGTTTAATCGATATAGAAATCGATATATTAATAATAAGAAATGTAGTGGGTTTGGACTAGGAGGAACCTATAAATTATGGAAACAGTATCCAACAGCCGGAGGAACTTGACCGTGACATTTTTCCTGGACAATGCACCATCGCCCTTGACCGCTTTCATGTCTGCCCTTCCGGAGCGATGTCCACTGGAAGACATTGATGGAAGATATCTACCACAATAAAAAAATAATAATTGGGTATTTCATAGGTGACAGTTTATTAAATAACGATGGCACAGCCCCCGCGTTCCAAAAAAATTTTATTGGTCTTATTTTCTGAGAATCGGAGCTTTTGAAAGAAGCAGGCGCGGAAAACTCGTAAAAGTTAGATGCGTAATTAATTTTTTTAATTCATCCCACTATTTTTATTTTGTCGAAATTTCGGGGGGGATTGATCCCCAATATCCCCCCCCTGGGACCGCCACTGGAAAGAAGATTTAAATTTTTTTTAGTTTACTTTATATAAAGCAGTGATTAGTTAAGCGGTTTCGCTTGATGCCTAATTCAAAGGTTTCTCTGAAAAAGGAAAAGAAAAAAATTGCTTCTCTCTAAAGCTCAAAATTCTGTATAAATGCCACCCTCAAAAATTTGGATGTCGCAAGCTGTGCCATACATTTTTCTTTTTGGGAATCCCAAAAGGGAAAGATGGTCGAGGGTGGCGTTCAAAAAATCTGTAAATATTATGCAACTATTTTTTTAAACAGCTGAGTTTCATCCATAGGAAGCTTGGAAAACCTATGAGATGATCAATAAAGAGAAACTTGAGTATTCATTAGAAGGATTTAAGTTTCAGGGTACATCTTTACAAAAATGAAATCGCTTTAAAGACCTCACAGTTACTGAGGATGTACTCAATATAAGTTATTTTTTAGATGTAGCAATAATTATCTATAATATTTTTCGAATGTTTCAGGGAGCTGCTTTTATGGAATAGTTACGTAAAAGCATTGGCGGATTCAGTGGGGGGGGGGGGGGGCTGTGGGGCTGCAGCCCCTCCCTTTGGAAAATTTTTCGTAATTTAAAGATAGAATTTAAAGGAAGCAATTGAAGAACAAATAATATGCAGAACAAGTCGGATTTTAGTTGTGGGAAAGGAACATAAAGGTAAAAGAGCTGATTAGCAGATCCAAATAAAGGGCTGTGGGGCTGCAGCCCCCCCCCTTTACGATCGGCTGGATCCTCTCATGCGTAAAAGTGATCAAAAGTGTAATATTCATAATTCCACAACAAACATTACATAAGATAAGACCAAAATAATGACAAATTGGACTGCTAGTAATTTGAAATGAAATGAAATAAAAAATAATTTTATTATCCTGGGATAATATTTAGTTACAAAGATTACTACTTTTCTATGTAACAATGGATATCGATATAATAAGTATGAACCAATTGTTAGCTTTGTTGCAAGAGCGTATTTAACGAAAGGCGATACTGTCAACACGGATCGATTTGACAACGAGCTGAAATATTGACGAGACCCTGAGCTCTCGACCATCTTTTCTTTTCTCTTCAATTATTTAACGGCCAATGGCGGTCTGTGGAAATCTATATTTCCATATTCCTCCGTTCGTGATCGAAATAACTCTACTCTTGACCTATTTGCTCTATCGATCGAATACCTTTATTAAAAAACAAAAAGGTGAGTAACTTACACTTCCCTTGAAACTTCTCTACTCCATATTGAAAAAAATATGCACGCTGGTGTTTATTCTAATGTACAGGGCCTCTAAAGAAAGGATTATTATAGTTGGGTAGTAGTAGATTTAAATGGTGGGGGGGGGATTCGAACGAAGCATTAGCGACTAATTTCATTAACAACTTCAATAATAAAAATACGTAGCATTATACGCACTCCAATATAATGTACATCGATTTCTTTGTTGACCTAATTTTTTTTTTTTTTGTATTCTAAATCAGTAAAAAAGACACTCTTACCTAATGAAAGACGAAGATTATAATTCCAAACAAATCACCTTCTTCCCACCTCCAATTAACAGTGGAGTACCTCAAGGCTCATCACTCTCACCAACCCTGTTTTCAATATACATTAACGATCTTACTGCATGTATTAACGACTCTCATTGCCATTATTTTACTGACGATTTTCAAATTTATCAATCATTTTACTGATTCCAAAAATGCAAGAGGATATAGAAAGCATTAGCTGATGGGCAGTAAAGAATTAGTTTAAGCTGAAATCGGTTCCAAGCAATTCATCAACTCTCTCCTTTATTATTCAGTACTTTACCTCAATATTGGAACTAACCATATTAACTCTTCTGTAAAGTTATTTCAATATACAATTATTCAAAAAATATAGAAGTTATTTTTGTTAAGTACCTCTCTCGGCACAACCATGATTCCCAGATTACTTTGAAACCATATCTATCCTAAAACAATTCCCAAGATTACTCGTGACTCTTTTCCATGCCTAGAATCCGCCATATTATTCCCCCACTTCAATTACAGTTGCTTGATGTAGGGAGGTCTGTGCACTGTGATGCGACTGAAAAGGCTGATGAATTGTTTCATATGATTTATCTATGGGTGCTAAAGGCGCTCTCACTTTACCAACTGTTACACCATAAACCAACTTGAAGTTGATTTATCCCACTTACCGGCAATAGTACCTTCTCAGTGTTTTCCTTTTTATTGTCCTTAATGCCTTACAACCTCGAGCTCCTTACTCCATGTTCCGCTCTCCATGGCAACTCTCAACTCTATTCCTTAAATTCACGGTTTTATATCCGTTGGTTTTTATGCCTTACCTGTTATTTTATACAAATCCGTGGATCATCATACAACCTTTTGGATAAAACAATAAAAGCAAATTTGCAGAAATGTTTAATGTTATTTATTTCAAAGAAGAAACATAGAAACATGACAGTGTCCTACAAAATTCTTGTAATTTTAAGACATTACTGGAAAAAAGTTTTACAGCAGCAGAAGCAACTCTTGAAATTAGAAAATTTAGAAGAGGAGATACGACTTTGGAAAGGAAGAAGGGCTCCGGGCGACCATTAATGGATATTGATGAGGTTCTGATGAAGGAAGCTGTTGAGTCAAATCCGTCCACAAGTACTCATAAACTTGCCAGAGAGTGTGGTCTATCGAAAGATGCCGTTAGTCCCCATCTTCTCTCCAAGGGGAAGGCGAAAAGGACTAATAGACTAGTCCCTCATGAACTTACACCTCAACAATCATCTAAGAGGAACATTTGAACCAAAGAAAAGTATACAGAACTTCATGGGCTTGAACTCCTGCCTCATTCCCCATACAGTCCATACCTCACACTATTGGGTTACTATTTGTTTCGATCCATGGCCCATTTTCTTCAAGGGAAAAAATTTGATAATTTTGCGGAAGTTGAAAATGCGGTCCAAGAGTTCTTTGACAGCCATCCCAAGGAATGGTATCAGCATGGCATCGAGCAATTGGCTAGCAGATGGCTAATGAAGGTAGATAGCCAATTGGTAGAATTGTATTTTATATCAAAGAAATAATAATATAAATATTTGGTTAAAAACGGTCATTTTTTTTATACACCCCATTAGTTCATTACTTTTAATAAACAAAGAAGATATATTCAATTTATTTTGTTAATCGTAAATAAAAAACCTTCATAATAGTAATAATAATATCTGGAAATTTAATATTTCTTGAATGTGTAATAATGAAAAATCCATCGATTTGTTTTTTTTTAACAAGGTTTGTATATAAGATTGAAATTATAGAAATAAAATTAATTACTTAAAAAGTAATTATGTCAATTTATACTATAAACTTATCTATGTAAGAGAATTATAACATGGTTTCAGGTACAAGATTGATTCCAGTTGTTGTTATGATTATTCTTAATCTTCTTTTTGAGGAAGTTTTATGTTATTTGTGATCTCTCATCTAACTCCTTTAGATCCTTCTGGGAATGTTATTGGGCATGTTTTCCTAGACCATATCTTTAATTAGTTGATTGTGGTACCATGAAGCTTATTCTAAAATCTTTTTAATTAAGTCTGTGAACATATGCATACACAGAGTAGATAGTGTAGAGTTATGTTATTGAAGTATCAAGTGGCTTTTTATTCTCATAATGTCTTATTGTCGCTTAAGTAGGAAGTGGAACAGTATAAATTGTTGATTTAATTTCTTTCATTTAGCAGTAATCAATGTGCCCATGTCATCCATCTATCAAATGTTAGGCCTTAGGAATGAATGTCCTTTGTCATTTGAAGGGATATGTTTGTTCTTTGTCAAAAGAGACTGGGGAACAGATCCTATTTATTATTTCGTTTAATTTAATTTCTTATTTTCCAAAGTTTGTTACAGTTGTGTTCAATCTACAGATGAAGATTTTTTAAAATGGGTATAGATTTGATGACTTCATTGTGCCTGTTATGTATGGACTCCTGGCACAACCCCCTTCTCAGCTCTTCCAACCCAGTAGGAAACCATTTTATATTGTTTAATAGGTTAAAGGCACGAAAATCAGTCTTTGGCTCATATCTTACGAAATATTATGTTGTTTTTTTTCATAAAGCATATATTTATATTATGTATATCGGACAAAATTCAAATTCATCAGATATTTGTAATGACTCAATACATTGTTATTGCATTGTTTATTAATTCAGTTTTGGGTTCTAGGTTTATGATTCTTGTTGTCCAACTTCACGTGATACTTTAAACTTTATGTGAGTAACAATTTAAACTTATCTGGTCAATCAATCTGAACTTATTATATTTTGTTTAATGGAAATTATTATTTTTTAATAAAGGTAAAAGAAAGAAATAAAATTACACCTAGTTAAAGTCATGCTGTGCCAACTGAGGATTAGACATTTTCAGCTCGCACATAGCAACCCACTGTCAGTGTGACATTACCACTTACTGCAAGAGCACCCATAATTTGAGAAATACAGGAAAATATTTGGTCTTTCTGATTGATAAAAGATAAAGTGAAGATTAAGAATAATCAATAGAACAACTGGAATCAATCTTGTGCCTGAAACCTTGTTATAATTCTCTTACATAGATAGGTTTATAGTATAAATTCAGATAATTACTTTTTAAGTAATTAATTTTATTTCTATAAACTCAATCTTATATAAAAACCTTGTTTAAAAAAAAAACAAATTGATGGATTTTCCATTATTACACGTTCAAGAAACATTAAATTTCCAGATATTATTATTACTATTATGAAGGTTTTTTATTTACGATTAACAATATAAATTGAATGTATCTTCTTTGTTTATTAGAAGTAATGAACTAATGTGGTGTATAAAAAAAAATGACCGTTTTTAACCAAATATTTAAATTATTATTTCTTTGATATAAAATAGAATTCTACCTACCTATCTACAATTCTACCAACTGGCTATCTACCTTCATTATTATCGCCCGGAGCCCTTCTTCCTTTCCAAAGTCGTATCTCCACTTCTAAATTTTTCAAACCAATTCTGCGCTGGTCGAGGACACCTTCCCCTTCGTATTTAATAATTTCACGAGTTGCTTCTGCTGCTGTGAAAATTTTTTTCCAGTAATGTCTTAAAATTACAAGAATTTTGTAGGACACTGTCATAAATAAATAACTAAGCTGAGGCTTTTTTGAAGTAGTCCAGTATTAGTAAACAACCTTAGAGAATGCTCTAAAGGGATTAAAAGTATTGGTAAATAATAAATAGCATTAAAATATTTAAAGACTTTTGAACTCTGGAATTTGATAAAAGGGTCTTTTTTTTTTTTTTTTTTTATACACCCTATTAAAATATTTAAACTTTCTTAAATATTTATACAGTATACAAAATAAAATAAACTGTATTCTGGGAAGAAGTCCCTTAAGAATAAAACAAATTTACAACAAATAAACTTATAACTGGACAAATAATTAATGTAATGGAGGATAATTAAAGTTAATATTCAAATTAAAAAAAAAAAAAAAAAAAAAAAAAAAAGCATCATATAAAGGTAGTAAATAGTTCTAAAAAGGCCGCAGCTGCCCTCCAGTTGTGAACACAGTGGATAAATCTTGTATCATTGGATTTATTATATATTTTCGTCTAATATCTCGTGAAGTATCTGGTCTGGTGTAATTCTAGCAATATGGCCATCTCGTAGTCGATCAACTGTCTTAACTCTTATAACATCAGGTTTCTTTTATAATTCCCTGAAATCAGCATTGGTTCGAATCCTCCTATTAAATACCTATAAAATAATAATAATAAGTTCGCATAAAATCCAGTGCATTACTAATTGACAATTTAATGATGTAGGAGCATTTATTGAAAACTTTTGAATGTATAAAAAATTAAGCAAGAGTTATATATTAGATTATATTTTATATAGATTATATTGTAATGTTTATTATAATAGTTTATAATGTAATATTTTATAATAAGAAATATTATATAATAGCTTATAAATGTAACAGTTGTATATTATAATTAATATCCAAGATATTTATTGAGAAAATCCATTTATTCAGATATTCAATGAATAATAAAATAGGAATTCAGTTTACTTAGTTATCCTTATTTAAATTACTTAGTTGAAATAACAGACAGAACTTAGTATGACCAAACAATATATACTCTAAATACAATAAACAAATAACACACTGATTTGAATAAAAATTAATGTTCTGTTATTTATTTTTATGATTTTAATATCAAGATAAGCCATAACTACATGTTTCATATGATTGTAAATATTGACAGTGATCAGCAAGTTTTTATATACTGTCAAATTAGAAAATGAAAAAATCAATAACTACCAGAAATGTTTCTAATATTTTTCTTTTTTTTAAAGGTATGTGTATAACTTATAAAAGTGAAAGTAAAACAAAAATAAAAACTTTAAATAATTCCAGTAGTAGAGAACATACAACAATGTTTAACCTCCATCACCGAAATAATCAGTTTGATATAGAAATTGTATGGTAAAATAGTGTTTAGCTGAAACCAAAAGTCATAGTTTATATAAAATTTAAGGTAGATCCCTGAAGACAAGAAAATACGGATTTCATTTTGGTTAAATACTTGACACCTGAAACTTTAATTTTTTTTTTTTTTTTTTTTTTTTTTTTTTTTCGAATCCCCTTAATAAATTTATTGTGTAATAAGAATACAAATGTTTTAAGTATATTAGAACCTTTTACTGTAACAGTGTTACATTTTAAGTCTATGTTGTGGTTATAATAATGTTTTGTTGTTACGTGTTTCTCAATGTTATTTACCTTGGAGTGATGGGGCTCACCCATATTTTTTGTTGGGAGTACCTACAATAATGATTAATCTAATTATCTTATTAACTAAAAATATCCTACTAACTTATATCCTAAAGGTTGAAAATAGAGCTGTTTTGCCAGCGAACTGGAGCTGGTGGCGGAGTCAGTGTGTTGAACAGAGGGTTCGATATGCCAGGCAATGAATCCAGAAATTTTATATGCCTTTTCTTGATGAATTCTGAAGTCTTTTCTAGCTCAAATATTTCATGCAGTTGTTCAGCTTTCATTTTTTTCATTGAAGTTGACCGTGTGATTTTCTTTAATATGCTGTTCTGAAATCGCTGCAAGTGTTTCAGTGTCCCATCAGTGAGGTGAGTGAAGAGAGGGGCTCCATACATAAGGGAGGGACGTAAGATCCTTTTGTAAATCATCAGCTTCAGTCTGAGTGACAGTGTCGGGGAAGTTAGGAGGTGATGAAGCCGGTAGGACTTAGTTCTTACGTACCGAACTTTATTGTATATATGGGCCGACAGTTTCATATGTCGATCCATCTTTATACCGAGGTAAACGATAGAGTGGGACACTGGCTCGGATTTCTGTGCTACTCGGAACATTTTGGGTAATCCTGATTTCTTCCCTTTCTGGAGTGCGAATACGACACAGTCTGTTTTGGATGCATTTACTTTTATGTTCAACAGCGCTAATTTCTCTATGACTGTTTGGCTAACCAACTCAGCATGTTTTAATGCGCGTGTTGGATTCATGCTCGAGCTGTAAATGGCTATGTCATCCGCGAAAGCTGCGATAGTAGCTCTTTTTTAGTTGTGTCCAATTATGTCAGCTGTGTAGATAGAGAACAGAAGAGGAGATAGGACTGCTCCCTGTGGCACACCGCAGGTGAGTTGTACAGTTCGGGAATGTTTATCCTGAACTTCAACATCTAGACTCCTGTTTTTTAGGAACGACACTATGATAGTATAGAGCTGTTCTGGGCATTCGAGGTCTGAAAGTTTCCGGCAGAGTATGTCGTCAGACACAGAGTCGAAAGCCTTCGAACGGTCTATAGATATCATAGCTGTCGCTATGTTTTTATTGAAGTTGTCACATATTTCAGATTGCAGTTTCATTAAGGAATATTCAGTGCTTAGTTGTGCTTGGAAACCTGTCTGTTCGAATGGGACTACAGAATGCTCGTCGCAGAAGGTCTTCAGATAATTTAGAATTATTTTTTCAAAAAATTTACGAGATGAGGTAAAAGACTAATGGGCCTGTAATGTTCCGGGTCGTCGCCTGTTTTTGCCGGTTTTAACAATGGAAAGAGAATTGCATGTTTCCATTGTTCCGGGAAATATCTTAGTCGTAGACAGGAGTTATACAGGTTTGTCAAGTGTACTATTCTTTAACTTATATATACTATTCTTTAACTTTAATTTATGTTTTACCCTGATATTTTATGATTTTATTTTAAACCCATTCGCTGAGCAGTTATATTTAATTTCATTAGCTAACTTTTGCTTTGTTTCACATATTTTAGACTATTACTCATTCTTTTATTAATTTATTTGATAGTTTTTAATTTATTTTATAAAAATTTTGTGGCAATATAAATAAATATGTTAAATCTGAAATTATTTAAATTATGATAAATAAACATGAAAAAATTCCGTCACCCTCAAATTTTCATTCAGTCTTGGATTTTTTTTAATTAGTATTGTTTTTGGTTGTTACTCGGCTCATTTGTTTCATAACAGTTTTCAGATTCGTTTTAAGGACAATCAAAAAAACCTATAAGTAAATTTTGGGAAGATTAAAAAAAAAAAAAAAAAAAAAAATTAAAAATTGCATTAAAAGTTTCGCCAAGGCTAGACCCTTAAAATTTCGTTAAACATCCAAAAATCCGACCATATTTCGGAGAAAATTCTACCGATTCTCATCAAATTTATAGGGTAAATAAAGGGCTCTAGAGTTACACATTTTTACCAAATCGAGATATTTTTACGTGTTCAGGAATCAACATAATATAAAGAAAAGTTTGAATTTAATTTTTATTTTGAGGACCATTTTTTACAAGAGCTTCCCGAGATAATACCATAGTTATTTGTATGGTTAGAAAAAGGAAGCTTTCTTCTATGCAACGAGCTCAAGAACGTAAAAATCGGATCAGCTCAACACCAGATGCAGACTTTTGAAACTACACATACAATTTTGCTGAAACATTTTTAAGCTGCTCCTGACAGGAAAAACAATTTATTTTTTGTTTTGGATGATATTTAAGACATCAGGGTTTCTTGAGGTGCTGAACTCAATTCTGCTATTCTTTTTTATGTGAAAAAATTTATAAAGCTAGTTTACTTGAAAACTTGAAGCTTTTTTTAAATTAAATTGAAGAAATATGAATAATTCTTTAACGATTGTATTTTTCCTTTAATCTACTCTCTAAAATAAATGAATTAGTGAAAGAATCATGGCGATATCATTTTCCAAACTCAAGATAAAAAATAAAGGATTTTCAAGGTATTTTATTTTATTTCTCAAAATCTAAGGCCCATTGGACGGAACGCTCTGACACGTGTCGACTATTTTTCGATGTAGAATCACCAGAAAAAAAATGGGCCCGATCAACGACCCCATAGCTGTGCCCTCCCCTTGTAAGTAAACAAAGAATGGCCAGTAAGAGGGACTTTGGTTCCTGGATTTAAGAATGTTGAGAAAAAGAGTTTAGTCAATCTTAAAAAGATTTTACTTCCGCCACTTCACATCAAGTTGGAACAAATGAAGCACTTCATCAAACCATTGCCTAAAGAAGGAGAGTGTTTCAGATATCTCTGTGAGCAGTGTCCCGGTCTTTCTGAGGTAAAACTTAAAGAAAAGGTATTTGTTGGTCCGGATATTCAGAAACTTATGAAGGATGGAGACTTCGAGTTTGAGCTTCTTTAGCCACCTACTCTCCTATTACAAAATAAAATTTTTCGAGCTGAATTCTCTTCCTAAGGCATGCATGTTTGGATGGTGCTGGTACCTAGCGGCAATTACTAGGCCTACATGTTTCTTTTTTCTTGATTTGTGCTGTCTTGTGGTGATAATTTGAACTGTTGTTTATTTTTCTCTTTATTCTTTAATTCACAACTATAAGTATTACCTACAACCAGTGAATGGGCTAACAGTAATAAAAACTAAAAACAATAATAACATGGCTTGTTAGTCATGAGGAAGAGATAAAACCAGTGGCTATTCTCAGGACTTGTTTCTTGTTATTCTAGATCTCGCATCCAGCTTCCTGCGGACATTACCTGGCATGTTTTTCTTGGCCATGTCTTGACCATGTATGAAACGATTTTGGATGACCATGAAGTTTGTTGAAAAATATTTTGCAGTGAGGCCGTATGTGTTCACTGACAGTTAGCATGCGTAAATCTTTGTGGAGTGTTAAGTTACTGACGTACCAAGGGTTGTGATAGTTCTAAAGGTTTTGGACTGAAATGTTTGCAGTTTCTGGATTTGTGTTTTTCACAATGCCATATATATATGAGGCATACGTACAAATTGGTTTCATTAAGTAGTTGTATAAATTAAGTTTTTTTCTGAGGTCTAATTTTGAGTGTCGACCCAGAAGGGTATATAATAGTCGGATTCGCTGATTTAATGTCTTTCGCTTAACAGTGAAATTTGGGGCCCATCTCATCCTTCTGTCAAATGTTAGTACGAAAAAGGAAGTGGAAATTGTCGGACTGGGGGATATGTTCATTGTGAAGATAGATTGGAGGGCAGGTCTCGTGTTGGAGTGAAAGTGATGTTTTGGGATTTAGCTGTATTTTCCAAAGTTTGCATCAGTTGTGTAGGCTCTCTAAGTGGTTCTGTAAGGCATGTGACGCATAAGTTAGATCTTGGTGTTTTGTAATAATAGGAGTATCGTCTGCAAATGTGGCTGTCAAAGAGTCGTTGGATACGGATTTCAGAGCCTTGTCTATCTGAGAGGAATGATTCGAACTGTTGTTTTAAAATATTGTTCTCTTTTTTACTTTCACTTACCTATATATGAAATATATAGTAAGGAAAGTATAAATTTCAGAATCCGGTGAAAAATTTCAACTTCCGGTTTTCAACGGAAATACACGTTTTGGGGTCCCCTGAGTCCAAATAACCAAGTCCCGCGAAATGGTCTGTGTGTCTGTGTCTGTGTGTGTGTGTGTGTGTGTGTGTGTTTGTGGGTGAACAGACTAGCTCAAAAACTATAAACCGCCTCCAATAAGTCGTACAGTACTGAAATTGGGTATTTGGTGTATGTATATGCCCGCGATGTGATTTAAAATTTAATATATTTATATATTAAATGTTCAATACTGAATGAAGACATGAGTTGATTTTTGGATAAGGTGCACAAAAATCTTTATTGTCAAGGTTTTGGACACCTTATTGGATCGTCGAAAGATCATGCCTTAAAACCAACCCAAAAAAATTTGTATTAGTCATTTTCTCAAAACTTGAATCAGTAACATAACACCTCAATCCACTCCTCTATTCAAATTATTCTTTGTTGAATCCATAGAGAGCGAGATAGAAAGAAAAAAGCCAATGAAGTTGAACATATGATATATTTACCAGAGAACATTAATAGTTAAGAAGCACTAAAGTAATTACAATAATAAATGTTTATAGTTTTTATTCTGATCGATATGATATTTTTTTAAAAATACATTTATACCATATCAACTAACAACATTATTAAGTAATTAAAAAATACAATTATAGCAATTATTATAAATTATTATTCAAATCTTTACAACAGCTAGAACTTTTACATATTTATAAATAAAAATTATTTTAAATGAGTGAAACTCCTCTTAGCAGAAACACCTATATTTATGTTGTTTAGCCTCAAGTAAAGGGAAACAAATATACAAATACTTGAATAAGTTATCTTACAATGACTAAATTCACTTCATTGAATGAAAATAAGTCACCGCAACTATTAAAAAATTCCTTGGAAATTTAAATGAGTTGTGCTTGTCAATTGATTTGAACATTTAGATATCTTATGAAAAAAAAAAGAGTTTATAAAGTTAAAGAGAAATTTAATTTTATAATTAAATATTTATAAAAAATATTTAAATAATTATAGAAAACTATCAGCACAGAACAATAAAATGGTACCCGATACTATCCACCACAGAAGAATTCCTAAGTAAATAAAAATGACAAGAGAAAACAATGAAAAATATATTTAAGTATATTTCATATTATAAGACCTAACCAATTCAAATTTGACAGCACAATTTTTTCTGTGGATCGGAAACTCTTTTCGTGCAGTCTATACAAATATTCTAGTCATTCAGTCTTTCCTAACCTTAAAAATTATATAAGCTTCCATTTAAAATAGCATAGGAGAAACAGAACAATTAAATTGTGCCAGGTTGATAGAATAGTGAAATAGCATATTTACCCTGTTTCAAGTAAATTTTACTGAATAAAAATATTAATTCAAGATTAAAAATGGAAATAAATTATAGAAAAAATTGTTTACCCATAAAATTTGAATACAATGCACATGGCAGTGAAAATTATAAGATATTAGAGATAAGTTTTCATTTATATATAAAGGTATTTTTATGAGCACACATACAAATTATGACATATATATTTATATATTTACAAGTATTTACAATATATAACATAAAAAAAAAACTTATTTATTAAATATTTTATGGACATAAATAGTTTTATTGCTACAATTGTGCCAGATATAATTTCATCTTCAACATGCACAATTCAAAAATATTTTTAAATTTGATAAAAAGAATCTGTCAACAATCTTAGACATGCTTCTAACAATCATTTTAATTAATTAAATCTCAAAGACCAAAAAATTTTGTGATTAAAATCTATTTTAAAGAATCATAATACAAAATATTTTATAATAGACAAGATGATTTAGTTAAGAGTAGGAGAAAGTAATTGATTATTTTAATACCGGCACAACATTTTTCATCTTTGCATAATACTAATGAAGTCCGTTACCATGTAAAAGTCCAGGGTATTCTAGTAAAGTAAAAAGAAAAACTTGAAGTCAAAATTCACTAAAAAACAATAAAGGAATAATACATGGTAGTTAATTAAAAATACAATGCATATCAAAAATAAACTTTCATGCATGGAAAAATTGAGCTAATGTTTTTGATACTATTCTCAGTTTTAGCTAAGAAATTTCGAAAATAAAATATATTAGAAAACTAATCATATTTGTGTTGATTGTGCAGAAGCGTCTAATAATAATTTTAAAAAATAGAACATATACATTAAATAAAACATAATATACTGTTTATGATCGCTTTTGATATTTTTAAAGACATTTTAAGCACCTATGGTGATTGTTGCTTTGCTGCTTTAGTAGAGGCACAACTAAAAAAAAAAAAAAGTATTTGCTCATCCTCATTAATTCTCTCAAGTCAATATTAGGTACGTAATGTTTCATGAACAGTGCTATAAGATTTTTTTTTTAATGGGATTATAAGTCATGCCACAATCATAGCAAAGCAGGGTTGTGTAGTTTAAACCAGCAGTTCATAGCTTCTATGAGTCTACAGGAAAGATTCACAGAGATGTTATATCCAAAATAAAAAAACACATCATCATCTATTTTGATTCTTATATATTTTATATATATGAGTGTGCGTACTGAGAGAGTATTAAAAAGAAAAAAGTGAAACCTTTAGATAAGGAAAATAAAAATAAAACATTAGGTGTTGAATATATTGAATAAAACATTATGCTCTTAAGCGAAAATAAATAAACACTAGTATTGTATGCAAAGTATATGATAACAGCTAAACATATTTTTATTGTATAATTAAAAAGGGTTTGGTTGGTTACATGGTCGAAGAATGTAATTTCAATTTCCTTTTGCCTATAAGTGCCAGAACTTAGTGAGCTTAGAGTACTTAGTGAACATAAGTACAATGTGGAATAAAGTTATATGTAATGCAAAGACATTCTTAATACACAAATTATGATAACATCCAAATTTTTTATTTAAAATTTTGAGCCTTTTTTTTAATCCTCATTTTGTAAAGATCGAGTGGGTTTAGTATAAAAATAATGAAAAATCAAGCTGTCCTATGTTTCCTTACGTAGGATAAATAGGAAACTGAGAAATCCATTTAGTGATGAAAGAAAAACCTGTCAGTATTTACTTGCTAACTTATTATTAAAATAATTAAATCTATATCTACAAATGTTTGTAACAGTGAATTTTAAAATTTCACTCGGTGTGCCTTTCGACTTCTAATTTTTCATCCTGCAGCTATGTCTGTTATGTAAAGTTAAGCACCTTACATACTAGGGTTTTATATATAATACATATATAGACTATTTTTATTTGTTTTTTCTAATCTTAAAACACCAAACATTTAAATCTAATGGGTTCCCATTGTCTAAGAATAATCAGATAATTATGAGATATCATGAATATTGAATGCTTATGCATTTTAAGTACAAACGACTTTTAATAATTTCTTGTTAAAGTAATTTATTTAAAGGTTGATAAGAACAGTTGATATGCAGATATAATAATGGGGCATTCATTAAGTTTATATTTCTACTGAATAATGACTTTTATCTTATTCTAAATAATAATAGTAATAATTAAAGAAGACTACATAAAACATATAAACACTAATATATGTACTTTCTTTTCAACCGACAAAAATAATTTTAATTACATCCATGTTAAAATTTTCATTTAACAACAATTTTTTTTTTCTTTTCTTAAATATTAGAACATTCATGTCTCTTCATATAAAATAAGCTAAAATAAAAAAAAAAAAAAAACAATAATCAAATAAAAAATAACTAAATTATAGAATGTGTAATGAATTAAAGCTGTTAATACTGTCTAGGTAGAGAAGGGGAATAAACAAAATAACACACAACGGTGTAAGATCAATGATCAACGTGCTATAATATCCTGATTATTAAATAAACTAAATAAAAGAGAAATAATGTTAATTTAAAAAAAAATAATAAAAAATAAAATAGAATATATCATCTTAATAACAATAAATAATATCACATTAATTGTCCTCGAGGTGAAGAAAAATGGAATATGTTTAAGTATCTTCGATATCTGATGGCAGATCCAGAGCCGTGTGTAGTGTCACAGTGACTCCTCTGTTGACGCTCACCGCCGGGTAGAACACACCGTACAAATTGTGGAAAGCAATAGGGCCCTAAATCATAAAAAGAAAATTTGATTTAATAAACATTATCATATAGTTAGGTGGAAGGCAGTTTTTTTTTTTAACAGACCCTTTTATACACTGGTACTAGTCAATTTTATGAATTTAGTTCATCAAGAGGTTAGAATGGAAGTGAGCAATATCAGTTCTCCTTTATTTTGAAAAAGTGAATGCTTTATAAATTTATTTAAATAGTAAATATATATGAAAAGTTATAATTCCCAAAAGAAAAACAGCAAATGGGATATACAATGTGAGGTGGTACTAGGAATGTACACTGTAGACTGATACTTCTACACTTCTGTATCATTTTGAACTACAATGCACTCAGTGGGTGTGTACATCGTACTACCTCTCAGGTCACGACTTTTTTCCATATCTCTGGCAGTAAACCAACATTTTTTTTTTTTTTTTAACTTTTTCAATGAAACTGGGTTCATATATGGAACAATCTCCAAAATAACAATTTTCTCAGTCAGTCAGTGAACCTAATATCACTTGTTTTTGAAGTATCTCAATGTACTTGGTTCCACTAATGGTAAGGTCTCCAAAAGAACTGTTCAGTGCCTAATACACTTTTAACTGTACACATGCTCTTACCTCGAACACTAAAATATTTATGTGTTAGCCACAGCAAGTTGAGTCCATTGATGTTAGATGGTATAATTTTCTTCAATGAAATCCATTAAACAAATTCCATAACTAAAGAAGACAATTGCCATTGCATTCCCAAATTTAAGAAGAACTACTATCTAGGCATTAATTACAGAAAAAATTATATTTAACCAAGTTAATTTAATATTACTTGTAATGATAATCCTTATTTATTATTAATCAAACATAATTTTAATTTGGCACCCTATTTATACTTCATTGAATCAAATGACGGAGCCAAACTTTTGAAGTCTAATCCCTTCATTGCTGAAAAATAAACACATACCAGAAAAATAAGGAAAAACAGATGAAGGGTCAGGGGGAAAAACCACGGTAGTCCACTTTTTGTTGATTTGAAACAAGTGGTGCCATCAGATAGTATAGGAAGTGTACTTTCTTTTCATACTTGTTACGGAAAAAAACGATAGTACACATAAAATCGATACAAGGGGGAAAAACAGCTGAAGTCCTGAGTTTCGGGGACATTTTTGTGGTGTTTGTCTGTGGTTGAAGTGTATATGAGCAGTGACTTTAGTTCAAGTGAAGATGAATACAAGTCTACAAAATTAACAAAAAAAAAAAACACAGATGAATGTTTGATATTATTAAAAAACTCATACCTTCAACTGAAGAGTCTGTTGAAAACTGTTTTTGTAAACTATTTAAGAGTTTTGAAAACGTTCCTTTATCTGCTAGAAACAAAATCTTAGCTAATTTTAATAATACGTCCTCAAGAGATGAGCAAAACACCTTCCTCAGTAACTGTTATATCTACCAATCCAAGTCGTCGCCCCAGAACAAATTCTGAGGTATCCATACCAAATAAATTTTCTTTTATAAAGTTACAGTGAATGATGAGAACAATAATTATCGATATAGAGTGATAATCAAGTTTTTTTGAAGGTTTTTGTCAATTCATGGCATTAATGAAACTAATAAAATAAAAGTTTAATTAATACTGGATGGGATGGGATAACTATCGACCTCACAAAAAAAAAAAAAAAAAAAAAAAAAAAAAAAAAAAAAAAAAAAAAAAAAAAAAAACAATAGAGGTACAAATTTATTTCTATTGGGAAATAGAAATAATTTTTTTATTTAAAGTATTATTGTTTTGTTTGTTTACCCAAAAAAGTAATAATAATTTCCAGGCCACAAACAGTGGTTTTTCCCGCCAATAATGAGCAGTTTGGTGATGTTTTGTTATTTCATTGGCATTTAAACTACTATTTGGTTTTAGAAATTTTCTACAGTGGTAAACAATATCTGGGTCAGAGGAATATGTTTTTTGAAACTTTTGAAACTAATTTTAACTTTTGGAAAATGGATCAAGGGGACCATAAACTTAAAATTTTATTTTTCTCAGAATGGACTAGATTGGACTATCGTGGTTTTTCCCCATGACCCTTCAGATGTAAACAAAAAACATGAATTTGCATAGCACAATATGTCAAAGTATACAATTAATCAGTTAAATACATGATAATTAAGAAGGTTCCTAAATTCCCGACAAAAAAAAAAAAAAATTTACCCTAAAATATGCTTCAGTTATTTATTTCCATGTCACATTACTGTTTGGTTATTGAATGATATTATAGGTGAAATATTCACATAAAATTATAATTTTGATGATCTTTTAGCTCAAAACAAAATAAAGTAAAAATGACACCTGATTACTCACATGTGGTTCCTCATTAACATAGAAGCTGACTTGGTGCCTGTCAAGATCAAGGAGCACACCCACCGTCGATCCAGCAGTGATGCCTCCCTCGCAGCGCTGGTCGTGAGTGTTAGCATGCACAAACCATGATCGCTGCCTATCTATGTACATACTCCAACCTTTTTCATCCTTACCTATAAATGAACGGTAAGGTAAAATATTGAAATAAAAAATGTTTTTTTTATTTTGTGTATATTAATTATTTTTTTTTTTAATTCCCAGCTTTGATTAATGTTAACTATTAATTAAATTAACTAATAATATATAATATAATTTTTATAAAGTGTACCTAGCATCTGATCTTTAGCAGCATCTATCCTTGCGATACCAAAGCTTGGATCTGTATCTGTATCATAACGATCAATTGAAAACTCCCAGTAATGGACCCCACGCGAGAAACCAACACTTCCAAGGGCCACTCGGTGCTCATAACCCTCACAGGATACTGTGCAGTTATCTTCAGAAAATGCGAGATCTGGTCCACTCAAACATGGATCGAAAGTAAACCAGGCCACTAGAAACAAAGAATTATTAAATTTTTTAAAAGGAAGTATAAGAAAAAAAAATGAATGGAAGAAAGCATGCTTAGTTCTTTTGCACTATTTAGAAGTATAATTACAAAAAAAAATATTTAAGCAAGAGAATAAAGGGAAAACTAGTATAGCCCTGCTGCATAAGAATTCTCATATTAGATACCCATTCTTTTTCTTTCTGAAATATCCAAGTACTAAAATTTATATTAGTACAGACCATACAATATAATCATGAAAGCCTATTCATCATTTACTATTGGTAAATTAACAGAAGTAAATAATTAATACCCATTATGCTAAAGAAACAGTTTACTTAATTTTATAACTTACCATAGCTGAACTATGATGAGAATAATAGTACAACAGTTTTGTGAACAATTATTATTTCTGTATTAGGGTATTCTATATTAGACTTATTAGGGTAATTTTACAAGGTTGATTAAATCAGAATTCATAACTTTAGGGTATCATTTAAGAAAGTTACTAAGAAAGTTTGCTCAGGAATGTATGTCAGGAACACACTATTAAATGTACAATCAACTGTCACATATTCCAGACTACACATCACCTCTTAACGTAAAAGCCTAATATATAACACTATACTAAAACCTATTTGGACACATGGAGCATAACTTTGGGGTTCCAAAAAAAAACAAACATTCGAAAACATAAAAAAATTAAATAAAATATTGAAAAATTGTAAACGCTACATGGTACATTCCCAGCAACACCATAAACAAAGATATTGACACCCTGACATACTCAACATTTCACAGTTCAACTCACAATCACCCAAATCAACTTATCTCTTCTCTTTCTACCTCACACTTACCTGTTCAACAAAGATTAAAAAGAAATTGGCCATGAGATCTTATCCAACCATGATACATAAACAATATAATCAAGCATTTCAAAGTATATCACCATAGGATCAGCTAGATTCGCTACAGCGCAGATGCGAATGATGAGAAATATAAATAAATAAAAAATGTTTTCCATTGTTAAGTAGCCTATGGTACAAATGAATTTCTTTGAATTTGACTGCTAAATATACTTAAAACTAGCTAGTCAAACTTCTAACTAGTTAGTAGTTCAATACCTTAGCTCAATACCTACCTTTAATGTTTTAGGTTGACTATGCCGTTATAATGATTGCTAGCATAGCAATGTTAAACGTAAAAATGGTCGAATCTTTTATCTTCTAATTAATTAGTTTTAAAATTAAAAATTAATTGTTGAACAAACAATCAATGATTAAATAACATCATTAAATGTAAAAATGTATTTTATAAACCGAAAATTATGTTGAAAGAGGCAAATATGTGCAGTGAAATAAAACTTTTAATAATGTACTGTTATAAGAAATCTTTCTTGGTATTATGAATATAAAAAACAATCATACATGGAGACCTGAATCGGTAGAGATTTTCTCTCCCCTCCAAGTGTTTATGGCTGTACTGGGTTTTTCCTGGATGAGGAGTAAAGGGGAAGGGGATTAATGCTGAGTTGTTAAAGAAAAAAAAACTTGGCACTCAGAATTTGAACTCACTAACCTTGGGTTATCATTGGGTTGTCAGGGAAAGGCGTGAAATGATAAGATGTTAGATAATAACACAAGAACATATTCTTTAACTGTCACCTTCTGCGGTTTGAAGTCCGATTAGTTCACTATATTCTCCCTCACCAGTACTGTTGAATGCTTTGACACGGGCATTATACATCGAGTGAAAGTGGAGTCCATCAACAGTGCAAATTGTTTCTTTTCCACAGTAAACTTCCTGTAAGAGTAAGAATGAACAATGTAAGAGTATATCCTGAAATTGACAATAGAAGAAATGAAAAATAAACAGGTCATTATACGAGGGTGTATTGAAAAGTAAGGTCTCCTATTTTTTTTTTCATAGAAAATTTAATTTATTTACAACTTTGGTTACATCGTTGGAAGGGTTGAATATTTACCTATTTTTCTACATATTCGCCTTGACGATCAATAACTTTTGCATTCTGTTAACCAGCTTTTTAATGCCGGTGCCGTACCACTCTCCCGCCACGTCACGAAGCCAACTGACGACTGCTTCTTGAACTTCCTCATCTGACTTGAATTTCTGTCCCCCAAGGTGTTTCTTGATAGCGGAAAACAAGTGGTAGTCGCAGGGGGCAAGGTCCGGGCTGTAAGGAGGGTGGTCGATGATATCCCAGCCGAATCCATTGAGTAGGGTGGTCGTTTGATGTGACACATGTGGACGCGCATTGTCATGAAGCAAACACACTCCTTTGGTGAGACAACCCCTTCTTTTGTTTTGAATGGCTCGCCGAAGTTTCTTGAGAGTCTCGCAGTAGCTTTCTGAGTTGATTGTTGTTCCTTTTGGCATGAAATCAACCAACAGAACCCCGTTCCGGTCCCAGAAAACGGTGGCCATAACCTTTCCCGCTGACTTCTCCGTCTTGAACTTCTTGGGCTTCGGTGAGGTCGGGTGACGCCATTGTTTCGACTGTTCCTTGGTTTCCGGGGTGTAATGATGTGCCCAAGTTTCGTCTCCAGTCAAAAAACGAATGACTGAGCGCAGTTCGCACTTGGCGGGCGAGCGAAGCGGGAGCTCCATCTTAAATGACTACCACAAGGCAACTGAGCGTCCCAAGGTCACGCGGGTGGATTTGCACTGTGGTGGGGGAACCGCGGGTGAAGCGCTGTTGTCAAATCTCGCCTAGCAACTCGTGTTCGGAAACGGTGGCGTTGGAGACCTTACTTTTCAATACACCCTCGTATATTGAAGTAAGGAAGAAAATTATCAGATTTGATGAATTATTTGCCCTTAATAAATTTATTTTATGGTGAGATTTTGCCTAAGGCTTTAGGATTTCATCTTCATCATAATGGGTAAAAAAAACTTTACAAAATAAATGCTTTATTAAAGTGCAAAAACCATAACAGAATAATAGAAATTATTATTAGTTGGGATGTGACAAAGGAGCAATGCTGCTTTTGCATTCTTGATTATAGGGATAAAGAATGAAACATTCTTCTTATTCTTTTCCTTCCTCCTTTGTGCCTTTTCAGCGTGGAGGAGCCTCGATCCAGGCATGCTAGCACTTTCATGGCATCCGGCCGCTTCCCTCTCTTCTCAACTATTGGAGCCTCTCGATCCATCCATATCACCCTTGGTCTGCATCTTGCTCTTATGCCTATGGGCCTAGCTTCAAGGAACTTGTGTGATTCATGATGTGTCATTCGGCAGAAATGTGAAGATGTGCAGCTTGACATTTTTTTCGACTTCATGTTTCCGAACAACTCTCTTGCAGATTTGGTAATAAATGCTGTTAGTTTTTTCAATCCAGCTGGATATTTCTTCATTGTGTCTTCCATTTCTGCTAATAACTGCAACTAGATACGTGCATTCCATTAATGTTTCTCATATTTCACCTCTACACATCATCTGTACATCCTCTTACGTCCAACTAGCATGACTTTACTTTTCTTAGCATTTATTATCATAACTTTCCTCTCCAGTACTGCATCTCAATGTACTAATGCTTGCTGGAGATTCTGCACAGATTCCACTATAAGTTCTATATTGTCTGCACAAAGAAGAGTTTGTGCTAGGATCGTCCACAGTTTCCATTTTTCCAATTACTGTCCAAGCCGTCCTTCTCTTGTAAATTTTTAGGATCTCGTCCATTAAAAAAAGAGGAGGGTTCAAACTTTCCCCCTCTCTTCATTTTGAAACTTTCCAAATTTCTACCATTTATTCTGTCTTTTCCCTGTGACCCTTTATATGAGGATCTCATAGCTTCGATAAACCCTTCAGGATCTTTCTTTGCCCTCAAAGCTTTCCATATTTCCTTCCATGGTACAAAATCAAATGCAACTTGCAGGTCTAAAAATGCTATTAACATGTTTATCCCTATCCCAAGCTTTCTTTATTGTTGTTCTTGAAGAGAATATTTGACCTTGGGTCTCTCTTTTCTTTTTCTTCATAAATGTTCGAAATATATAATAAATAAAATATGTTAAAAAAAGGAAATTATGTATTTTTGGTAACATATTAAAGAAAAAATAAGTTTTAAGTAATTAAGTTAATTTATTTTTTTAATAAAGCAATTATTCTACTATTAGTTTAATATTAAACTTTTTCCTCCTTAAAATTGACAATTAATCAATTTTTAATTTATTTATTTAATTGAAAAATTTAAAAGAACTAGAAATATAAATGTAGGTTATTCTATTCCAATCAACAAATTTAACAAATTGTTTGTACAAATCATTGTTCTCTCAAATTATCAAAAGAATTAAATGCTTGACACCATTAATTACCCTGAATTCTCCACCATTTCCATCATCCAGTTCTAAAATATATCCTTCGATGTATGAGGTCTGAGGTGGCTGCCAAGCGATAGTAACACTGTTGTTTTCGGCACTGCATTCCTCCGGGATGATTATGGGAGCATTGGGTGCTGTAAGCCCGCATAATAAATTAGAAAGGTGAAATGTAAGATAAGTAAATATAAATATTACAACTAATAAAAAAAAAATAATACTAAACATTTTAATAAATTCTTAAAGTCATTAATATGAAAAATATTAATAAAAAAAAACCAATAGCGTAAAAATAAATAAAAATTGAATTATTAAACTAATTTACAGTTCATATACAATGAATAGTAAATTACTAGAAGAACAACAATATATATAAAATGTCTAGATCTGTTAGCAATCTTCTGGAATGAAATATCTGTAGACATATTAAGTTTTTTTTTTTTTTTTTTTTTTTTTATTTATTGGCTTATATGTTACAACATGTAGCCATGGAGTCTGGCCTATTATGTGTTAGTATGTTAGTTATATTAAGTATAAAATAATAAAGAAACATCAAAAATAAACAATAATTATAATAAACATATTTTATATTATTATTAAATAAACAATTATCCTAGTTAGTTTCCTAATAAATAATAATACAATTTAATAGCTAAAAATAACAAGAGCAGAAAAACAACAAGAACAAATATTTATTCTGAATGGGCGTGAAACAGATTTAGAAAAAGACAATTTACTATTTACTTAGATCATGTACTACAAAATTAAATTATAATAAAATAGATACACCTAAATAATATAATATATCCCTTAACAGATATCAGCTATTTAATTAGCTCTGGTATTGACACGAGTGATTAAAAAAAAAACACAAAGAAAAAAAAAATATAGAAGAAAAAATAAACAACTTTCTAACCAACCAAACTAAACTAAACAAATAAACTAACGAATGTATATAGATAAGTTTATAAATAAATAGGCCATGCGATTAAAGTATTTGCGGACTTGTGAATATTTGTTGCGAAACTCATATTATTCGCATCTGATTGCATCTTTTTTGTTTTGTTTTGTTTTTTCACCATTTATCCTCTTATATTTACATTGACTTTAGAATAGATATTATATAGAGAAAAATATTATTTAATTTTTCAACACTATCAAATTTAAGAATATTTTCTATGGACAATGATTCGTCATATTGGACTATATATTTTTGTAGGAACTGTTTTCTTGAGCTAAGAAAAAACGGGCAATATAAAATTATGTGGTTTATACAGTTAATTATAGTTGTTTGGCACCATTGACATTTGTCATCAGTTTGAAGAACATAGGCGGTATTTTTATAAAATATTTTCAAATATTCAGAGTTTGCAATTCTTATCTGGCTTACTGTTCTTAATTTACCCATATTTACATTGAACTTCAAATAGCATTCCGGTTCAGGGTTGGTGTAGTTACAAATAGTTCTATATATTGTGTTATAGTTTGAATTAAGGACTCTATCAATGTCCTTCGACAATAAATGATTTATAACTTTTTCGAGAATAACATTTTTACTATCCAATAAGACACTCGGTTTTTGAAAGGTTGTAAAATACTCCTCAATATGATTGTTCGCAGCCAACATTTTAACTTGTGATATCCAATTAAAGGATAAGTCCGGCCCCTTCCTATCAAGTTCAACCAGTCTATCAAAACATTTACGGGGTAATCTATATTCAGGGAGGGACAATATTTTAATGCAAAAGTTAATTATTTTTTTTAGGATTATTACGGTTAGTGAGTTACGACCTGTTTCTAGACGTACAACATAATTTGGGGTGCATTTAGGCCAGAAATATAGATATTTTAAGAATTTTAATTGAGCTGACTCGACATTTTCACAATAGTTTGGACTCCAAATTTCTACAGCATATAGAAGTGTTGATGATACCATGGAATCGAACAATGTCATTTTTGTTTCCCATGCGCAGCTTTTGCCTCTTCTAAGAATTTTCCTCACTTTCGCACTTGCAATGTTAGATTTCTCAACAAAATGATCAGATGCCACTATGAATCTTCCGGAGGATGAAAATGGGACTCCTAGGTAGGTATAGGATTTTGTATACTCCAGTACTTTAGCATTCCAGAATAGAGGTTTCAGCTTTTTCATTTTTGGTGATTTATGAAACACTAGTATTTTAGATTTTTCTGGGTTTAAAATTAAAGAGTTTTGAACACAATATAGTTCCATTAGTTCTATGTTTCTGTAAGTATCATGCCATGAAGTATTTAAAAGTACAATATCGTCGGCTAAAAGGAGCATTATTACTTCATTTTTATTATCGATAGGGACTCCTTTAGCACCATTATTTTGAAAAAACGTAACTATATCTGATAAAAATAATATGAAGAGGGTTGGGCTAAGACTCTCTCCTTGTAAGAGGCCGGAGCTAATACTTATTTCCTCAGATAGTTCGTCGCCGACTTGAATTTGCATCATTGCATTGTCATAGAGAGCTTTCAATATTCTTATTAATTTACCGCTGATGCCAATATCAAACAGCTTTTGCCAAAGGAGGGGGTGGTTTATAGAATCAAATGCCTTTTTGAAATCTACGAATGTAGCGAAAATATAATTTCCTTTCTTATGAAGATTCATTTCTACCAATGCCCTTAGCGAAAAAATATGCTCGATGCATCCCCTTCCTGCTCTGAACCCTGCTTGTTCTTCCGGAATCAGATTTTCACTGTCAGCCCAAATTTGTAACCTATATGCTAAAATAGCAGTAAATAGTTTTGTGATATTATTGATCAATGATATACCGCGGTAATTATCTGTATCTTTCTTGTCTCCTTTTTTGTGAAGTAGAATTAGTTTAGATTTCGTCCAAAAGTTCGGAATTTTTTCGGTTTCCATTATATTATTGAAGAGATTTAGCAAATAATGTTCCCATTCTGGTGTTAAGTTTTTGAAAACTTCATAGGTTATATTGTCAAGACCGGGGGATTTATTATTTTTCCTAAGTTTGATACACTGTTGCAGTTCTTCCAGAGAAAATGGTAAGTCTAAAACAGGGTGAGTTACTGAAAAGAACGACGTTTCTAAAATCAGTTTTTGCCTGAACAGTAAACTATAATGCCTTACCCATTCATTAATACTTATTTCATTAGGTTGCACTTTAGGAGGTCTAAGAGAATTTACTGCTTTCCAAAATTCGCTACTATTTCTAACATTCTGCAATTTAATTATAATACTATCTTTATATTCCTTTTTTTTACTGACTATCGATTTTCTATAGTTAAATTTAGATTGAAGATAATCCATAACTGCATTGCGAGAGTAATTGTTTTTTAACATTAATTTGTAATTTCTACGGAGAGTTGTTTTTAGTTTCCAACATTCAATATCATACCATTTATTTTTCGGTTCAAAATTCTGTTTATTACTTTTGTTTTTGTATACTATCATACCAGAGTCAATCAAAGATGCGGACATGCAGGTAATGAAGTTATCGCTGACCGAATTCACGTCGTTGGAATGGAAGTAAATTCCATTTGATAGTGAAATATATTTTTTAAAATACTCTGCCTTATTGTTATCCCATTTTAAATACTTGAATGATTTTTGACATGGGTTTTGATATTTAATCTTTTTTACTAGGCAATCAATCGTGAGGAAACAACCTAAATGGTCAGAAAAATCAGAAAAAATCGATACCATCATATCCCTAAATAACCCGATGCAATTTTCATTTATCCATATCAGATCTATTGTGCTCCTTCCGATCTTTGAGATATACGTGAATTTTCCCGGTCTATCAGAGAGTGAGCGCCCATTACATAAAAGCAATATTATGTAATGCAATATTAAGTTTATTCAATTTATTTCTAAATTCAATTGATATATTTTAACCAACTTAGTATTTGTACTAAGTTGTACATGTACTCCACATTCTAGAGTCTCATTATTATTTGTAATTGTTTAGAAGGTTGCAAAATGTCATAAGTCTTTTATTAGATTAATTTTTCAGAAAATTGTATTAAGTCAAGACCTACTTAAATGCTGCCTCATAAAATTTAAAAAGTGACCTACGCCATTTTCCATCTTAGTATAGATTCATTCTTGGAACCAATATTATTAACTTTCAAGGTAAGCTTTTATTCCTTACTAGGAAATTGAATACCTCTTATTATTCAATACCTACCTTTATAGAACTTCACTGAATATTTATACATATATATATTACGAAGTTGATCAATTGATCAATACAAATGGACAAGTAATTATAGAACAACTAAAAATCACTCAGCAAACTTAACACTATGTATAAAAAAAAAAAAAAAAATGCCACACAAGGATTCTTAACCTGAACACTATGAAAAATAGATCTTACATTTAAAATGTAGGGAACAAGTAGTGGCTAAACGTTTCTTATAGCTGGCCTCACCTATTACCAATTTATTATAAAATTAACATAATCATCAAAATATTAAAAAAAAAAAAAAAAAATCAATCGAACAGTAAATTAACACACACAACAAAAGAATATAGATTTATTAAATAATAAAAGATGATGTTAGAAAAACTTATGCATATCCATGTCTAAAATAAAAACATCATATACAAGCATAGAAAACAACAAATTTACAGAACAGGCATAACAAACAGTAAATTTTTGAACTGAAAATAAGCATACATCAAACTGAAATAAAATAAAATAATAATTTAACAGAAATAATAATGAATTAACACTTGGCAATACCTAAGCCAGAATAGAATACATCTGTTTTTGGCCTGTGAAGGTTCGCTGCTCGTAGTGATAGATTAATTAACTTGATTTCAAAACACGGAACATGATGATAACAAACGAACTTGGTTTTATAATTTAGAGTTTACGTTAAATAATGGGGTATTACAACATACCTAAATTATATTTAAAATTTTTTAATTCTATAATGGTCAAACAAATTATACATACATTTATCCGAAACACTTTACCAGATTAGTTGAGTGAGATTGAAATGGAAAATTTAAATAGTTGCAACCTTTCAGAGGCCAAGTGATCGCTGAATAAGTAGGAAAGTTAAGTTGGACCCGGAGCTGGTAAAGTTGTTGGACTTAATGAAGTGTTCTATATACAGCAGACAAGCCCTCACTACTTGTTCCATATGAATCATGTGCATTAGGAGAATAAAGCCTGCCAATCTGGCAAATGTAGTTCTGCCTTAGTTTTCTAGTTCTTGTTAGATTTCGCTAGAGTGCTAGTCGTTAGAAAATAAATCTAATATAAAATTCTCAAAGATATATTTATAAATGTGGAAAACCTAAAGGGTCTTATTTACAATAATCAATGTATGAATTCTATTATATATATAATGTAAAAGAACAATGTATGTATTCTAAATAATATAAAAAGGGTAAAAATGATCTTAAATTAAAAAAAATAAAAACTTCTTAGTTTAAATTTGAAAAATACTTTCTTTAAAATAAATTAAACTTTTTTCTTCTCTTCTACTAAAATTTGAAAAATCCTTCATAAAAAATAATATTACTATTGTAGAACCATATTAAAATGGATTATTGCAGTGCCTGTTCAAAATTTCTTCCATTACTTTGGATGAAGGTTATATTCAACATTTTTTATGTAGGATTTTTTTTTTTTAATTTTAGATTATTCTTACCCTTTTTATATTATTTAGAATTCATATATTGTTCTTTCTAGTCTTAAAAAAGTAAAACTAACTCTAACTCATGGGAAGTTCGGCTTCCATTATTACTTTGGATGCAGGCTTTAGCGCGCTTCTTCATTGCCCCAGCAGTGGCATTCACTAGTGAAGTGCAATTGTATCATGGGTTACACCACTAGAAAGCTAACTAAATTCTGCAGTTTTTAGGAAATTTGACAGCTTCTACAGTGCTCCAATGAGGAGTGAGGAATTTTCAAGAACTATTAAAAATTTAAGTTTTAATAAATGTTTTGTGTTTAGCGCGGTAAAAGTCCCACTGAAAGTGCATTTAAAATAACCAGACCCATTTCATTTTTTAGAAAATTTAATGCTGATTAAGAAAATATCATCTTTTTTGTTTCTATGCTAAACCAAATTAGAGAAAACTGTCATTTTTCAGAAAAAAGTAAGATTTTAAAAATAAAAACAAAAAAAATTCTATCTCCTCAACAGATTGAGATAGGAAACTCGTTTCTGCGCCATTCTACCCCGTTTAACATGCAGTATTAACCAATTTTTTTTTACACTAGATCTGGGACACCCAGTATATAAAATTTAACAAATATAAATTTGCGATCTGCAATTTACTTGCAATGAGCAAATTATGCTGACTGCTACATGAGCGTTCCTTGTGGAAATGACTAATTAGCTCAGCAAGTCTCTTGGCCACCACCTGCGTAGTCGACGTAGTGGGCTGAAAGGGTTCTGTGAGCATCTTAAGGGTTCCGTAAGAGGGTTTGTATTGTAGGTCAGTCTTAGGTGAAAGCTATTATAATTTTCTTTGGCTGTTTCCGAAGTAGTTCGCATGTCTGAGTCTTTGTGTATTATATCATTGCTAACAAAAAATGGTGCATAAACTATTCTTCGCAACACTTTTGACTGAAAAGACTGTATTCTTTGGATGCAGGTCGATTTTGCAGAGCCCCACAACTCTATCCCGTAAGTTCATACAGGTATTAATAAGACTTTGTATAATGTGAGTTTGGCCCGGTGTGGCGGTGTGGTAAAGCGCCGTACTACCATGCCAGAGCTGCGGGTTCGAGTCCCGCCCTGGGTGGTGCTTTTCTTTTGTAGGAGAAGTATCACTCAGTGCCATTGGTGTCAGTATGGGCAGTATAGGGCTTCAGTGGAAGCCTTGAAGTCCCCCCCTCAAAAAAAAAAAAAAAAATGTGAGTTTATTTGTCAAAGATAATTTTGAACGTCTATCAAGTAGTCTGGATAAAAGACCGTATCGTTTGTTCAGTTCTTTACGTTTTATTCTGATGTGAGTTTTCCAAGTCAGTCTTTTGTCCAGATAAAAACCTAATTATCTAACCTCATCAGATGGGGGTATGCAGATATTATTAAAATATATTCCTGGACAGGGGCCACGATTAAGTGTGAAAATGACATGAACACTCTTTTTTTCATTCATTCATTCATTTTTATTTTCCATCTAGTGGCCCAATCTGCAATATTATCCAAATGATTTTGTAGAGTATTAAAGGCTTGAATAAGGTTTTTATCTGAGCAAAGTATAGCTGTGTCGTCAGCGAAAGTAGCCAATAGAGTGTTAGTCTGTTGCGGTAGATCTGACATATATATATATATATATATTAAATAATATTGGACCAAGGACGCTGCCCTGAGGCACTCCTGCTTTGATGCATTTAATGTCCAAGAGTCAGTACCTACTTTCACCACAAAATGTCTGTCTGTCAAGTATGATAGTATTATTAGAAAATAGGTCGAAGGAAGTAAGATTTTAAGTTTGGAAAGCAATCCTTTACTAAAATAAAATAGTTTCTTTAAAAATAAGTTTTAAAATTATTTTTTTCAAAATTTACCTAGCCCGATTACCTTTGAAATCACTAAGAATATAAGACTGAATTTATTTACAAAAAAAATAATTCATGGAAACAAGAATTTTAAACGAATTTAAAATTTAACACTTCATTTACTCCACAAATGAAAATTATAAAATAAACATGTTCAGTGACTGATTTTGAGCATGAAAAACGCACTTGTTAATATCTGAGAGAAATCTGCGAGACATAAAAACTAACTAAAACGAAATGACCTCTTACATTCTACATCTTGGAAATCAAAACAAGTTTTCGTTCATCTCAAGGCCCAATCATTTTTTAAAGTTGCTTCTCAAATAATAATATATGACCTATAAAGAGCTTTGTGATGGTAATGAGAAAGGCTCTTTAAAGTGTTTCCAAAAATTTGAAGTAAATAAGTCTTTAATTTTCTTATAGTCAACAACTTCACCACTCAGAATGGAGTATGAGCCAGACAGATGATTATATAATAAATAGTTTAATAATCATCCAATAGTTACATAAAAAAAAAAAGAAGAAGATTAAAACATAGTGAAACTTAAAAAAAACAAAACAATAAAGCCTAAAAAAGATTAGATATAAAACTATTTTCGACTTAAATGAGCAACTAGTGCCATGCAAAGCAGGATCTACTTAAGCCATACCTGCAGGTAATCTTTCCTCGCCATCTTTGGCAGCTTTTCAACAATAATCGAGCCGTTAGTATTGAATAAATAAATTATATAATAAAGTAAAATGACTACCCGGAATGATGAGGACACTTACGTTTCATCTGGATGAAGTTGAGCTGGTCGATGGCCCGCTGGACAGGTTTGTGATCTAGGGTCAGGTCGCAGTAGGGGGACACCCGAGGGGAAGCAAGGTTAGGGTCTTGATACCAGATCATGTCTTCGTTGGCAACTCGGCTGATCAACATAGTACCAATCTAAAAAAATAAAAACAAAATTAGATTAATAAGAAATTCTTGAAAGTTTTTTAATTCGATTCTGAAAGGAAAGTAATGTTATTTTTAAAACAATAGTATAAAAAATGGTAATATTTAAACAAAAACTTTTTTAACTCAACTCATTGAATGTAAGGGTGCACATTTTACAAAGATTTGATATGTCTGACTCAATAGATAAATGTTAAGACTAACAATTAAAAAGAAACATTTATGAAATGAATAGTAAAAAAAAAAAAAAAAAAAAAAAATGGAAATTCGGTAAAAATGAATTTTTAATAAAAACATATATGAAATAGGAATTGTCTTTTTTTCTTAGATTTGGGATGTGCTGATAAGCAAACAGTAGTGTATTAAATATGCAGTCAAATTAATATAAACCTAAAATTCCGTAAACTCATGAGGAAGAAGTCGAGATGGCTGTTATGAAGTTAAAGAAGAAAAAGGCCCCAGGACTGGATGGCATACAGGCCGAGATGCTATGATACTGAGGCGAAAGACTCATGAAGGAGCTTCACAACCTCATCCGGAGTATGGGAGGAAGAAAGGATGCCTGAAGTTTGGAAAAGGGGAGTTATTTGTTCACTTCACAAAAAAGGCGATCGGATACAGTGTGAAAATTCTCGAGGCATTGTTCTTCTGCCGACAGCCTACAAAATTCTATCAAACATCTTTTTTGAGAGACTCACCCACATGCAAAAAAGGCAGATAGGTTGATATCAGGCTGGGTTCAGGAGGGGTAGGTCATCCATAGACCAGATTTTCTCCTTGAGGTTCTACTGGAAAAAGCTAAAGAATATAAAATATGTATGCATCACCTTTTCCTTGACTGCAAGTCAGCGTATGACAGTGAGAACCGACCGGAGCTATACCAGGTGTTAGAGGAAATGAATGTGCCCAAAAAGTTGATTCATCTGGAGCGGATGACTATGCTGGGCTCAACGTGTGATTTTCATTGGATCCGACCTCTCTGGTCCCATTATAACCAACTGCCAGATCTGAAGGTGCCCTTAGAGCATTCCTATCCCTCGAAGAAGAAGCCCGAAAACTTGGCTTGGTCATCAATGAATCAAAGGCGAAATATTTGAGAGTAGGAAGAATAGGAACAGCAGCTGAATTGTTTGATGTTTGACTCGACAAATTTGAGAAGGTGTAAAGCTTTATATGCATGGTTTCGGTGGTCAATGCACAAAATAACATCCAGGAAATCAAAAGAATTGCTGGCGCTAGCCGGAGCTACTTTGGCCTGGCCAAATACTTTAGGAGCAGGTACCTATCGAACAGAACCAATTATTATAAGACCTTGATTCGTCCTGTTCTTACGTATGGGTCGGAAGCCTGGGCCTTCACAAGAGCTGATGAAGCCATGTTATTGGTATTTGAGGGAGACATATGGAAAAGAAGAAAGAATACGGAGCTTATAGAGCTTATGGTGACAACGAAGTTGTTAAATTCATTAAGCTCGGGAGACTTCGACAGGCAGGTCACGAGGTTAGGATGGATGACAGCGAGGAAAGCGTGGATAGGATAGGATGGATGAAGATGGATGAGGATGGCGAGATTCCTAAGATGCCGAAAGGAGAGCCCCGTGGCAAACGGAGTTTGGTACGGCCTAATGCAAGGTGGGTCGACTCCGTTGCAACGGATGCACAGGTTCTTCTGGGTACCCTAAACAGGAGAACTGCCGCAAGAGACGGAACCATCTGGCAGAAGCTTTTGGAGGAGGCACAGACTCGATGACGGGTCGTAGCGCCAACAATGGTGATGATAATCTCTATTTATATTACTGATTCATAATTTTCTGCAATCGAAATTATTTAAGCTAATATTAAAAATAACTCTAATGCAGCAATCAAAATCTAAATGAGAATGAACTTCCCTGCCAATACAAAATTTTCATAGGAATTAATTAAGAAAATTCTTAATATGTCTCGGTATTATTATTTCTTAATATTTTCAATCTTTTATCTTCTAATAAAATAATTTAAAAATTTTCAAAATAGTTTCTGAACCATTTTAATAATTGATTGTATCAAACTTGGTTGTAGAATTCTTAGAACATTGTAGGTGTTGAACCCCTATAAGGAACTTTGAGGTTATGACATTTTTTGTAACAGTGTAACCTACAAGTGTCAAAGATAAAAAATAAATAAATAAAAAATGGAGTTGAGGTACTTCTAACCTGTTACCTTGTGCATTAAACAAATGTTCATCAAACAAAACTAACAATGAAAATAAATTGAGTTCCTGATTTCCGGTCACTTTTTTTATACTGTTTCTTCGAAGTAAGAACAACGTCAAGTGATAGGCTACTCTTGAGTCAATAAAAACACCGATTTATATAAGTTCGTAAAAAAGAACAACCGTTCCTTTACAGCCTCTCTTTTATTTACCGGTAAAGTACAAGTTAACTTTAACTCCTAAGAGTTTATTTGAATTTTAGAGTGAGTCGCACCGGCTTGGGACACTTCTCACTAGTATATATTTAGTAGGAGGTGTTTCCCCTCAACGCTAAGAATTATTTGTAGTATCAAGCGGAAGTGACGGATACAATATTGATTTAAATTTTTATTCTGTACATACGAGTACTTAACAATGATCCACAGCAAATAAGTTAGAATAAGTTCATATATAATAAAATTTTGCGACGTGAAATAGAAAGAAATGAGTCTTTTACATTCAAAAGAATTTTTGGAATGGCTCCATTCATGTATTAATACGTAATCACATTTCCAAGATGTGACGGGAATGATCTAAACCTTCTGGATTGTTCCATTTTAGACTAGATACAAGAAGCGATGGACTAGGGGCTTAGTCTTGCCTCGTGCATAGAATTACTATACGGTTACTTTTACGTCACTGTTGTGTTACTTGCAGTTACTTTTTGTGATGTTACTTATTCGAGCTTTTATTGTTTGTTAGACGGTGTGAATTATAATTTTTCGTCAGTAAAAATTATTTGTTCTTGGTGTTACAATATTGCGTTATAATATTTGGGTCATTCTCACCAAAGTGGGCACTTTTTACGGCGTTTTTATTTTAAATTTTATGGTTACAAATAAACTTTTATTTCGGTGTAATACTATTCCTTAGCCTATAAGAAACAAGGAGTCGACGTGAAAGAACACCAATTCACGTTGATTTTTTTTTTTTTTTTTTTTTTTTTTTTTTTTTTTTTTAAATTTCTCATTATTAAGGACTGATGATGCTTTGAAAAAGTTGAGCACCAAAAGAAAGCTTCAATCCACGTCGCTATCTTCATTTCCCTGCAGCATTTTATTTACAGTAAGACAGGGGAATGAATTTTTAAGGCTTATTTGATAACCGTTGAAAGGAAAAAATAGATATCATAATGCTATTTGAAAAACGAAATCTCAAAAATTAGAAAAGAAAAAACTTGCCTGACCAAAACTATAGAGGACAGGGGAATGAAGACTATTAAACGTAATCTCTCAAGTTTGAGAACTTATTTGCTTCTGGAGAGCTTGGATTTGTACTGAGGTTAAGTTAACAGTTGGGGTTCAGTTCCTGCTGACTATATATTTTTTTACCAATTTCCCGCCTGAATAGTTTGCTGACAATTTAATTTTAAAAATTGACAGGGGAATGAAAGAAAACCTGTGGGACAACATAAAAATTAGTTTTTTTCAATTCTAATCCTTTATCATCAAGGATTCGACTGCTTTTATGAAATTTTACAGTATTTTGAACTAATTGAACAGAAAAAAAAGTAAAAATTGACCTAGCATACGGACACAGAACTCTTACTTTGAGCAGAATCAGACCTCGGGACATGACAGGGGAATGAATTTCGACCTTTTTCTGGTGTTTTTAAGGTACGTGTGTTATACAATTAAAATAAAGTCGTATGGGGTCTACCTTTACAACTCGCCTGGATTTACAAAATTAATGTCTTAGAGTCCTAAGTTTTTCTAAATCGCTATAAACGGCCTGGGACACAAAAGTGCCCTCTTACGTGAGAATGACCCATTTATCACTTAATTAGGTAAATATAATCAACTGATAAGAAGAAAATAAAACATGAGCACATCATTACGTGAAATAATGCGGGATTCTGAGGAAAGTGCGGAGAAACTGATGAATTTTTTATTTATTAACTAATCAGATTTTATAATAGAATTTAAAAAAAATACGAATGACCCCGTCAATTAGAGGCTACTACAATAATAATTCAAAAATAAATAAATAAATTAGATTAATAAAAAGAAAAGCATGAATGGAAATGAAAGGGCTACTGATGCGGGCATATTTTTATTTGTTCATTAATATTGCATCCCCGTTTCTATTGTCCCAGTCAGGCATTGTACTTATTACAATAAATCAATACAGGCTAGCATGTACAAATTAACAAAAAGCGTACATGCTAATATTAATTAACTAATACTTTTTAAAAACCCCTGCATGTAATATGGAACTTCTGCATTGTTCGGATTTGAATGGAAACAGCTTTTGTTTCTTACATAATCAAAAACGGACTGCAAGGGATTTGATTCTAGGGAATTATCCAGGAAAACTCTTGTGTGATTAATCCTCTTTTGTGATATTGAAATATTTCATTTGATTAAATAAATGCGCACCGCATTGTATAAATTGGAGCGACCTGGGCTTATAGCTTATATAAAAATATGTATGAAGGATGAATAAATTATTTAACCAATGGGGGGCTTGTACATGGGGGAGGAAAATGGGAATGGTGGTGTTTATTTAAATAAGGAAAACATATTATAACAATGTATGCAATATAACAACCACCTGTGTTGTAGTGGTTAGCACAGAAACTTACAATACTAATGGTCGCGGGTTCGCGTCCGCAGGTGGCCCTGGATTATTTAATGGGAGTAAAAAATCCATGTCTACGCCGTTCCTCGGATAGTACGTAAAATAGAGGTCCTTAGTCTGTGCGATGTCAGATACTCGTTAAAGAATGGAGGTTCCGAGCCTGTATGATGTCAGGTATTCGTAAATGATCCCTCTCCTAATTATACCTGGATAGGCAAAATTGAGGACTCCCACTGTAGCATTGTCCGATTAGCCTTGGTGGCATAAAGTGACGTTAAAACAAAGAAACAAACAATATTACAATAATTAAAGTATTAGGCTCGAACATCAACCCTAATCATTCTCTCCTTTCAATCCGAAATTTCATATGAACATAGTATAACATAACACATAAATTTCACCTTATATCATAAGCATACAGCACAAGTATCTATAATAAGGCTTAGCTCCTTAGTAAGTCATCTTTTGCTTCATCCAATTATCATCAAATGAGATGATCCCCCAACCAAAGCCCCAACCCTAAAGCTATCCATACCCAATCGAAAAAATTAAGAAATAAGATAAATAAGGTAAGAATAAGAAAAATAAGATAAGTACCGTTAAATTGCAAGTCCACCTTGTTCCAGTTCTGTTCTTTTCAATGAACCCTCAGTCAGGAGATACTTCTTTTACCAGCGGCAACCTTTATTTGCCTTTAGCTCTCCTTCGACCAATCCCAATCCCCATTCCAGTTTAATATCCTGGATTCAGTGGTTTGGACTCTCAGCCTACCCCCCTCCCCTACCTTTTTTACTTTGTTTTTTTGGAATCAGTTGAATTCTAGACAGCACCAGACTTCATTTCAGAAGAAAATAAAAGAGTTTTTTTTTTTTTTCAGTAGTTCCATGAAGTAGGAAGTTAAATAGCCTTTTGTACCCTCTACGTTAAGAGAATTTTTCTTCATTTAGTTTTCATTAGCACTATCATTGATATTAAAATTGAAAAAAAAAATGTTAAACTTTATAAAAACCACTCACCATTCGTATTTAGTAATTAGTTTTCTACGACACTACAACGAACTTGAAATTAATATTAAATCTAAATTAAGGAAAGTCCGGCTCTTCTGTTTCCCGTTATGGCACACTTGGCCTCTACAAAGTTAGGTTGATCAGAGCTACAAAGCTCTTAATTATACTGTATGTATATATATATATATATATATATAAAACAGTAATGTTGGCATTTTAACCCTTGGGAAACACCGGCCAATTTAAAGAAATCTTTGATCCATATCAGACGAAGAATCATTTGTCAGGATCTTAGATAAGAATTTGCAGCAAGACATTAATGTAATGTATAAAAAAAACGTTTATATTTATATTTGTCATAAGTGATAAATAAGCGCTCAACAAGAAGCACTCAACACACTGCTCTCAAGAAGTTTCTCCCAACTCGATCAAGTAACTCCGTCACGCAGTCATCATTATTGATTAGTTAATTATAAAATTTTAATCCCTCCATTACAGAATTATTATTATCTCACTAAGAAGAAAAAAATTGTATGGCATCACGGAAAACAGGAGTGAAGCCTTAACGAGACAGTACAATTGGATAAATGATAAAGAGGAAATGTCAGGAGAAACCAACCGGCATGGAAGATTCGGATCCATCATTTATGGCGACCATTCGTGCACAAAACAACTGCCACCATAATCGGTATCATATCGATTAGGGGGAGCTTCCGTGAAGAAAATTGGAAGAATTTTATATGATATATCACTCTTAGCTTAGTATCGGTTAAAATAATAACCGTTAAATAGATAAATTGTAGGGCTGTTAAAGAAAAATAAACAACATTTAATTTCATAAGTTTGTTAATACTTTGAGATGGATGCCATTGCCAAGGCTATTTTATTTCCTTAAAGTTTGATGTTGATTTCAATTAAATTAAGACCTTATTAAATTTATTAATTATGTATAACTTCTTATTGTACCATCTTACAACGATAAACACATGATTTTCAATAGTTCTAGACTTGTCGGAACAGACTGTTTTGGTACATGTTTGTGACTACAATGTTGTAAATTGAGTACCATCTACGCTGATCTAGAATCTAGCAGGCAGACCAAATATAATGAGCCATGGACTGGAGAGTAAGTCTCGTTCTGAAGCTCATGTCGTTTGGTTATTTCTGTGAATTAACTAAGTGATACTTTTTGTAAACTGTTTAATTATTTGTGTTTTCATAATTTGTGTGGCATTGTTAAATCTTATTTCCATTCAATAAAAATTATTTTAAGCCGCATATCGTTACAATATATCATACCAGGAGGGATAAAATTGGGATAAAAAAAAGAAAGATATATGAATAGGTATTTATCCCAATCTTTTTATCTCATTTAATTATTTGTTTCATATATTTTAAAACATATCGCACCTTCCGTGGAATATTGTAACATCTCGAAAATCTAAACTTTTGGGAAACGGCGTTTAAAGTTGTTACTTTTTTCAGTTTGCCTTTTTAATTATTGTTTTTTTTTTTTTTTCTGATCGTTGATTTTATTGGCAGAATTTGTTGCTTAACTATTTTTCACTTTACCTGATTTGTGACCACTAATTTGCTGAAAAAATTCCCGTTAATTCCACCATTTCCGTATGTTCCGCCTCTCCTCGGCCAATTAAACAACTAAACTTATTGCACTTTATATCGCATAAAGATAACGTCATTTTGAATGATTTGGTGTGAAAAACTCAAAATCGAATTTTTCGGATATGTTACAGTATTCCACGACAAGTGCGATAATTGTGCTATTTTTTTTTTTTTTTTTTTTTTTTTTTTTTTTTTTAAATTTGAATCCTAATTTATTACAATGCATTAATAGTAATGAAAATTTCATTTTTTTCTGAAATTAAAAAGCGTTACCTGGAAAAGGAACTGTGGGATTGCTATATTTGTAAATTATAGATAAATTTTCATATCTATCTAAAGATTGATTTTTGGTATTTTGTGTATTTAGCAACCCTATGCAGTAAGGCAGCATTACTTTGTAACTGAGTAAAGTATTTCTTCTCTCTCTTATATGTATATACACATACTGGAATAGTAAGTGACATTTTTATTAAAAGGAGAATAGGTGAAATCCTTATCTATTACTAAATAAATTAACTATAATATTCTAGAATGGTGATCCTTCGAGAAGCAGGACTTGAAGGTCACAAAATTTGGACAGTTTATCTATCACAGAGCTGTCCGGTCAAACTGTCAGTCCAACAAATGATTGATGAGTTCTTATCAACAAGAACGATGTAGTCATGGTCGCTTGGTTCTAACAAATTCTTTCAATTTAGTAGTAAAACTGGGCTTCCGATATGACGAAATTTCACTGAACAATTAAGATGATATTTTATTTTAAACAATTTTTAAACATATTAATTTCAAATTTTTTGTTTTTCTCTCAAAATCTAATACATTATTGCAGGTATTACTCCGGACTCGGAAGCCCTGATGAAGATCCACAAGTTGGATCGAAACGTTGGCTTTTCAAAATAAAAATATTTTTAAATGAAAATCCTGACTACGAATGAGCCAATCATAAAACATTAAACTATTAAAAAATTACAATAGTCACTTTAAAGTGTTTCGAATGGATTACAAGATTCACTTACTGATACATTTTTGCGTCCAAAAATAAAAAAGAAGAGGTAAACTTCATCCTTGAGAATTAATTAAGCTACTAAGGTAGGATCGACAATTAAAAGATGACGCAGATTGGTGTTATTGCTAATTACTGAACAAACTGTTTGAGCCACATCCTGTTTTTGTTAGTTACTGAATTATCGAACGCTTCTAGTAGTTTCGGCTTCATACTAATAAGTTAAACTAGAAGCAAACTACTTCCTGGTCTAACAGACAAGTTATCAAGTCGGTTAGTAAACTGATAATTTAGAAGTTATCTCGTAAATATCCAGGGGAGAGATCATTACATAATAATTATTGAAAATATTTTCTATTAATTTACCATCATTTTTGGGTCACCATTAAGATGATTAAGAAACGCAAAAAAATCACAAAGCAGTTATTAAAAAAAAATTAATATTTACGACTTATATCCAACCAACCAAATGATGACAGGTCAAAAAGTTTACGGTATTAACATTTATCAATTTATCAAAACTAAATAGATACTAAATGAGTAAATGGAATGATTACTGTTTTAATTTACTCTGTAATTTTACAGGACAGTTCTCCAATGAAGTTTACTCCAATCTGCCAAATTAAATTTTATAAAAAATAATCTTTTGAAAATGAATCATATACTTTATAATACTTGTAACATATTTTTAGGGCAAAATTTTTTAGAGATAAGAGCAGAAGAGGGGGGAGGGTTCAGAAGTCAATAAATAAAGCTTCATATAAATAAAAGGCCATTGAATAAAATTACCTTTATTTGGATTTAAGATATATATGATAAATTTGAATAAATATTATTTTTTAAAACTGTCTATTGGTCGAAACTCATCAGTTGCAACATTATCAAAGGTTCTCTTACCTTTCATTTTTGCCGAGATGCGTTAGTTTAACGCAACCTCGGGTGAGGTCTTCAAAATGGACCCCGGAGAAGGGCTATTCTCTTTAAGCGCAGTAGTATGTTTGCGATCTCTTGAAATTTCCTTTCTCTCTGTCTTCCAACCTCTGTAAACGCAGTTTAATTTAAGGAATTATTTTTTAACTTTTTCGTTAAAAACGATTCCAGTTATGGACTCAGTTCAGGATTCAGTGACTACACAGACGGATACCTTCTCAGAGGACTTGAAGCACCCACATGCCAAGAATGTAATAATGTACCCCAAACGGTGAAACACCTTTTACTTCATTGTTCACAATATAAAGAACTCAGGAAGAAGCTTAATATGGAAACAACATTAAATGAGCTGTTAAAAGATGAGGAATACAAAATAGATATTCTGTTTAAATACCTAAAAGAAATATCATACTATAGCAGAATATAACTAAACGCATCGCCCATGACCCTGTAGGGTAGAGGCGAAGATCAAGGAAAAAAAAAACATTATTCAAAAAATATATTTCTGTAAAAGAATAAAAATAAAATCATCAATAAATATATAGATCACAGATTAATGTTTAGGTAAGAATCAACCACATCCCACATTTCCGGAATTGCTGGACAACTGTGCGCCGTTTTCATCCAACTGGAAGATATACACGTATCAGTAAGGGAGATAAAAATATAATTCTGTTTCTATCAGCGTTGAGAGCTAATATGTGTGTTTTCATAAAACAGGAAACAAAAAATAGGAGAGTGGGGAAATGGGGGGAAAAAAAGTGCGGGGGGGGGGGGGGGGGGGAGGGTCGGTATCACGTTGAATCCAAACTGAAGATTGGCTAGGACGAGGGGGAACCTATCAACTTCTGGTCGATTGCTTCTCGTGATGCCAATATAGCCTCCAGTTTGATCAAACTGAATACAAACTTCTCATCCCCCTATATTAAATCCATTTCTCCAAGTCACTTTTTACAAGCATAAGTAAAATACAAAAAGGTTGTTACAGGTATGTAAATACAAAAAAAAAAAAAAAATTCATATAAAATTACAACATAAAAGTTCTTATAAAGATGTGGTCTATATCCCTCTTTTTTCGATCTTAAGTGTTTTTCTGCTATATATTAGGTATATATAGCAAAAGCAGGTATTGTGTTTTTCTGCTATATATTAGGTATATATAGCAAAAGCAGGTTTTGAAATCGAAAATTAAAATAAAAATCAAATTTTTCCATGAAATTTTAAAACATCAATAGGTAGATATTTTTTATCGAAAGTTATACCGACGAGTGTATCCCTTCCTTGAATACCACGACCGACTTTGTCCAAGCGAGCTCTAGTTATTTCTCGCGAACTTAAATTTTCAAACCGTAATTAATACGTTTTTTTTTCGCATTACCTCTATTATTAATTACCTCTCGCATCGGTAATTAATCCAAAAATCTTTATTAGATAAGACTATAGATTAGGGAGGGAGGGGGAGGATTTTGTCCGACCCCACCAGGAACCATCACTATTGCCAACTCGTTATATATTATATGTAATTCCATCATTTTACACCAAAATAGTAAATTTATGCGTACTTATATTGAGCAAGGCTTATTTGCAAAAAAAGAAATACCAACCACTTATTTACGATAGTTTTATATAAAATCAAAGAAGATTTAACCAAGTTCATTCATCTAACATACTACCTCAATTCTCTCTCGATCTCGAAATGCTGTTACAAACATTCAACATAATAATAAATAAGAAAATAAACTCCCTGCCTCGTTTCGCAATAAATCAGGAAATAAAAGCTTTTATTAAAGACAATTGGCCTCATCACATATGTATCTACACAGACGGTTCAAAAATAAACGATGTCACAGGCAAGCGCATTATACGTCCCAAAAGAATTGTCCGCTATTATAGAAGGTCTGAAATATATAAACCAAACGATGATGAATAAATTTGTATTATTAACCGACAGTTTAAGTTCCCTGGAAGCAATAAAAAATTTAAAAACATAAATAATAATATACTAGTGGGCATTCATTGGTGAACAGTTAAAATTGATAAAACACCATGCTTTTATACCAAATAAATAGTAAGGGATAAAAGAAGTAATGTATGTGAATGAAAATATATATAAAATTTATGATCGTACAGTTCAGAATTATTTACATGTCACATATTTGAAAGGATTCAGACCTTTCATAGTTGAACCATTCGAAGCTTCGGAATCCACTAGTTTCCAAACTTGCTTCCTCCTAGTCACCAGAAAAGAAGATGTCCTCGAGACCTTTCAAGTTTTTCTACATGCCTTTTTATGAAATCATTTTTTTCTTTATTTCAGAGCTATCTCATTTATTTCATGGATTTTTGTCAATCCAGTTAAAAATTTCAGTAAAAAAAAGAAATAAGAAATTGTATAATAATTGGAAAAGGAATGATTAATTATTTGTGATTTAATTATGATTAAGATATGGCTGTTTATAAAAAGGCTCCGAAAAATAGAATGTTGCAAAAAACAAAACAAAAAAAATTTTTAGATGTTGAAAAAAGAGAAAAAAGAAATGGTAGATATATGTTATGCGGCATAGTATAACCGATGCGCCTGCTTTACAAATGATGAAATCATTAGTGTGTTCGTTTAACGTCTCTTTATGCTACTAAGGCTAATCGGACGATGGATACAGTGGGAGTCCTAAATTTTGCCTATCCAGGTATAATTAGGATAGGGATCTTTAACGAGTACCTGAAATCATACAGGCTTGGGACCTGCATTTTACGTCCTATCCGAGGGACGGCATAACCAAGGATTTTTTACTCCCATTAAAAAATACTAGGATCACCGCGAAGGGCGAACCCGCGACCTTTAGTATTGTAGGTTGCCATGCTAACCATTACACCACAAGTGACCCCTGAAATCATTAGTTAAACAACCGAACCTCGTAACCAACAAATACAAAACATTACAGAAAATTAAGATTTCTTCCTTTTATATGGCAATTTATTTATATGATTGGAACGAATGATTTTGTTATGTCTATATCATTCAAAAACGGTACGAGTAGAAATAAAATAATAATTAAACGTTAATTTATATGTTTATTTAAATATAGGAGAAAATGGAAACGGAAAAAATCTTTTTATACAAAATTGGATTTATGTGGTTTGGTAGTTCAACTGACAGGATGGACTTCATTATATATATATATATATATATATATATATATATATATATATATGATATATATATGGTAAGTGATGCACTGCCGGACCCCATGAGGTTGTATATTCGTTTATATGTTCGATATTAAAATCTAAATATATAATATATATATATATATATATATATATATATATATATATATATATATATATATATTTAGATTTTAATATCGAACATATAAACGAATATACAACCTCATGGGGTCCGGCAGTGCATCACTTACCAAGGGCAGGAGCCAAAAGGCAGCGGTTTAGAAAAAAAAAAGAATAACAAATTCAATATTGGAAAAAATTAACTTTTTTTTGTGAAATTATTCAGTTTTGTGGATAAATTCACAACAGCGATTAATAGATCACAACATACTTAGTTAATAGAATGAATGATAAATGTCTTTATTAATGAATATTCTAACAAAATAAATATAATTTAATATAATGATAATGAGCATTTTTGAAGCATAGCAAATGAAAAAATGTAAATTTTGTTGGCTATGTTTGGGCACTCATTTTTTTTTCTATAACTTTGATTTTCTCAAAATCCAAAAATGGCACTTAGAAACCCTCGTCTTCCTCCCAGCGTCAAAATACACAATATGTTAGATTGTTATTTTTTTAAAATATTTAATTTAAAGCGTTTTTAAGGTAAATGTGTACAATAGAATGTGTAATTTCCAAAAGGCAAACACGGAATGACTAATAATGGAGAAGAGTAAATATGGGAGGGAAAAAGCAATGGATCAAACCGAACAGCGTTGGAGAGCCATAGAGGCAATTACTACCTTCGCCCAATACCGCGCACCCTAACAACAAAGCCTCCAACACTTTTTACACGCCTTTTTTCGGTTTGTGTTTCTTTTATTCTTGTTAATTGAATTATTCCTACACGGAGCTAATTTGTTTTACCAACCAGGTTAACTAGTACAAATAGTAGTGATGTAAAACTATCCATAGTAGTGATGTAAAACTATCCATAGCACTATCGAAAACTTTGTTTTTAATAGATAAAGTGATAGCATCTATTGTACCTCCAAGCACAAATTTGCTATATAATTGTTGGAAATGAAAAATAAACAAAATGTAACAGTGTAATTTTATTTTTGTTTCTAACAAAAAATGCTTATCTACTCTATAAAAAAAAAATATTAACTTCACGTCCCTACGAACCCGAAACATTAACTGCAACGCACGCAGACGACATAACAATTTTAACAAAACACCATGACCCTAGACTGGCTTCATTAAACTTACAAAACAGTTTATATCGGCGACCGCCAAATACCTCAAACAGACAAAGTACGTTACCTTGAACTAATATTTGACAGAAGGATGACTTGGGGCCCTCATGTCAAAATGAAAAGACATACATTAAACAAACGACTGAAAATACTGTACTCACTATTTTCCAAATCATCAAAATTGAAAATCAGACAGAAGCCCAATACATACACATGAAAAATATACAAAATGTAACAGTTTAATTTTATTTATGTTTCTACCAAAAAATGCTTATCAAATCTATATAAAAAAAATAATAACTTCACGTTCCTACACACCTCGAAACATTAACTGTAACAGACGCAGACGATAAAACAATTTTAACAAAACACCATGATCTTAGACTGGCTTCATTAAACTTACAAAACTACTTAATACATTTGAAAAATATTACTCAGTTTGAAAAAGGAAATTAAACCATGACAATTCACAACACATAACATTCACACTCCGACGAGATACATGCCCTCCAGTTTATATCGGCGACCACCAAATTCCTCAGAAAAAAGTACCTTGGACAACAGAGTTGGACTAATATTTGACAGAAGGATGACTTGGCCCTCAAGTCAAAATGAAAAAAAAGACATTAAACAAACGACTGAAAATACTCACTATTTACCAAATCATCAAAATTAAAAATCAGACATAAGTCCAATACATAAACCAATACGTAAACCAAAATTTTACGACTAGTAACGAACCCACCTTTGTTCGTTAGTAACAAAACGCTACATACTGACTTACAATAACCAACTGTCAACAAACAAATAAGGACTATTTATTCTGGCTTCCATATCAAGTTAATACATAACAATAGACTTATTAATGACATGGCCACGACTGAGATGCCTTTTATGAGGCGACTAAAAAAGAGTTGGATTAGAGACCTCCTCACCTGAAAGAAGACAGGGATGATGTGCTGCTGGGCACTATCTTCCCTCATGCCTTAAAATGCCAACATGCAGCAGTTTTCATCTCATTTGCTGATTGTTGCTTATTATTTGCGACAAGTGCAAATAAAAGTATGCAGTGAAAAAAAAAAGAATAAAAAAACTTCACGCAAAAAATATAAAACTGAAAAATTGAAAATTATTTGGTTCATGACATAGAAACAAAATCACAGTTTTTGTAACAAAATATTCTCGACCTCTATAAATCAACTACCTGAAAACATTTTTTTAAAATTATGCACGTTCCAAAGTATGTCTAGACAAATGTCACAGAATTTCTTCGAAAATCCGACACATTCAAGGATTGCGTCCCGAATGTTGTCATGTCAATTCAACTACTTCGACAACTGAAATCCTGGTTGCATGGTTCCTTAAAAAGGGTTGGTATTGCTGTCCTCTAAATACAGTTTCTTTGACCTTTTCATAAAGTATTTGTTCTTTGCGGTTAAGACTATAATGGGACCAATTCTCTGTCCAAAATTATGTTCATCTTATTCCCTTATAAAAAAGGAAAGAAAAAAGTGCAAATGGAAACGTGCATTCTAGTTCCTATCGTTCCAAATGAAAAATTCTACAACTCTACCCCCCCCCCCCCCCCCACCCCGGTCATCTCCTCAGACTATCGATAGTATTATATCCGACACTATCGATAGTTTTACAAATAGCAATAAGAAAACAAAAATAAATATAAAAAAAAAAAACTTTTAATTCTATTCTGAGTTTGGCATATTTTTCGTCAATGGGGTATCGTTCTATATAAAATGTTGAAGTCATTTCATTAAAAAAAAAAAAAAAGGACGGAAATCTGTTAACAAAGGGAATCCTAATAGCTTTTAAATTAGAAGCTGCCTGGAATATATTGGAAAGAAGGTCGACTGGAGAACATCTCTTATGAGTTCCTGGAGCCTTGAACTTCTATTTTTAAAACGAGTGTTTTCTAAAATTAAGACTAAATTATTTTTTAATTAAGTGTTTTCTAAAAATAAGAGGTAAAAGAAGCTGTAAATGGATCATTTTTTAAGTGTGTTGAACAAGAAAAAAAATTAAATAATTGCTAAGAAGTTTTGTGTTTTAAGAAATTGTCGATTAAGCTCTTTGAAATGTATTCTGTTAATAATGTATAATAAAATTTATTATATTATTATTTTTTTTATTAAAACTATTATTTGTGCATTAATGTAAAACTCTTTTGTGTCACTGTATTGTCATTAGTTACTTTTTGCAACGTTGTTAATAATTTGAGCTTTATTGTTTGTATTATTTATTATTATAATTTTCTTCTAATAAAATTTTAAGTGAAGGAGAGAATTTTTAAAATATCTGAAGTAATTGACACGATAAATAACCCATCTGATGTGTTTTCGTATTTTTTTTTTTTTTTTTTTTTTTTTTTAAGCACTTTAAGGAGATGAATTCCTTAAGCAAATATTAGAATGGATGTAGCTTTTTGGCACGAGTCAGAAAAAAAAAGAAGAAAAAAATACAGTAGGGGCCAACTTGAACTTTAGGTCCAAACCAATGTTGACTCTACTCCGAGGAGGATTAAAGAGAGAAGTGAACAAGTCCTAAGTTAAACTCCGCTTCAAAGAGTTTATTTCCCCCAACAGCAATTTTTTTTTTTCTCGTTTAAAATTAATGATAATATAAACCTTTTATCTCCTCATGTTTTCATTATTTGTTTAAGTATCAAACGTTGGTAGTTATAAATCAAGATTTCATATTCTCTTTAAAATAAATTTCTTGTTTATTAAAAATTTATTTTAAAATATATCACAACTCCTCTTTAGAATTATTGTATTCGTCAAGAAATCATGGTTTAAAAAATCATTCTCTTTTTTTAAAAAAAAATCCAAGAAACATGCTGTTTCACCGCCAATAACTAAATGTTTATAAGTTTTACAGCATTAGAATAATGAAGCATTTCGAAACTTCCTCTCTCACAAATCTCCCATACACTATTCGTGAGTCCATAAACGCCTTGAGTTGTTATTTGTGAATTTCATCAGTAATTTACTGAAGATAGGATTTATAGCAGAAGTAACCACAAGACGGAAAGACTGATTATTTAAGACTTCACTGTTTGGTTCGTGTTTTATGACCAATTAAATAAACAAAATATACTAAGTTAACTAGGTTAAATACAGTCTTCATTAAGAATGAACACTGCTTACATAACCGATTAAAAACAGAGAATAGACGTTTTGGTAATTATAAATTATCCTATCCAAATAAAAATAAAAATAATAAATAAATGATTCTTAAAATGTAGGTTAGAAAAAAAAGAAGCCTATTTTATCTAGATGAGCTCTCGCTAGAGAAAAGGGCATATACTTATGAAGATGTCAATTTAGTATCTTTGGCCTGGAATATTAGGCTAATTTTTATCAGAAAATTAGTATTAGACATACGTTTCATGGGAGACTTATTCACAGAGGATCAGTTCATATGGATAGAGAAAAAAGCCGTTTTTGAGATCATAGAAAAAAAGGTAATAATTGGAAAAAAATTATTAAATAAAGTGCTCCCTCCATATGATCAATTTTGATGAAATGTTGGCTATAACATCTTTGGCATATACATACATCAAATATCCAGTTTGATCAGAATAGTTAAAGCCGTTTATGAGTAAATAAAAAAAAACACCTGAATATGATAAAAAAATTGTTAGGTAAAGTCCCCCCTCCAGTTGATCAAATTTTTACAGTCATATCTCGGGCATATTAATACATCAAATACTCAGTTTAATCAAAATCGTCAAAGCCGTTTTTGAGACATTCGAAAAAAACTTAAAAAGTTATTAAATAAAGTACCCCCTCCCTTTGAGCAATTTTGATGAAATTTTGGCTGTCACATCGCGGGCATATACCTACACTAAATACCTAATTTCAGGTTCGCACGGTTTATACTTTTTGAGCTAGTCTGTTCACACACACACACACACACACACACACACGCGCGCACACACACACACACACACACACACACACACACACACACACACGCACGCACGCACGCACGCACACACACACACAGACCATTTCGCGTGGGCCTTGGGTACTTGGACTCAGGGGGCCACAAAACGTGTATTTCCGTTGAAAACCGGAAGTCGAAATTTTTCACGATCGCAATACTTCCACTTACTATATATTTCATATATAGGTAAGTGAAAGTAAAAACACCATGAGTGCTACACGGATAAGGCAGTAAGCAATGTTATTTAGCAATCACGATGAACCACAAAAAGGTGAAAAAGAGGCTGTGAATGTTAAACAAACAGTAACCGTTTTGCATGTTGTTTTCAAATTCGGTGATCTGAATATGAACTTTCTTTACTGAGATGTTCGTATATCACGGATGCCAAATATCTACGACCTAAACAAATAAAATAAAAAAGCCTAAGCAAAATTAGAGAAACTATAAATAATAAAAAAAGATTACGAAGCTTCTTAGGATCATTTGAAGATACTTTCCGATTACAAATTACTCGGAAAGATCGGAGGGAGATAGCTCGAAGGATTGAGGGACCTGGACGGAGTGATTAATGACAAAGGGATTTATCAGGGAAGAAAATGGAGGCGAATAATTTGAGGAAAATGAATCCAACTCGGCTCAATTAGGACTCAAAGTGAAACAAAATCCGATTGTGCCAATAAAGTCAATTCCCCACTCCCAGGTGTCGCTGCTAAACGGATTACAAGGCGGGGTATAGGTTCTCGAAATGTGAAACCAAGTCAAGTTAGGACGATTTCATTATTAATACTTTTTTTTTTCCATTTGTATTTGGGAGCTGAAGTGGATTCGGAATAATATAGAAACTAAAATTTATAGTTTGAGATGAGTAAAAATAAAAACAGGCGATTTTTTTTCTTCTCTTTCTCTTCCCCTACCTCGCCTTTTCGGCAAAACGGATTTTAGTCCCTGGCCAGGGGAGAGGACTGCGAATCACAACTTGCAGCTTCGGGAACCGAACTAATAATCTTGAGTTCATTTTCAATTAGGTTTTTGTTTGTTAGTTAAACGTCCTTTTATGCTACTAAGGCTTGTACGATTAGTAATTGTACGATGCTTCAGTGGGAGTAGATAAATAGAGTACTAAATTTTGCCTATCCAGGTTATAATTATAATTAAGATATGGATCTTTAACGAGTACCTGACATCGTACAGGCTCGCGACCTCTATTTTACGTCATATCCAAGGGACGGCATAGTCAAGGATTTTTTATTCCTTTTTAAAAATCCTACAGCCACCGCTGGACGCGAACCCGCGACCTTTAGTATTCTAGGTTGCTATGATAACCACTATACTACAGGTGACTATCAGGTTTTAAAGATACCGTTTGGCCACCATGCCCACCTACGAATTTAATAGATGGTAGTGCATCAAAGATGAAAGGTATAAGACATACAGAAGAGAGCTTCTTGCTTAATAGGAAGTGGTAATTGGTAAAACAAGGTCGATACCTAAGTAATACTCGTACATAAGTGAATTATTTTGCCCAAGAGGATAATATAGTTAAATTCTGTTAAACTGTTGAGTAATAAGATCGGGAATTTTACCACGAACCCAATACTACTACAGTACTACAGTACTGCTAGCTACATTCGTCTAACATGAGTATTGTTTTAATATAAAAATAATTCGTTCACTCCTTTCAACAACGTCATATCTTAAAAAGTGGATATGGTTAGCTATGTTTACTTTCTGAATTTAGGTAAAGCAGTGTAAGACGAGACACGTTCCTAACAGAAGGTACCCTTCTACTTCTGGTTTATAACATGTTTCAATTAAAAAAAAAACGGCAACTGATAAAGGTTGATACAGATGACAGTGGACGATATAAATAAGATGGCATCGATGGTGGTTTTTTGAAAAGGAAAGGAGACAGGAAATGAAAACGATGATAAGGAGGGTGACTTATTAGGTAACTTTACCCCAAGTGAAATTAAGATCTTGAATTATTTTATTAAATCCAACCAACATCTAAGAACTTTTTAAGAAAAAGAAGAAAAAAATAAAAAATAAACAAACACAAAAAATAATACATAAAATAAAAATAGAAATAGCTATTAAAAAAATAAAAAATAAACAAATAAACAAAAAATAATAAATAAAATAAAAATAGAAATAGCTATTAAAAAAAACAACAAAACAAAAAAAAAAAAAAAAAAACGAGAAAATTTCATACATTTTATATTTAAATTACCACCACTCTTTTAACAAGAACTTTTTAACAAAAAAATTAACAAATTCAAACATTCTGTTTATATTTCTTCCTTCTTTAAACAGAAAAAAGTCCGTTATAACAAAAAACGATCTGCACAGTAATAAGTTGAATTAGAGGCTTAGTAGCTATTCGGAATGTATTTTATTTTTATTTTCAACTATAGATTCCCTCTCCCGAAATCATATTTTGGAGATAAGACCTTGTTGAAGTAAAAGGACAAACCCAAGCTTAGCATTATAAACACTTCTGCAAGTAATAAAATAATAGAGCACAGACAATTCACTATCGCACTAGTACCCAGCTTTGCAGTTCCTTTATCTTTCAATGATATTATGAGTTCCCAGGCTCCTGACGCCATGACTTTGTGCCGTATACAGTTAGTATAGTGTACTTATGGCCTATTGTACCTGTGATAGTCCAAGTCACGGCCGAATCATCAGTCACAACCGAGTCCTCAAGCAGTCTCGGATAAATAGGTGACATTATACAAATAGGATGGAGCCGGAGAACAGAATCATTTGCCAGACAAGCTATTATGATTCCGATGAGATTGTGGATATTGCAGCAGGATTTATGTCGCAGCACTGATTTCACAAGGTTATAAATAGGAACAAAACCTTCATTATGGAAATAATGACGTGAAGTCTAAGACAAGGATTTTTATGAGATCTCAAACTATATATTTTGCTCTTGTTTTGTACTTAGGCCGAAGCCATGAGGAGTATGAACTCGCAGGAATATGAATCATCATATATTATATTATTTCTCAAAGCCTTTTTTTTTGGTCGGTACGCCATAACTTCCTCAGTACTTGATCAAATTTCATGAATGAGGCATAATTTTAAAACCGCTACATCGAAAAAATATTTAAATCACTCATTTTGCCTTCGATTGCGAGTTATAAGCGCAAAACCACGGTTCTTAGAAGTTTCTAAATGGTCTCAATCTTTTCAGATTTTCTAGAACGTTTTCGGTCATAAACATTTTTTTCCATTAACCCCTTCGTTTGCGAGTTGTAAGCGAAAAACCACGGTTCTTGAAAATCAAAATGGTCGTAGAAGTTTATAAATGGTCTCAATCTTTTCAGATTTTCTAGAACATTTTCGGTCATAAACATTTTTTCGATTAATCCCTTCGTTTGCGAGTTGTAAGCGAAAAACCACGGTTCTTGAAAATCAAAATGGTCGTAGAAGTTTATAAATGGTCTCAATCTTTTCAGATTTTCTAGAACGTTTTCGGTCATAAACATTTTTTTCCATTAACCCCTTCGTTTGCGAGTTGTAAGCGAAAAACCACGGTTCTTGAAAATCAAAATGGTCGTAGAAGTTTATAAATGGTCTCAATCTTTTCAGATTTTCTAGAACATTTTCGGTCATAAACATTTTTTCGATTAATCCCTTCGTTTGCGAGTTGTAAGCGAAAAACCACGGTTCTTGAAAATCAAAATGGTCGTAGAAGTTTATAAATGGTCTCAATCTTTTCAGATTTTCTAGAACATTTTCGGTCATAAACATTTTTTTCCATTAACCCCTTCGTTTGCGAGTTGTAAGCGAAAAACCACGGTTCTTGAAAATCAAAATGGTCGTAGAAGTTTATAAACGGTCTCAATCTTTTCAAATTTTAAGGAACATTTTCGGTCATCAATATTTTTTTGATTAACCTCTTCGTTTGCGAGTTGTAAACGGAAAATTACAATTTTCAGCGAAAAACGTTAAAATGGTCGCAGGGCTTTTTAGTATGTGTATTTTTCTTCAGTTTAACGAGACGAAAATTTTTGGTTTTACATATACACTTTTCGGATTGTCGACGTCGCTTGCGAGTTACCAGCAAAAACAAATGCGCAAGATATGATACTAAATAAACGGTGTGCAGGTACTTTAATTAAGTCAGATTTAAGTAGGTTGGAGTGCGAATACTTCGCACGGGCCAGCTAGTAATATTTATTGGAAATTTTCGATTCTGAGGATGTACGATTTTTCGAGCCTTTTTGATGGATTTCGTAACATTGCTAAATATAGTATAAATACAGCTAGCACTGACCTGTAGGAAGGCTGCCGAGTCGTTCTCCTTGAGGGCCTCTATGCAGAACTGCATGAGTGCGGTGGTGTGCTGGAGCTTGGCCGTGCAAGCGGTGACCTGTTCCTTCAGCGACCGCACCTTGGAGTCCTTCTGCTGCTTGACGAACTCCACCAGCTCCTGCTTCCTCGCCTCCAGGGCCGACATCAGGAGGTCGCACTCGTGGATCACAAGCTGTTCGAACTCCGCACAATTCTCCTGCGAACAAACAACAATAGTCAGATCCAGTCCATATAATTAGAATCCAGATAATTATAAATAACCCTGTGGTGGTCTTAAAACGTAGTAAAACTTGTTAAAAATAATCTGGAAAATATAACACGATAAACATTGTTTCAAGCGTTAGAATCAAGGTAAAGAATAAAAAATGCTTATTTGATGCATAAGAACAAGGAATTCCAATATCTCTCTCTCTCTCTCTCTCTCTCTCTCTCTCTATATATATATATATATATATATATATATATATATATATATATATATATATATATATAGGTGATTGCTTAAGGGTTAAATCTCTTTTTAAATTGTATACCCACTGTTTCTCACATGAGATTTTTTTTTTCAATTAATATTTCATGTGATATTTATAATATTATAAATGTCATAATACTTTATTTAATATTTTATTTATTGACCTACAACTTTGTCCGAATTCCGGGCTATACGGAATGTTTTTCCGGGCCAGGGGTGATTAACACCGGGCTGAGTGTGAAAAAATTCCCGGCTGACGGGATTTGAACTCACAAACCTCGGGTTATTGTTTGTTTTAAGTGGCTACTATCATAACAACGTGTAATTCCAGGAATCGCTATAGATATTTCAAATATACTAACCCACAAAATTGAAGTAGACTTCATGATGTACTGTATGCCTATCTTAATGTTTGTTTATTGGCCCTAAAAAATAATAAATGTTGTATCTGCTGTTGAAGAAAGGAGGGTAATTATCTCTTGATTAAAAAATTAATAAGTAATGAATACTAAAATTAATTATCAAACTCATTGTTACACCATTATAAACTGCTTGGATACCGTATAAGTGTGTAACTTGGTTTATCAATGGATATCATTGAATAGTGGCAACAATGATTGTCGTTTTGCTTTTAAGTTTTCAACAAGTATACATAACAATATGTATATATATAGTGATTCTTTTACTAAATCACTAACAATCGGTACATTCCAAGCATCCGACATTTCACCTGATACTTTATGGACACCGAAATACTTTATGGAATGTACTAACACCATTACCTGATAACGTTCAAATTTTAGCTTACGCCAACGACATAATAGTGATGACTATCGGCAGAATATTTTCTGAAATCGAACAAACAACAAACCATACACTGACAATTCTAGACAAATGCGCTAAGACAAACAAACTAGACGTTAATGTTCGAAAATCGAATTACACTGTTTTATCTAAAAAACGTCGAATTCCCGACCTAAAAATTCAAACTAACCTCACATACTTAGGACTCAAATTTGACAAAAAATTGAACTGGAAAAATCACATTAACGATACAATAAACAAGACGCTAAAAACAATCAACGCACTCGAAAACACCTCTAAACTAAAATAGGGGCAAGGATCTCAGATCTTAAAAATAATCTACGAAGGTACCTCACTATCTAAACTTTTATATGCAATTCCTGTTTGGGAATCAGCAGCTCTGAAGACCGTGAATCTTACAAAATTTGAAATACAGTTTAAAAAACGCTTGATATTCAAATAGATTTTGAAATACAGTTTAAAAACGCTTGGTTTTTTATTGCTTCAAAAAACTATATCTCAAAAACCAGGAGTTTAAAATTTCATATTTTTTTTTACATAGATGCATGCAACAAATAACCGAAAAATGATTAAAATCCAAGACCTGAAGGTTGATTTTATAAAGGAATAACCCATTAGAGAGTAATTAAATAAAAAATACGATCATTAATATGAATAATCATAACCACATTTATCAGAAAAAAATTACAAAATCTCTAAAAAATATTCTTTTGCAGAGAATTGATTTTACAAAAAATAGCATCAATTTATTTGAAAGATTTTCAGAAATATTAGTCTGCGACATCGAGCATATTGATACATATAAATATACTCCGTATAATACAAATGAATACTCAATACTATACAATCAAAATACGAAAAAAAAAAAAATAAGACTCATACTTTATGTGAGTGTAGGAGGAGGATTATATGTATAAGGTTTCCAGTATTTCAATATAATAAGTTTATATTTACTTCAATGAAATATAATTATTGAGTTAATGAAGGCGAAACTAAGAGACTTTCTTCGGCTCGTGGTGGTTATTAAGTTTTTTTTTTCTCATCGTAACGTAGCATTGTACCTCAGGTAGAAATCGTGGTATCTCAGATTTTTTTTTTTTTGTATCCTTATCTAATCTCTCATAGATCAGTGAGCATTATAGTAGGGATAAGAAGGAATTAGGGTCCATAGGTATTGGAACCTTCAATTCTATCAACCGTAATCGATATATCGGTCCATTTCAACTTAATGGAGCAGCTAGCACGGAACGGGCTTAGGCCGTTATTAAAGTAACTGTTATTATAGGAACAACTTCTACCTAATCTCCTTCTTGTATATATGTAACTCTGACAAGTAGAGGGACTTTCTAAAATCCTATCCTATCCAAAGTTATCCATAGTTTTAAAAGAACATTGTAAATTCTGTGATCAAAATGTGACTACACTTTTTTTTAAAAAAATCTGAGGCCCTACATTTACTCACATTATTTCCGGGAAACAGTTGAAATTACTTTAGGCAACGACTGCATCAATGTTTATATTGGTGGATTTCAAAATTGGTCAAATGGAAGGGGTACTTTATTTCATAACTTTTTAGGTTTTTAACGATTTTCTTAAAAACGGCTCAAACGATTTCGATAAATCTGGGTATTTGACGTATATTTATGCCCGAGATATGACTGAAAAAAATTCATCAAAATTGATCAACCGGATGGGGCACTTGATTTTATAATATTTTTTTCCAATTTTTACGTTGTTCTTTTTCGATTTTCTCGAAAATAGCTTTAACGATTTTGATTAAACTCGTCATAATTAATGAGAATCAAGTATTCTTTATTATCAAGTAAGCTTTATCATTATTAAAATGAGGGGGGATAAAAAGGGAAGGAGCCTTTTCTGTTTTCCTCTAAAGTACCTTTTTTTTTTTTTTTTTTTTTTTTGTATGGAGAAATTATCTGTCTCCCTCATTTCACCTAAAAATAAGAAATGGCTAAATATGAAATATGAAAAAAATCAAGTAAACATATACAGTAGGAAAAAATAAAAATATTCCGTCATCGTTGGGCCCACGCTTGCGCAGTACGCCTTTAATGACAGACCATTGTTTATAATTAAAGACGTTCAATTCATTTAATGGATATTATTGATACATGGTAACTAAATTAAGTTTTCAGCAACTACATAGAAAATTATAGTCAGACGCGATGGAGTATTATGCTTGCATTGCCGAATTATCACAAGTAAAAACTTTTATTTAATAATAAAAAAAATTAGTGTACGTTAGAGGATATAAGAATGTGCTAAAATGTGTGTCTTTGAGGAATGGCATTTAACAAAACACGTCAATTTCTAATCTGGTAAGTGAAAGTTGTATATTGCGCGCATCGCACCAGATTTTATTTTTTTGGGGGGGGGTTATGTTTTGATATTTACCCTTGTTTATTAATCTTATGAATAATTATAGGGCAGTAAAGCCCTTGAAAATACCGGTGCTTGGAGGGAGAGAAACCCTTTGAGGCGTAGCATGAGCGGCATTGTTCAAAGTTGCGGGAAGAAGGGTTTGCTTACTTGACTCGGCCGGTCCGAAATCTACTTACGCAACTCTTGTTTGACTAAAAGCCCTAACCTAGTTTGTCTTCCTACATTAAACATCTGCCCAACTTGTAGCAGGAAGTGGGAACCATAATCTCGGTAGTCGAGGAACACCGGAAGCGCTGAACAGTTTGTCCCGTTGATCGGAGGCTACTTCTCATCCAGTTCGCTGATCGATTACTTCCTGTGCATCGATGTACTAGTTTTAAAATAAGTCCTATGTAAAGATGTAAGAAGTTTTTTGAGATGGTGTACTCTTCACGGAGATAATAGACCAAATGGAAAATAATAATAATATAAAAACTGTATTTGTTTTATTTATTTAATAAATATGTTAATAAATAAATATGTTAATTAATAAATATGTTTTATTTCTAGAAACGATATTGTTTTCAAGTCTTTCTAGGAAACTCTGACTCTGGCCTGTTTGAATTTAAAACAAAATATTCTCAGTTGTGATTTAGTCTCCATTTAAATACGAACTAACAAAATGTCGCAAAAAAAAAAAAAAAAAAAACCTGTCGTTTTAACGCTTAAATCAACCATTATAAACCGAGTAGAAAGTATTAAAACATTGCTTGCTGAATTAGGAATCGGCGAGAAACTGTTCGTTATATTTTGAAGAAGAAAAAAGACATTTCGGACATCGTATCGTCGTTGGCCCTAACATCGTGTCCTCGGAAAACAATAAAGAACTCTACATTAGATGTAGATGAAGCTGTCAATGGCCGGGCCTAGTGTCAGTGGTTCATTGAAAAATACGTTAAAGGAGTTCGTTTGTTTGTTGAGTACTTTTGTTCGTTTACTGTTTGTTAAAACATTCGTTTGTTCATAAAAGTGTCTGCAGTTGTTTTTTTATTTTTTATTAACCTTCTTATCTATCACCTCCATCCGTGGACCCCATTATTAGCCCGGATGAAGTGGATTTATACTGTAGTTATTAAAGGCGCAGTGCTCATCTAAAAGAGTTGTCAACGCGTTATACGTTTTGTCGGAACATAGGTACCTGATATAAAAGTAGAAATTATGAAGTTTATATTTATTATGAGTTATATTTGTTTCGGTTTAACAGTAATTACAAGACGTAGAACGAAAAAGAGTTGTTCGTTTCATGACTGTGCTACTGGCCACTACGAAAACTTAATCGAAAAAAGTGTAATGTTGAGTGAACTATCACTTAAACATAGTCGTTATTAAGTATGTTTATAGCTGAATTAACATACTTTATCTTTGATGCGCGGTCATAAGGTCATAAGTCAAATTTTTTAATTTTTCAGGAGAGCAACAGCAAAGTTCAAAACATTATTTAAAACCTAATTATTGATATTATTTGTAATTGTTATGTTTATAAAACAATATAATTTGACTTAAGACCTTAATACCAACCGGTAGCTCTGATTTCGTGCTATACTATTTCGACTTAATCTCCAAATGCTCAAATAGTGACTTAAGCCCTTATGACCGCAAATCAATGATATATCATGAATGAACTTTTTCCATTATGGTACATGGATTATACAAATAAAAATCTGGAGCGATGCGCGCAACACGCAACTTTTACTAACCAACTTTCTTAGGTTGGAAAAATTTCGTGTTTAATAAATATGTACTAGCATTTTTTGACATCTAATCTGTTGATGAATCGAAATTTCAAACAAATTAATCTACTTAATTTTTATTGTTCGAAGAAATAAATTGAGACCCTTTTTTGCCATCATGGGAAGTGGACCAATACGTCATTGATGGCTATAAACTAAAGGCACTTTAATTAGAGCTAAGTGTGGGGGCTATTTGACCGAATTCACTCACAGGCTATCCAGTATTCTTCCCAGGCACGCAATCTTCTTGATGATCAGCCATCGCCTCTTCTCTGTCATCAATAGTTTGCCTTTAAGCTTGTTAGAATAAGTAGTTTGGTTTACTTCCTCCGTAAGATTAAGTCCTAGGCAGCTCTAAGTAAAGTTCAAATCGATAACAATTATTTTAAGGATACTTCATGAATTATTTATTATTTAAAAAATAAAATCATTATTGTCATACTCGAGTCTCCTCTACCACAATACGATTTGAAATTTATAAATTATTTTTTATTTTTATAAATGAGTGGAACGAAATTCTCGATTAGAAAAAATAAGGCCTTATCAAAATGGCACATATTTTGAGCATACCTAATCTTTCGATCAATCCCTTTCTTCTTTGTTCCAAACTCACCTCCCCCAACTCCACCAATCTGCTGCGTTTGACAAGTTCTTTCTTAACTGAACTGCTTCTATTCAGAACTCAATCAGGCCCGTCATGCGTCATGTTTTAACATTTATGCCGGGCGTAAGTTGGAATGCAGCTCCGTGTCGTGAGCTGAAGTGAGGTGACGCAGGAAAGCAGGGATGCGAAAGTTGGGTCGTGATTCTATTGAAAACTGCGTGCCCGTAAGGCAGAATTCGTAAATTTTCAATATTTATATTAGAGTTCCGATGATCTCGAAGATCAATAGATAAAAACATTAATGCAAGAAATACTTCCTTAAAGTTGCTATTTAAACAAAGGTAAGACACACGGGAGAATTCATCCTCAAAGACGAGTTTTATAATTTTTTTTTGCATTTGACTTTTAAGCAGTTAGCAAGTGATGTATCGTATAAAATTCCAACTGCCTCAATTAATTTTTCTCCAATTTTTCTCTTCACATGCGTGGTGCAGGCCGTGACAAACTGCGTCAGGACCACAAACCTAAGCAGCTCTCGGGGACTCTAAAACTGCGTCACCTCACCCTGTGGCTCAACGTTCGCTCCTGCTTTCTACGAGTGTATTCTACTGAATACACAAACTCACGTCACGGAGCTGCGCCCTAACTTACGCCCGGCCTTAGATCGCTTAAATACCTTCAACATTTTAACAGATGTGATTGTACATTGTCATTCCCTACTTAAATTTAACTATCGTTAGCATAATACACTACTATCGAACTTCAAGTTTCCTTTTATTCTCTTAGAAGCGACAAATTCTGATGAATGAGATATCAAATTAAACGGAATTTTACGAATACCTGAGGAATCATATTCTCGATTCCTTAAATTCTTACTATGACTAGTATAAAAGTGCTGAACAAACTAAGAAGTTTCAAAATGTTGACGATGGTAAATTCGACGGTACACACACAACAGGACTGAACCATTTTTATACTCTGAAATCTAACGTTTTTAATATTCAATTATAATTCAATAATTGAACATGAAATGTTAAGGTTAATTTTATTTTTCCTCAAGTTAAAAGAGAAAGATTTTAAAGTTGTAATAACGAGCTTCTAAAACAGTAATACTACAAACAAATGATTTCTCTATTTGTGCCTTCATATGTTATTTGATCAGCAATGTATTGTAGGTTGTATTCGTGTGAGTTTAAATTTGGGTAAACAACAATAATTAAAACGAAAAAGACCTACCCGTTTTTTTATTGTACTACTGGCCTGCTATGAAAAGTTAATCGAAAAAAGTATAATGTTAATTGAACTATTGGTTAAACATAGTCGTTATTAAGTATGGTCATAACTGCATTATTTTTATTTTTTTTACTTCTTTTCTATTTGACTTGCCCCCACCCCTGTTTTCAACAGTTACTATATTAAATTAAAAAAATTCCTTTCCATATTAACAATAAATAGAATAAGACCCTAATTAATGAATAATTCCATTCCATTTTCATTTATTCCGATTATCAATAAAGGTACTAGATTACATTTTTTCGTAGAGATTTGCCGAATCATTTTAGCAGGAATCGGCGATACAGGATGGATGAGCAAGATCTGAATATAAGGGTCCTACTCCAAATCAAGGATTTCTACCATAAACTGGAGCGTAATCTGAATACATTTTTTCATGAATACTTTGAAACAGGTGTTGGACTCTAAATCGTGGTTGCGGTAACTCCTCCGTAAGAGAACTGAATCAAATCTCCCATTGAATCAGTATTACGACTTGATATCCGCTTTACTAGAGGGGGAGTCCTGAATAGAGGAGATAAAGCTGGTGTACGCTGGGGAACCATCTTATCAACCCGCTCTTCCTGCGAACCTGACGATCAAGGGTAGAAATCGGTCGTGTACTCCTTGAGGCAGCATGTTTCTTTAAAACGTCTAACATCAACTAGAAATTATTGTTACTAAACATATATGGTATATAAGAATTTTGATTAATTAAATCATTTAATCAATTCAAATAAATATGAAATTCTGCTTGTTTGTTCATAATAGAAATCCATGCCGTTTGTCCTGAGTTCTCCAATTTGCTCAGTGGTTCATTCATAAAAGGTGCGAACATCTGTCCATATTAAAATTGCATAACTTTAGCCGATCTCTGAGTGTATTCTTTATTGTTATAAAAATCGTTATGATCTCGCTATACATTGGTTTTTTACGAAATCGATCGTAAAATGAAATTCACCGGGTGAAACTGGGGTATACAGCTAGTAAATAAATAAATCATAACATTTTCTTTGATTAATTAATTTTCTTTCTTTTTGGTTGTGGTGATGACCAAAAATGTAGCCCCAAACTTTGTAATAAATAATTAATATTTATTTTCAAAATTTCTGAACAATATTTTGACTATCTATAGCCTTAATATTTATTTCTTATTGTTTGCTCATTTCTTTCCTTTAATCAGTGCTTTACATCATTCAATTAATTATATCAATTCAATTAAATAAGAACAAAAATTAATACATGGGGGAGGGAGAGATCTTTATAGTCTCCAATCATGAAAAAATAAGTAAAAGCTAATTAATTAGTATAATTATTGACACACTCCATAATTGGCTGGACAAAGGAAACCTTAATTCAGACGCCATTTTAATAAAAATAAATGCGGTGATTTACTTATTGGATATTTTTTTTTTTTTTTTAAATATCCAACAGTAAAAGAAAACAACCAATGCACCCGAAAATTCTAAACTTCTATTGAATCCACTATCTTTCCGTCTCGAATGGTTATTAAGAGAATTTAAAAAAAAACCAACCCTGAATCTCTTAAATCCAAGAAAATATCTAATCAAATAATATTTTCAAAACTTGAGCACCATTAAGACAAGACACATATAGGTACATTAAAAAAAAGAAAATCAATTATTTATACAAGACTTCTCATAACATAAAATCTAAAAGTTAATATTGCATAATGTTAAACTTTTGATTGGATAAGCTAACCAAATGAAATAACGTTTTTGTGACATTATTAATAGTTTTTCAGGTTATTGAATAAATGCAAGTTTGTGATAGAATTAACAAAAAACTTTTTTAAAATTAACTTACCCCAATTTTTTCCGTCATGCTCTTAAGCCTCTGAATGAATTCTGTTGTTGACCTGGCTTTCTCCGACAACTGTTGCAAGTTCTGTGACAGCTCCGTCTGAAAAATAAAATAAAATATAATAATATTATAAATAATTTTTAACGATTTTATATCCAGTTTACATTGTTTACACACAGAGATAAAAATAGATTTAAAGTATCGAGAGATTGTATGATACTACGCTATTATTAGATACTGCAAAATAATATCTAAGTTACTTGTCAAAGCTGGACAGTTTTGACATAAGAAAGTACCTTTCTTTTCAAATAATTGGAAATAGCATTCAGGAGAAGGGAAGTGTTTTAGGCGATTATGATTAAGATTATTGCTTACATTTCTTCAACTAAAATTAAGTAAAAAAGTAATTAAAACACGCTTATTAAATAAAATGAAAACCAAATCGTCCAAAAATTATCATTATGCAAGGTTTTTAACCCTGCATCTTTTATAGTACTCAGAAACGGGTCAGTATAATATCGCATCCAGAAAATGCCTTCATTCTCCATAATGCCAGCCATTCCGGCGATAAGAATCAATCCACGCGGCCACCCCTAGATGCTCGGAACTATCTTGACAATCTTCCAAATAGCATTATCATTATAACCAGGTCGTTTCTTATGTAAAGCAGCGTCGTCGAGAACAGCACATTAACCAGATTTTTTCCACTCTTTCGTCTATACATGCTAGATTAAATCTGCTCCGTCTTCTTTTTGTGAAGAAACTGGCAATGAATACTTTTTGAGACTTAATATTTTAAAAATATACAATAAAAATGGATTAGTTAATAAAGCAAATTAATATTTCAAAGTAGACATCAAACCTTCTCATCATATCCTATTTTTCCTTATGGCTTTTAAAGAACTTCTTAAATTTAAAAGCTTTTAAATGAAAAGAAATCATCGGCCGCCTTAAAGAACCTTATGAAACAATTTTCCCGTTTGCTGCCTACATCTAAAGCATTTTCGTTAATTTTGTCTACCCACCTACTTTTTGGTCTTCCATGGGGTCTTTTCCCTACTTATGAGCAGAGCCCGGATTTTCAAAATATGTCATAACATACGTAGTAAAAAACTGTAAAATACTCGTATGCAGCATAAATTATAGAAATATGCTATTAAACAATTAAAATATTCAAAGATACTAATGAGTATACAATATTTCACAGAAAAGAAAGTGGAGGAGACAATCCGGGAATGAAACCAAAATTATTTTAAATTTTGTTGATTTTTAAAATAATATATGTTTCCGGTAATAACATTAAACACATTTATAACGAAAATATAAAAATAATTCAAACTAACTAGATAAAAAAAAATGAATGAAAGCAATAAAAATAACTAAATTAAGAATCGATTAAATATGTATAAAACAAGTGAATTAATAAATAAAATTAGCTGAATTAAAATGAATTATTAAATGCATTTTTAATTTATTTCTGTTGATCCTAACCTTATATCGTATAAAATATTTTTATAATTTGAAAAAGATCTGTCGACATCACGTGATGTGATTGGAGCAAATTTATAAGCTTGAAATTATTGGGTCGTTGTCAATGTCGCTGAGAAAAAATTTAATTATCCCCAATCAAAATTTTATTTTTATTTTGCAGGATACGAAGCCTTGAATTTTCCATAAAAAAATCTTCCTTTTTTCTTTCTTCTCCAATATGGCCTGGGATGCGATGTATATTTACAAAAATAAGTCTGTGGAATGTCGGGAATGTCAGAAATCATTAATTCGAAGAAGAGGAACTTATTTACGGCGAAAAACACCGATCGAAATTGGGAATCTTAGCTTCCATTTTACTTATATATCTATAAATGTATTGTTTACTTTCAATATGCATTGTTAAATGTATTGTCAAATCAAAATATGCAAATATATGCAGGTATCATCAAATATGCAGAAATAAAACTTTAGATCTGCGTATCGTATTCGTAATCATATCTGGTCCGCTATTTTAAAGAAGCACGCAAACAAAATATGCAATTACATAAAAATCCGAGCTCTGGTTATGAGGCATTTATTGTCACGCTGGGCTTCCTGATCGATTGCTTCATATGTGATATGTCCTTCTCATCTCAATATCCTTGCCATCAAATGGGCTGAGCTGTATCAATATACATATGTATGGGGACGAAGGTTGTTAAACAGGGGATGAAAAGAAATGAACTGGAGAAATGAAGAATTCTAGTTTCTATCTTCACTTTCTAGTTGTAGAAAATGTACGTTGTTTGGAAACTGGACTATTCGGTGGAAGAAATAGTGGAGGATTGTATTGAAATGATTTCTATGTTTTTGTTTGTTTGTTTAACGACCATTTATGCTACTAAGGCTAATCGGACGATGCTACAGTGGGGGGCCTAAATTTAGACTATCCAGGTATAATTAGGATAGGGATCTTTAACGAGCACCTAACATCGTACAGGCTCGGGACCTCTATTTTACTTCATATCCGAGGGACGACATAGCCAAAGATTTTTTACTCCCTTTAAAAAATCTTTGACCCACCGCGGGACGCGAACCCGCAACCTTTAGTATTGTAGGTTGCCCTTGCTAACCACTACACCACAGGTGACCCCAAATGATTTCGATGCGAATATCAAGACGTGTTCCCGTAAAAGTCTCGATCTACTACTACTACTACTAAGTTTACTCGCCCTTCACCCCTAATGACATAAACTTTGTATTTTTTTGTCGCTTCAATTTACAACTAGAGGTAAAACTACAATGTATCACCATACATATATTGTACATGAACAATACTAATGATAGAGGTAATATATATATGAACTATTGGAAGGGTAAATTATACGACAGCTATTGACTCTTCATTATTTCAGACCCTCTGAATATCCTCTCTATTGCATACGACTACCCTTACATTATTCCTAAGTTAACCTGAGCTGAAATTGATGAACTAGGATCCGCCGGGGCTGGGTAGGTAGGAGAGAGCAGAATATGCAATTAGCAGAGTAAAGGGCAAACAGCAGAGTTGTTCCCACTCAGCGCTATATCCGTCAATACTTCCAGTTCCATTTCCATACCGATTCACCTACGTGATCAAGTTCCCTCTATTAAGATTTTCATGTTATTTTTATAAGATTTTAAATATTAATTACAAACTATTTTTTTGGAACATTTCCACTTTAAAAATGTGTCAATATGAGCACATTCCCGAAGGGGCCAATTTGGGAGTGCCCTTCTCCCCTTGCGTCAGCTCTGACGGGTTCAAGGACAGTGACATACCCATGGATTACTGCTGCTCAGAGTCAGCATAACTCCAGGACCGATATTTCTTACACCGAAGGATACCGCTAACTTCTACACCGACCGGTGGAAGAGGAACAGATTAGGGTAAGTACAGAAGCAGTCCGTCCAAGGACCGAACCTCCGGGCGGCAGCTGACATCACGATAACCACATCGCGATTCTCGAAAGGATACACGGACTTGGGTCACACTGCTACCCTAGCGGTTAGTACCCTATAGTAACCCTGTAGCTAATCTAGTAGGCTGACGGGCAGGGGGGATAGGACTTGATCTGCGTGGCTTTAATCGGCGGGCGGACACCTATACAAGTAATAACCACACAGAACTTTTCTAAACATTGATTACCTGTAGACTTTTGGGGGCGTCAGAGACCGGCAAAGTTGGAATGACCTAGGGTAACTGTAACATAAGTTGACAGTGCTCAAATAGTTGACATTTTGCACGAAAAGTGTGAATGATAAGATTTTGGTTCAAACTTTGGCGGCACTTTATACTAGTTAGCTGTACTGCCATCAACATTAGTTTGATGAAAACTCAAGCTTATTTGTGAGAGGTTATACTGCCGTATTTTCTAATGGCCTTAAAAATTGGTTTCGGTTACCCTGTTTCATTAAGGTGGAAATCAAGTTAAATAAGCTTTTTAGTCGGTTCATTTGAGTCCAATTATGTTTTTATTACTTTTATGGTATCCATCAAATTCATGAGAATCATTTGATACCCTTTTTAATATATTTATACAACGTTTTAGGAGTTAAATGTAGGTGTCAACTATTAGAACGGAAATTAATCCTTAATTTCAATCGTTGACATCGACGTCAACTCACCGCCAGAATTAGCAAAAAGTGTCCATCTGGGAGTGGTTTATGGAAGTCTGAGTCTGGCTGGATGAAAGGTGTCTTATTTTATGAATTTATAGCTAGTGTGCTCAATCCATGGATCATTGAGAGCAAAATTGCATTACCAATAATCCTACACTTCCCAATTCTACAGAGAACCTGAGATACTTGCTAGTAGTCGCACTCTATCAAAGTGCTACACATTTCATCAAACCAATGAATTTTGCATTGTTTAATTGTATAAAAGAGCACTGGAAAAGTAAAGTTCATCAATGGAAAGTCTAAAATTGTGCAAACTCAACATTAAAAAAAACAAAAATTTTGGCTAACATCAAAAATTAATACATGTGCCAACTTTAAAACCATAAATGTCAACTTTACATTTTGATGTATCAACTATTGGTTCATTTTAGAAGTTTCTGAGAAATCGTTTTTTATAAAAACCATAAATGTAGACCATGGGATATTGTATTCCCAGTTTTCAAGAGGGATTGGCCAAACTAAATTAATAACAAAGATTGTCCTAACCTCAATATATTGGTAAACAGTGTCAATAATATACTTTTTTTTCTTAAACCGTCAACTATTGGTACAGGTACCCTACTGATGCATGATTTTGGTGAGGAAACTTACTAATGATTCTAATGATTCTCTCTTAATTCCTCTGAAAAAAATAGGACAGTTGATTTATTTATTAATTTTAAATTTTCTGATGTCATTAAGCTTCGCCTTATGTAATGTAATGTAACTAAAGCTTTTTATTCAAACCTGCTGCTCATCCTGCGACAATAAGCGTACGGGATGTCTTTAATTAAATGTTTTTACTTCCGCTCAAAGGACACCACAAGCATTACCTAGTTTGCTTCAGTGAAAGCAATGCTTGTAGCATGCCTTACTTATCCTCCAAATTTATTTCCCCACTACCCCGCCCTTCCGGCAATACGGTTTTTTCCGGCCACGAAGGGGGCAGGGAATAACGACTAAGTTGAATTCCCTTGACACTAAGACGCGAGTAGTAAAGTAATCTTCAGGTATTGGAAATTCAGGCAATTCGTATTCCGATCGCTTCAGCACTCTCGACCATCTCGATCCCTATCCATCCTTGAATTAACTTAGTTTCTACTATAACTTCTTCCTGCTTGAAAGAACCTACAATTAAAGTCTATAATCAAAGCCTCGTATTATTCCTAGAGAAGCCCCCACCGTAGCTGGGATCAGGTAAGGTTACTACTAACACCGCAAAGGTAATCCTCGTAAGTATAACAAACAATCGGACCCCTGACTCATTTGTAAACATGCTCATATTACTAAGTACCCACGACTAGCTCCAAGCTCTGATATGAATTATTCAGCGCCCCCACAAGGATTCCAAAGGTTACGATACCGTTGCGCTTTGCCTACAGATCGAAATTACTCATAAAATTGATTGCACCGAAATGCTTATCATCTGCTTATGACAAATTTATTATTGTTTTAAATGCTTATTATAAGTTTCTTTATTTATTTATTGTAGAGAAATTTACTAATCGTAGAAAAAAATTGTACCAACCAATGAAAATGCCAATTAGTAGGAAGCGATGGTGAAAAAAGCTACCTACACTGTTACAAACCAGGATCTTCTAACAGATGTACATGTTTTGAACAAGTTTAAATTTTTAAGAACGATAGATTAGGAACATATTTGTGCATGTGGGTCGAACTGAGACCTAGGCTAGGCGCAAATTGAGACGCAGACGACGCACAGGGGAGCAGAGCAGTTTTTGTGGAAAGTGCATAAGGAAGGAACCACGTACATTGGGACGCAAAGCAGGGCAGCACAGTTTTCAACCTACTACACGTCAAAATCTGCTCTGCTCAGCGTCACCTGGGTCTCAATGTGCGTCTTACCTTAGGGTCTGTCTTCTTTTAAATATGTAAAAGTAACAGATAAACATTGAGTTACATTTGATTTTTTTCCCTTCATTTTTGTAAGAAGAAAATTGGGGATTTAAATTTTACAGACCTATCGTCTTTATTTAGGAGGACACATAAACTATAGAATACGGTAGACATGGGCAAACTTTTTAATGGGAGAGTCAGGTAAAATAAAAAAGTATTTAGGCGGGCCGAATAAAAAAATGACAAATAAGTGATGAACATTATTTTTGAATTTTTTACGTTATGCACAGCTTACATTTTATGTTCCAATGTCCACACTCCAATGTTTACAATGAAAGTAAGGTAGGAAAATTGATTATTTAAAAGACAAAAATACATTTTGCCGTATGTGTAATAGTAGGAGTGATTCAAAACCATGCAGAAGGGTTGCGACATCGATGATAATACAGCGATGTTTTAGTACCTCGACATGGATGTGGCATCCATACCATGTCGCGGATTGGCTAACTGTCCGTAAATGTCCAGTACTTTGCCCATAAAATAGGGTATTGAGTACAGTGAGTTTTGTTGGAATGCATTTTTTATTTATAGAGAATTCCTATAAAGTTAAGGTTCTACAACCAAACATCATTTTAACACTTCTTTCCATGTCTTCCTGTCTACAGAAGATCTACAGTGAGTCCTTATCTTTGCGCATTCTTCCTTTAGGGTTCCATTGTTCACTTTTGGGATAAGTATACCTATTATCTTGTAAGTTTCCAATCCCCTCCAGTCACTTGACCGTGATCTTTTCGAAGAAAAGGGTATTTTGAAAATCCATTTTTCTTAGCAACAAAGTATCATATAACATCTCAATATCGATAGCTTTTCCTAACTGCTTTTCTCTATTTATATGCTTCACATCCATACTAAACGGGGCAATTTAATAATATAAAATGATATAATAAAACAGCGCTTAAATTTACCGCTTTAAGGTCTCAATAACCATTTCATTCGCAGGCACCCTGCCACTAACTAAAATTTAACATTGTACAACTCAATCTCAAATTTTTCGAGAAGTCAGAAAGAGAAGTTGAGTTGGAGGGCTCTGTGCCTGGCGTTGATTGACTTATCGAAAACTCTCGATTCTGCCGACATAATTTGTCGACGCCATTTGTTACTATTTATTCCTCTGTAAAAACCGTATTCGATCAATAAAAGATAAGACGACATAAAAAACTCAATATGATTTAATCAAGTATTTAGAACAATTTCTGTTCTGATTCGTATAAAAATATGTCTAGCACTCCTGGCTTCTAAAATTCCCGTAAAAAAAGCATATCCCCCCACTCCTCCATCACGCTCCTCGAGAGAAGAACAAAAAAATCGTCCTAAAATTAAAATAACGACAGGTTAAACAAAATACAAGATAGTGGCAATAATTAAGTCATATAAAGTTATCTCATATTAATTACGATATCATAATGAATTAAGTTATACAAGCCTGGAATCCATTTTTTTTTTTAAAGAATTCGCTATTATTTTATTTTTTACTGACAGATCAAGGGATGGATGTCCTTTTAGGATATTTTCAAAGTTATAACGCAGTCCTAATGAGGATATTAATATCAATGGATTTACTTGAGAATCCAGTTTAATTTAACTATGTAGTTGATTATTTCAATTATGAACAAGGTAACGTAGAGTAAACCATACAGTTATTGGCACCCCAATTGGTACCAAGAAAGAAAATAGTTAAACAAGTCCTAATTTTAATTCAAGATACACATGAGTCTAATGTTTGAAGGGTCCTCTAAGTCATCCATGAAGTAAGACTTTAACAAACTACCCAAAGGGAAGATTTCATAATTAAATCCACAGGGTGCCAATTACTAGTTTTGCACTTTTAACAATATATATTGCCATTGGGTAAAACTATTGAACTTTTGACCAAAAAAAAACCCTTGAGTCTTTGTAAGGATAGATAAAGAGGAGTTACAGGAAGTTTCAATTAGATCCCTTCATAAGAAGAATTTTTATTAATGTCAGCACTGAAATTTAGTCTTAAGGGTGCCAATAACATTACGGTTTACCCTACGTTAGATACGAAAATATTATCTAAGCCGCCTGGAAACTGCGATCTTCGGTCATTTGTATTATTTGTTTTCCAAAAACAATACTGTTCGAAATTGTGGCGAGAGAATTTACAGGCGGAGGTTAAACAAATTTCGTCACGGAGTAAGTCATCGTGGTCGAAATAAGCTAATCCTTCAGTGAGGTGTAGCAGTATTGTGTAAAAATTCACTAAAAAAAAAAATAGCGATTACAAAAAGGGATCGACCGATGATAGTACTTTTCATTATTTAACACGTTAGGTGTTCCGATGTCTTACATTCCCATCTTAACAGCCGATTATCACATGAAAAGGTCCGAAAGACCGAACACCTCAAAGACTCAATTTAGTCGATTTTTAATGAGATTATTTCATTTTAATGCTGCAAAAGTTGCTAACAGATGAAATTCTGTTGTTTTTTAGAATCGGACTCCGGGGTCCGATACAGGCCATCAGTAATAAAACAAGACTACTGGACGGCATCACACTTCCGCGTCCGATAATATTGCAAAGATTACCTTTATGGTTATCTTTAATACTTCTTACTAAGTCTGTAATTATAAATAAAACACTAATATTTGCTTTATTTATTTAATATGAATTCATTTCTGTAAAACGATTTTTTTTTTTATCAAAGAGTAAGCGGTTGTAAAGCAGTAAAAGACTCCTAAAAATTGTTTTAACATTGCAAAAATTATCAATATGGATGGTAATTCAAAATTCCAGTTTAATGCTATTTTCGATAAAGTAGAGCGTAGATCCTGTATCGGACCCCGGGGGCATGTCCTGCGCCTGTTATGAATAGGTCTAATCCTTACCAAGAGATAATAAACGCCGCCGCACCTAATGTGTTAATCAGAAAATATATCAAGAAAGTGATTGAGCAAAATTCCTTCATTTTCTGTAAAAAAATAAAAATTCCTAGATAATTCCCAGATATTTCCAGCCGAAACCATGTAAAAAGGAGGGATAGAAATAACAAAAAAGGCACCTTTCTTTTCTTACCTTTGTCGCTAGAAAATAAAAACTAATGAACATATAAGTCTACATATAAAGGTACAATACATGAGTTAGCTTGGCACATGATCCAAGAAATTATTAGTTGGAATCAGAGTTTAATGATACAATTATTGAAAGGATTAATAAAATCGAAAATTTAATTTTTTTTCAGGCGGGGGTTAACAAAATTCCGTCTCGGAGTAAGTCATGGTGGTCGAAATAAGTAAATCCTTAAGTGAGGTGTAGCAGTATTATGTACCGTACTTCCAGGTACCGAATATATCTTTAATGCGCGGTCATAAGGGCTTAAGTCAACATTTGAGCATTTGTAGATTATGTTGTAATATTATAGCACGAAATCAGAGCTACCGGTTGGTATTAAGGTCTTAAGCCAAACTATATTGTTTAAAATAACAATTACAAATAATACCAATAATTAGAATTTACATAATGCTTTGAAATTTGCTGTGGCTCTCTTGAAAAATTCAATTTTGACTTAAGCCCTTATGACCGCGCATCAAAGATATATCAAGTATCAAGATTTGTTCTGCAAAAAAAATAAAAAATACAACCATTTAGAAAGTTATGTCAAGCAGATATAGATAGAATATGTGAGTGGTCGGTCTCCTCATCAAACCCTGAAAAACCTTCCGGTACGGTGGGGGTATGAGGACCCGATAATGTTCCTTTCATCAAACCTTAATCCTCAGCCATGTAAGCCATCCGTCTTGTAGGATCAGCCCTTTCAGAGCCTCCGGTATCCGGGGACAGCCACCTTTTTACGGCTATGTCCTTCACCAATCCCTCTACACTGAAAAGGGTCAGCCCACGTCAAAATCTGCCCCTTAGAAATCCTCGACATCATTTGAAGAAAAGCGTAGGAGATGCCTGAGGGTATAAATACATCCTAAAGATAAGTACGGAACAGAGTGTGAGCATGGTTGTAATGATGACCGCTGATGGGGGATTGGCCGACAAGATTGGTTGAGCCCCACAAATTCAATACCATATTCAAAATAATATCCACAATGATTCACTAGTGTTTATATTTTTAAAATATTTCTTTCCTCGAAGAAATAATTTTTTTCGTCAAGAGCCAAGCAGTCCTCAACACTCTGTTTCAATAATAAATTTTCCCCCCGGATGAATATTAGACATTTTCCCTTGGAAAAGCATAAAATTAGGTACAAAACTATGATTCCTTACAAAATTAATTGAAAAAAAATATGGGACTTGTCATGAACACATTTTTAATCCTACCTACGAGTATATCCGCGGATCTACTAAATTGCGGATACGTCGAAAATTAAAATACAAAATTTTTTTCACTATATACTCTATCAGCACTCGTATTCCAATAACTTTATATGTCATTTCTAGGGTTGTCCTAATGCCTAATGTATCATAATATTTCATCAAATTCAATAGAGCAATAATTTTGAAAAATTTCTTCTCCGGCGAAGAAATATATGAAGAAAATAAAACTTTTCTCAAAACTCAAAAATTATTCGATATCTTGATGAATATTTAGGTAAAAACCTGAAAGGTTCCTCGATTCCTTACGAAATGAAAAAAAAAATCTGATGTCTTACAGAGACTAGTTTCGTGTGTTCACTCCCCTGTGTTCACTTACACAACCATAGTAACACATAAGTCAAATAGTAACATTAAGAGTTTTTATTTTCTTCAAATTTATTCACTATTCAAAATACATAATAGGAATGGGCTTCTATGTAAACAAGCTATTGTATCCAAATATCTCTTTTCATACATATATATACGTAAGGATTTAAATAGGCATATATCCAAGAAAAATCTAGAAAAAAATATAAAGAAAATAAAAATGTTTGTTTCTTTGATGTTGTTCAGGGGCGAAAAACAGCTATGGTCATCAACGCCCGTGAAATTAAAAATTTAGCATTGCTTAGTAATGATAAAACGATTATGAACGTGACGAGAAATTAGTTTTTAAAAAACAAGAAAATAGGCCTACTAGCAGCAAAATTTTATGCTACCAAGGCTAATCGGAAGATGCTACAATGGAAGTCCTAAATTTTGCCTACCCAGATATAATTAGGATAGGGATATTTAACGAGTACCTGACATCGTACAGGCTCGGGATCTCCATTTCACGTCCTATCCGAGGGACGGCATAGCTATGGATTTTTCACTTCCATTAAAAATCCTAGGAAATCAAAAATTAATGCATGTGTCAACTTTAAAGCCATAAATGACAACTTTACAAACTATTACAAATGTAGACAATGGGATACTGTATTGTCAATAATATAATTTTTTTTCTTAAGCTGTCAACTATTGGTATAGTTGATTCTGCTACTAGCAGCAATGTTGCAGCTTATTTAAAATGTTTTGTATGATCTTGTTTAATATTTGTTATGAGTCATTGTAAAGAAAACAAATCGTTGCAATGAAGTACTATTTGTCTCTGTACGATGTGTCCCAAGCGAATTATTAATAATTATACCAGCTATTTATCGCATATACCATACCAAATATTATACCATACATACATATACATAAGGAATAGGAACATCTCCAAGAAAAATCTAGAAAATAAAATAAAAATTTAGCAAGGTTTTGTAATGTTTAATTATGAACGTGAAAAAAAAAAAAAAAGAAAAGCTCGGGATAATCGGGCTACTAGCCGCAATGGTACAGCCTATTTAAATTTTTTTTTATATGATCAGGTTTAATATTTGTTATAATGAGTCATTGTAAAAAAAAAAAATCATTGCAAAAAAAAAAATACTATTTGTCACTGTAGGATGTCTAATGCGAATTATTAATTATACCAGCTATTTATAAGGCGAAAGAATGTAAGACTATTAAAACAATGGTACGCTAAAAGTTGGCATTAATCGATTATTACAGAAGGGAAGGGGGCTCTTCGATATATCGATGTGACCCACATCTCCAAGGGGCAGGTACACACTTATACCATTACCGAGCACTCACGCACAGTAGTATCCGGTACTGTCGATATCAGCCGATAGCCACTGTCAAGCTGCTCAAAGCCTTCCGTGACAGCGCAAAATGGTATCCAATTAAAAAGTTAATTAATTTAAAAAAAGGGGGGATCCCTTAATCGGGGGGTTAAATAATAATAATTAATGTAATTATTTAAATGAAACGGGTGAAGGCATGGATATTTTAAAAAAAAATAAATAAACCTGGGAAAAATATAATAAAAAAATCTGCCCAGCAGAGCCAGTATAAATATGAACTTATTATTTTTTTTAATCGTTTATACAGATATTCAGAAAAAAATATATCTTTACACCTTTTTTTCATACTTTTTTTTTACGTAAACATTTGCGTAGTTTTTTTTTCAATAGGAGAAAAAGAGAAAGAAAATTAGTGAAGAGATACATTTGATGAAAATATCATTGAATTAAAGCATGCGAATTTGCTTGATAGCAACGTAGGAAACGATAATTTCAATAAAATTGTAAAAAGCTCATTCATTCCCCAAAGAAGCAAAAATGCACAAGCGTAACGCAACATAAATTATTTTATATTTGTAAATATTTTTTTGGCATCACCATCGTACACTTAACCATTGATCTAACTTAATATAAATAAATCATTGAATTTCGGAACTTCTACTTATTCTTTTTTTTTATATACAATGTTTTTATTAATGTTTTTTGAGGCTGATTTCATCAAAACGGAAGATGAGAAACAAAGGAAAAAAAATGGTAAAGAGGGAGAGAATATGAAAACCCCAAGCGGAGGAAAGTGGCCGGGAAATGAAAAGTTTTCTTTCCCTAAGCGGAACCAATAACCCCACGACGCCTTTTGCTAACAATGCCACATTTCCTAGGTCCCTCCACCAATAACATGGTATTAAATTATTTTAATAAAAATGTACATATTAATAAATGTTATGTTATTTATTAAAAATTAAAAAAAAAAAAAAAAGATTACAACTATTCTAATAGGGGTCACCTATACTAAAGGTCGCGGGTTCGCATCCCGAGGTGGTCCTAGGATTTTTTAATGGGAGTAAAAAATCCATATCAATGCCGTCCCTCGGATAGGACGTAAAATGGAGGTATCGAGCCTGTACTATGTCAGGTACTCGTTAAAGATCCCTATCCTAATTAAACCTGGATAGGCAAAATTTAGGATCCCCACGATAGTATCGTCCGATTAGCCTAAGTGGCATAAATTGACGTTAAACCAAACAAACAAACTATTCTAATATATTGTACAGCTTTGTCATGTTATTAATATTTATATAAACAATAATTTTATTGCATATTTTTTTTTAGATTTTCGTCATTATCTTCGTCATATTATCAACTTATTTAACTATTTAATGAATATTGAACAACGGCAGTTCACGTCCTTGATGGCAACCTATTCACATCTTTTACACTATTCAGCGCTATGAATACTAATAAAAAATGACATAGATAAAGATGATGAATCTTATTAGGACTTTATAATTATTTTATATTTAAATATACAATATTGGGTCAAAGATCCTAGGTAATGCCTTACTACGGACTGGACTGTTCCGAGCCTTTGCGATGTCATGTACTCGTTAAAGATCCCTTTTCTAATTATACCTGTATTGGAAAATCTAGAATTACCCATTAATTTACCATGGTCCGATTAGCCATAGTAGCATACAGTCACGTTTGATAATTTTCTTTTTTTTTTCTTATAATGAAATATTCAATCTGTAATAATGATCTCACCGATCAGCAGCTCCCTTTTCTTTAGAATCTCTCTGCATTTTAACTCATTGCCTAGAATTCCATAGTATATGCACTATTTATTTTTATAAATAAAAATAATACTATTTACGTTTTACCTCCCTTTTGAATTACAAAAAAAAAAATTATCTAAGAAATTTACCTAATAAAAATGAAGCACAAAATCGACAATAGTACGAAACATAGGTATGACATCAATTACAATTTTCATAAAAAGCGAGGAAGTTCACGCCGGGACTGTTTAATGCTTTCGCTCTATCGGGCGGGAGCTATTCCAGGGCATTATGCAGTATTGGCAATCCAACAATAATACAATAAACAATACAAAATACTATCCTACTAGTTATGTTTAAAATACGGTATTAATTATTAATTATTATTAAAAAATAAATGTTTATACGTTTATAAGTATATGAATATAAATATAAATAAATACAAATAAATATAAAAATAAATGAATTTAGGTTAAATGTTCATTATTTTAATTTTCAGCAATAGAGAAATTATTTCTACTTTCTTAACACTTTGGCTACCATGTCAACTGAAATCCAGTGACTGTTCTCTTCTCAGACAATTAAATATGAAAATTGTGTCGAAACGAGAAAGTGACTATCAGGTATTCTTTTTCGGCATTAAAAGTGATATAACTCTAATTATTTCGCAGAAGTGGCATTCTAGTGTGAGCCACCGGTGGTACACGCCGGGGTGAACGTGTTAAATAACTGAGATAATGTTTTTGGGGTAATTCCATGTCAAACCAACACACTGATTCAGACTTGATATCTCAGATTTTCATGAATTTTTGTATGCAGCAATAAACCATAGACTTATGAAATAATATCAAATTTCAGTTGTGTGGCACATTTATTTTTGAAGTTATTAATTTTTAAAGATTTAAATTTGTATGAACAAAATTCAGGTTTTGGCACCTTTAGATGCCTATAGGCTGGCAACCAGTGATGATATAAACCTAGGAATGGTCTCATTTTAAAGCTGTTGAATGGGGCTTTATTATGATATTCCACAAGATAGGCGTTACAATTTCCAATAAGTGAAAGTAAAAATTGGAAATTTAAATTAAATGTGAATTTCTCAAAAAGTGGCAATTTTAAAATTTTCAAAAAAAATCAAAAATAGTTTGCAACGACATATTCCAAATAGCAAAATTCTATCATGGGATCTCAATGGGATCAGATGATACATCATTATTTTTTCATAAGTCTATGAATTATGTAGTATATATTGCTGCATACCAAAAATCATGAAAATCTGAGACATCAAGTCTGAAAATCTCCCAAAATTGTGTTGATTTGACATGGAATGACCCTTTGGTTATAGTATTTTAATAAAAATGTTAAGTAAGTCAATGACTAATTCATATGATTCACATGTATAATAATTTCATTCTACCCTTACACAGCTACTATAACTATCATGGGGCTGCTTAGTATTTTAATGTATCACGGAAACTTTATTATACGAATTTTGTACCTCGATATCCAACATTGAGGTTTAAAATGATGAAGGTAACACCAAATAGTATTTAGAATTATATAGATATCCGGCATTATATGCTTATACATTGAGGTGCGGGAAATACATGTGAAAATGGATGAACTACCAAATAAAAAAATTACTATTAACCATTATCTTTTTTAATTGGTGTAATTATGTATTAAAAAAAAAATGTTTTATGACAAAAAAGAGTAAATTCACCCAAGTATTTCTTTGTTTTTAAAACCATCTACTTACATGTTTATCGGAGTAGGATTATATTATGTATGGTATACAATAGAATTAAAATTAATTTGAAAGTGAAAATATTTTGTATTGTATTACATAATAGATACAAAAAATAAATAAAAATACATAACTGGACTTATCATTGAGAGCATTATAGAAAGCTTACAGAAGGCTCTTAAAAACTCAACTCGAGTTTTTATTACTTTTTTTCAGTGGCGGATTTCACATTTTATGAATAACTCAATACAAAATAAGTTATTCACAAGAGAACTTCATGAATGGGAGCTTTGAAGAGGTACTTCAAATTTATCTGAGCAGAACCTGTATATATTTCTTCTTTTATTTAAAAAACAAAATTATAAAAATATATTTTGCCTATTGAGGTCTCAAAGAATAGCCAGAAAATGGGTTTCATGTTTGAATATTTTTAAAAAACAATAAAGATATAATAGTTTTAAACTAATTTCAACGAGTTTCGACTAAATAAGGAATTAAACATTTATTTGATACCTATTTACAAATTAGATAAAATTTACTTTACTTAAGATAAGCCATTGAAAATATACTGATCCCGCAAACGTTTAGCAGAATATATTAAAGAACAAAATTAAAGCTAATATATGAAAGAAAAGTTCGTAATGAAATGTATTTTATGTAAATATGTATAAAATTAACTTCATACTAATGTATCATATACAGACGATTAAGTGTAATAATTATATCCTTCCTATAATTAACATTTCAAAATAGCCGACATTATATTAATTGTTCCTGCAGAACAAATTAAATACACTAAAAATTCAACTTTTAAATTTACAAACCATTAATTAATTTATAAATAATAATTATTGGAAAGGAAGTGGGCATATGTACGTGTCTGGGTGTGTTAGGGTCGTCTGCACTTGCATCTCTGGTCAATAATACACTCTTGTCAAACTGCGGTCACTTTCCATGGCTGACCACAATGCAATAACACTAGGTATATATTGATCCAATAAAATAAAGGACGAACAATGGTATATATATATATATATATATATATATATATATATATATATATATATATATATATATAAATTTTTTAAAAATTCTAGGTTATTATACTATTATCTAAGAGTTTAAAATAATATTGCCAAGAAAGTTGAGCTCATCTTCCAAATTACTTCCGCACGTTGCTAAAAGGGAAGGCAACCCAACCTTCTTAGATCAATTTTTAAAATCTTTACTGCCGTTTAACAGAAGCTTCAATTAAAGCATCTAATTGGGACTTAAATTAAAAAAAAAAGTTGTGGATAAGAATAGTTACTAAGATCATAGGAATATTCCAAATTTAAATTAAATTAAAGGTCGTATTAAGAAATAATATTAAAGCAATAAACGAAAAAGGCATGAAATCTCCCATTTGACACCCTTCAATTCCTGCCCCATTTTAAAAGTTTTTTCTCCATATTTTAGACTGTTTTATTAAATTAAATATGATGGGATACTATAATATATTTATTTATTTATTTATTTAATCATAATTTGTTTTTTAGGGAAGACCCCTGAGAATACTATAATATATATAAATATGTTTTAGTATAAAATGATATACTAAAACATGCTTACACTGTAAGCCTAGAGTATGGAATTAGAGAAGAACTCCAAGATAAGAACTAATTTGCACATTGCTTCCAAAATGTCATTAAAATTGAATCGACGGACAGTGGGAAAATCTTGTGATTTAGTGGCCAAAAATCTATAACTCCTGAACGAATGACGATATTTTTTTTTTTTTTTTTTTTTTCCTGCTACGTTTATAAGTCAACATCATAGTTTTAACATTAGAGGAAGATCATTATTCGGCATTAATTCGGTTAAATTAAGTTTGGACAAGGAGGTACCAGGTGGGTGTACGGTGCATCCCTTAATTCAGCGAAGGGTGGAGTGAATAAGGGCTCTTAACAAAATTAGTCAGTGGCTGTGTCGAAAATGGAGGGCCAGGAATTTTCAATGAAGATTAAGATGAGCAAGTTTTCAAGGAATTCCCACTTCAGGTACCAAGAGTGCCCCTTTAATATATAACACAACCACAGGAAGCTATAGTATCAAGTTAGTTAGATCATTAAAAATATCATTTTTAATTTTATCTATATAAATAAAGATGAAATTCTGTTTGTTTGTTCATTCTTTATAGAAATCCATACGTCCTAAATTCTCAGCCAATTAGCCAATCTCTGGGTATATTCTTTATTGTTATAAAAATCGTTGTGATCTCGCTTTACATTGGTTTTTATGAAATCGACCGTTTGATTTGAAAGAAAAATGAAATTCCCAGGGTGGAACAGGGATGTACAGCTAGTGTCCAATAATAATCACAAGGGAAAAACTTATTCGTAAATAAAGTGATAACGAATGACAAGCTTTCAAAAAGAAAAATAATAAAATAAATAAAGATCGATATAAACTTCGAATTTCGGTCTCGAAACGAATTTAAGTAAATCGACAGTGTAATAAAACAGCAATGATTGTGATAAAATATTTAGGGGCTTCCTTATATTTCTGTCTATCCAGTAAATAAGTAGTTTAGGCAAATTGAGCCCAAAACGGGTCAAGTGGACAAGTCACTAGTTCATTTGAATTGAAATGTGTTTACTATAATTTGCGTCAATCTGTTGGAATCGATTGTTGAACTATTAGTCAACTACAATATCTCATTACTGATAAAATCTACTCAGTTGGTTTAATGTACGTAATCAATAGCCACTATTTTGGCATTTGTAACGAAATTTAAACGCTTGATAATGATATAAAGTTCATACTTTAAAAGACGTTTCCTCAAAAATAAGGGAACTTAATTGCTAATGAATGATTCTCATGAATGAATGAGTAATTCTCACTTAAAAGTTTTAAGAAAAAGTTCGGAGTGTATATGACTTGATTTGGTAGAGAAAGGTACTAAATAAAACTAAAAGGGGTTCTATCATAGTATGGTAGTTTCGGAATCTAACTTCGGAGTTTTTGAAACTGATACGTTACTAAAGGTCGCGAGTTCGCGTCCCGCGGTGGCCCTAGGATTTTTTAATGGTAGTAAAAATTCCTTAGCTATGCCGTCTCTCGGACAGTACGTAAAATGGAGGTTCCGAGCCTGTATTATGTCAGGTACTCGTTAAAGATCCCTATCCTAAAAATACCTGGATAGGCAAAATTTAGGACTCCCAGTTTACCTCGGTCCGATTAGCCTTAGTAGCATAAACGGCCGTTAAACAAACAAACAAAACAGATACGTCATCATTAAAAATAAGTTATAGTCGGATGAATACTATGATGATAATGAACCATACATCAAAATTGGAAAGAATATTCATATTCAGATTTCTAATGATTGCTTATATAGTTAAGGTTTAAATCGTGAAAAAGGGTATTATGAAATAAGAGCTCTGCTTTTCGATGTTAGCTTCAATAGAAAGAATTATTTCGTAAGAAAAATTTTTAAAAAAAAAAGTCGGACATTGAGTACGAGTTCTCGTAAAGTCCAAACATTGAAACAAGCTCCATGAAATTGTGTTAAAGGACCGGCGATATGGCGAACGGTTATGAAAGCCCCGGCTGAACCCGCAGCGATCCCAATTGCCACCGTTCGTAATCGAACGCCGTTTCCAAGTCCAATAGTCATTTCCGCAGCCGGCGGAAAATGAAGATGGAAGCTATGGTTGGCCCGTCAGCGCTAACATGGTTCGGGAGGCGGGGAGGGTGGGATCCCACCAGACCGACCCATTTCGCGGCTCTCATTCGGTTAACGGGCCTCGAAAACACCGCCATGTTGATAACAGATGGGAAGATAACACAAATTTGCGTAAATATTTACTTTACTTTTCAAGCCGGGAAGGAAAAGTTGCTCGGTTAATATCCTTTCCCTGGCATCCCTTTATTTGTAGTACCTAATCCCAGCTTATTTGCTGGTTGTCAGCATCTTGATAGAATTATTTGATTCTATTCAACATCATGAAAAATATACTCAGGATTATCTGAAATAACAAAAAAAAACCTAATAGGCGTTGATGACGGAGGAGTATTTACGTCATTAAATAAAACAAATAAAAAATAAAAAAACCAAATATCATTCGTCTCATCGAATTAGTTAACTTTTTATACATTTTTTCCCAATAAAAATCATATATATTATTTCTCAAAGCCTTTTTTTTGTCGGTATGCCATAACTTCCTTAATACTTCATCAAATTTCTTGAATGAGGCATCATTTTAAAGCTTTCCTTAACCGCCGCCCCGGAAAAAAATATACAAATCACTCATTTCGCATTCCAGTTGCGAGCTATAAGCGCAAAACCTCAGGTTTTCAAGGAGAACATTTTCGGTGATCCGAAAACACCGAATCACCCTTCGTTTGCGAGTTGTAAGCGAAAAAGTGTAATTCTCAGTGAAAATCGTCGCTGGGCTTTTTCGAAGGTGTTATTTTTTTTGAACATTTTTGGTTATATAAATTTTACCTATCGTCGCCGTCGTTTGCCAGTTACATGCGAAACCATGCGATTTCAGTCAATATAATCAACGCAATCGCTTTACGCGAAACCGATATGTGTATTAAAGTATTCCGTTTTCTAACCTGATAACAAAGGAAAGGGATTTTGCAGTTTCAAAGAATAAAAATCTACAGTTTAAACACATCTTATGTTTTCTTACAACCCTCAACTATGCCCATGACGCACTAAATACGCACTATACTACACTAAATATACGGTGTGCAGGTACTTTAATTAAGTGGGATTTAAGTAGCTTAGAGTGCGAATGCTTCGCAGGGGTCAGCTAGTCATTTCCAAGTCTGATTTAGAATTTTCTTAACGAAATTAGAGTTTTCCCAATCAAATGCGGTTCTTTCCTAATCAAATTGGGATTTTTCCAAACCATATTTAGTATTTTCCATTTCGACCATAAATGTTTCCAAATAGATTTAGTGATATTATAGTGAATTTCAGTTTTTTTATTAAATTCTTTATACTTAGTACCCATTCTGAACATATATGGCGTTATAAAAGATCTCAATTATGAAATGTCAAATCATAAATTTAGTTTGGAAATTTCTAAATTTTATTTGCAAATATCTAAATAGGGTTTGGAACATTTTAAATAAATTACATGGAAATATATTTGAAGTAATTAGAGCATAAGTTCTTTAGACCGCATTCTACATAGACATTCTATAGATTATATAGAATAGTTGTAATTTTATAGTTGGCAACAATAAAATAGTTTTATACTATTTTGTATTTTATTGACCGCCTCCCCGGACTATTTTCTACCTAATTCTATATCCGGTCAACTATCATCTATCCAATATAGATTATATAGTATGGACCTACATACCCCAAATATGAATACATAACATAAGCTATACATAACATAAGCTTAAGGTTTCTATAGAATATTATTTCGTGGAACATTTGGACTAAAGATCGTCGAGTTAACCGGAGAATTCATATAATAACGTAAACCGTACCCGGTATTTATAATCAAGGCAAAAAAATGGGCCTATTTGAAGACTTTGGGCTAAGAAAAAAAAAATCGCGAAATTTTAAGAAGCGCACTACCGACTTGTAAATCACCAATGGCTAGTCCGAGATGTATGGGAGCGTGGCGTTGGGTAGGATTACAAATGCACGATTGGTCCGTAGAAAGTTTCTACATAACTTATGAGAGTCGTTCATTCAGATAGGTTTAGTTTGTTGCAGGGGATAAATCACTCGGCCAGCAAACGCAAAACTGGTCAGATTCCAGAAAAAAATGTTCCTAAAACTTTTCAGGAGAGCCAGAAAAGTTTCTTTTCTTTTTTTCTCATCCTTTGATATACAATGTTTATATTAACCGATTGGTTTCAGCAATCATCAAAATAGGCGGACTTTCTCAGAGATGATAGAGGAAAATTAGAATATGATTCGTAAACAAAACGAAAAAAAAAAAAAAAAAACGACGAGAAATATATAGAATTCAAATTTTCATTGACAATAATCGATATTTTCACTTACTCTAAAATCTAGAAAAGCAAACAACCGTTAAAATGGAATAATCGAACGCGCATTTCGACGCTATAACAATTTTACAAATAGAATATTTATTTTTAACCATACTGCACCAAAAACATGTATTTTCAATACTCAGTTTGAGTCCGTAAAGTAGTACTTTCCGGTCCTAAGCCTGAAAAATCTTTTTGGGGCGCTAACCTTACCTGCTACTAATATATATTAATAAATATGTGTTTGAAGGAGGTTACTTGTAGCTATACTTCATTCTAATATATGTAGTATGTTTGAAGCGCAAAATAACATGTTTTAGAAGAAGACCAAGAAGCTTTAAACGAACTACTTCCAGCTATTGCGTCGTGCTTTTTTGAAAGCGAATACAACAGATTTCGTTACTGGTTAGAAAGAAGAAATGTTCGGGTTGTGTGTAATGAAATTAGAAAAATCTTAAAGCCACCTACTTGGCTGGTCAAAATATTCTATGATAAAAAGTTATCTATCTCTTAAAGAAAATATAAATGTAAATAATTTCCAAAAGTCTGTTGCATTTTTGAAAGGAAATAATGTTGGCTTCACGGCGAAGAAGTCCAAAGTTTTGACGGCAGATGAAGTAAGCAAGTTTATACTTGAAGCTCCTAAAGTGGTTGTTAACAAAAGTGATTTTATCTTTTGGGATTTTCGGGGCATGTAGGTGAGATGAACTGCTGAGATTGGAAACAGGCGACATAAATTACAACGTTATATATTTACTTGTGTTTCTAAAAGCAGGAAAAAAATCATAAATACAGAACATTTATTATTACAAGTGATGAATGTTCATTTGACCACTTTGAATTGCATTGTGAATATAATGCATTACTTCTGTGGTTCGGGAGGAAGATGATTTTTGGACTGTTGACGACCTTTTTAGGGATGAGCCAGGACATGAAAATAATTCCTTTAATCAAAAGTTATCGATATTCCAAAAGGTAATGCCAAGCAAAGGTTTTAATATATTGAATAATCAGAATGGTATTATAAATATTAATGTAAATATGTAATTACTTTTCTTCTATTATAGTTTAATAAACCGATGATAAAAAAAAAAAAAAAGGCATCAATTTAATTTCTTATATTGTATCTGTAAGTTAATACTTCGTTAATATTAATATTAAAGTGTTTTTATGTACTCAAGCATGAGCAGTATGATGAAAAGTATTGTTGATAACACGTACCAAAAGTTTGTTTTCGGTTAAACTCGACCGAAAACAATCACTTTTGGTACTAGTGATGAAAATAACTATTTTTACACATTAACTTGCAAGTAGGTACCTAATTATCAAAACATCTTTGAAGAATAGACGGAATAATAAATATTTTTGAAACCACACCTAATTCAGAAATATTATCTGGACAAAGAGAGGAGTTCGGGTGAGGTTTCATGTTTATTCAACAATGCCAGAGCAGGAAAACGGGTAAGGACCAGAAGCATTGTGTGGAATGGAACTCTTTATATGGAACTTTTGTCAAGAAGAGGGCAATTATAAAGTTGGAACTTGGAAGTTGACGGAGGTGTTGAGGCGGGCAACCACAATACACTACCTGCCGGAGTTGCTGATTGGCGTAACCAACAGGCAACGAGGTTAATTCCTCCACTTCCAAGGAGGAGTAAGCTAATGAAGGTGTCGCAAGTCGGATGACCTTTTGATTAGATTGGCTCGGATGACGCCTAGAGAAGCCAGAACAATAATTTTATCACAGTTAAACATCCCAATAAAACAAACTGTATTTTGGAATGTCACATTGGACAATTGATAATTTATACTTCAAAAAGGAAATTTTAGGTCCGGGGTGGCGGTAAAAGAATCTATATATTGCAATAAACCATTTTATTGTAGCTTTAGTTTCGACCCAATAATGCAGTTCTTCTTCTGTGCATAATGAATAAGATGCAGACAATTTTTATTTTTTATTCTTCCTATTAAATATTTATATGCGTACGATACCACTAGGATTTCTTCTAGGGGGAGAAAGATAAAATTCTTATGCCTGGAGGATGGGTTCGAGGTATTTTGACCTTTTATGCTTAATTAAATTTTCAAACAAAACTAACTAACATTTAAAAGTAAATGAATACGAATTTATTTAATTATTCTCCGGACGCACATTTTATACCATAAAATTTCAATTTTTAATTTATACCTCCGTGTACTTCGCTATATTTGTTATAATTTTAGTATATTTAGATTAAATTCATAATTATATTTGTAACTGATCCAATGACGTTTAATTAAGCATATAGTTGCACCGAGTCACTGGCATTTCAAGGCCTGAGGAATTTATTTCGGAATTTGAAATTTATTTTTGTTTAATTTTTAAATTTTTATTGAATCAATTCTTTGCGGACATATTGATGATTTTTTTTTCTTTTCTCCAGATCCTCAGAGTGTTTCAAAAGTGAAATTGAACTGAATTGAACATCTGCGTTTCCTTATATTAATGGCAATTGATTGGTGGCATTGTGTAAAAAGAATTGGAAGAAAAGATCATAGATGACAATTATTCGTTCCTAATTGAAGCGTGGAAATGCACAAGGGTCTAATTGCCAAAAAAATAAAAAAAATATTCTTTTTGCCAAATTGTTATATGTGCCAAAGCCATTCTTCAGAAATGGATATAAGTAATGTTTTGTTGTTAGAAAAGAGTTCATTAAAAGTATAAAAGATGGCATGGGTGTAAGCACTGAACGTAGTTCACCCTAGAGGGTATAAGTCACATCATTTCTGTATAATTTTTCTAAGGCACTTACACCGTTATGCATATCCACGCTTCAATTTTAAACAATCATTTACAATTTAGCATTTCATAATTGCAGGGCATCTGCTTGAGACGTGGGAAGCCAATAAAATAAGAGGTTCATCAATGAAATGAGCCAATGGAAAAATAATGGCGAATATTTGGTGAAGTGAGGATGATAAATACATGCGATTTATCAATATGGTGATTCCATATACTTATTATTATAAAATAGCACCAAATACATCGATAAAAACATAAAATAAGATTTCTACATTAAGCTATCGTTGTATGTTACTATTCATCTCTAAAAGTTTAACTTTGTCAATTACTGTTTTTATTGTCGTTGTCGATGATTATGTTGTATATTTTAAAAATTCATATTGAACTGGATATGTATTATTTTATAAAAAGTAAATATTTGTATGGTATTATGTATGATTAGTTACTTTTATTTTGACCACCGGAAATTGTTTTACAATGAATGTTTCCTCCTGACAGAAAAAGACGATTAAAATGTGATGTGCCAGTAACAGAAAGAATAGGACTGGTGAGCGATATAAGCAATCCGAATGCCCAGAAATTGTTTTATGTTGGAATTATTCTGAAAATCGAGGAAAGAGCATACTTCTTCAGAAATCGTTATGTCGAAAGCACGTATTTGAATTAATAAACCCTTCATAGAATTTATATATTTGCTTCGGTACAGTTCTGGGAAAACAACTCTCGGAATTCAGAAAATAAATGGTTTTATGCATGGTTATTGGACTGAAATGCCAGAAACAGGCATATCGCATACTTGTTGGAATTGGTCAGATATTCAATTTACCGAGAGTGGAATGTTTGTGATATCAGATAATTATTAATTCCTTGCTTTTCTTATAAAGTTTTTTTTTTCTTTTTCTTACGTGGTTTAGACACTTGAAGTAATTGCGAAAATGTTTGATATAAACGCTAGTTTGCAGAAAAGCAAATGAGGAATTTGTTTCTCACCCTTTTACATCGGTGAAAAACAAATTTCTAAGGGAGGTACAGAACGCTTTCTTGACGTAAAATACGACAGATCTTTCATTTTCAATAATATAACTCTTTAATATAAATTAAGACCTTAAATAAGCTTCAGGAAATAATACTCTTTCTTTTTCTAATCATCAGAATTAAATATTAGAAAGAAACAAAATCCGATTTCCTATTGTCTCATTGATGACCAAGAGACTCATGACAACTAACTATTGTTACGGCCAATTGGCAGGGGAATAATAGAAGGTTTTTTTTTTAAGTTTAAAGCGCCAGAGAATCTACGCGAGATCAAACGCTTAGCAGATCTTTCTGGGACAGTGAAACGACTTGTATCGGTAATGCAGTTTACATCGTAGTCATGGGCGTCAAGAGCACCACAAATTATTGGGGGGGGCGGCTCAATATTTTCCTAGATAGGGTAGGTAGAAATTTGAGGGGCTAAAAGTTGAAATAATAAATCCTAAAACAGTTGTTGAGACATTTAATTCATCCTCCGACGATGTATTTTGAAGGTATTTATAGTCTCTTAAAACTTTTCAATTTATGCCTCGGTTATAAAAAAGGGAGTTTTGTTAAGGCTTAATGTTGAAGGATGTGGGCCAAAATTTATTGATTGAATTTCATCCAAGATCTCCTTCTGATCCTGATCCCAATAATTTCATTGCTTCCCATCAAGTTCTATAATAAGCTTCATGGAGTCGATGGAAAGTAGTATCAAGCTGCTTGGTTTAAGAAAGAAATGGATACCAAGTCCGGGGATCCTATAACTTCGTTACAGAATTCATAAAATAAAATATTTCAAGCTGAAATAAAAATATATATAATTCATCAAATATACAATATGCCTGACTATGCTTTTAAAAAATCGACACGGCGCCAATTTGGGAAAATAAAGTATCAGATGGAGAAATTGGGTATATGTAATCAATATAGTATGCTGTAATTAACTAATATTTTATATTCATATTTTATTAAATCCGATTGGTTAAGCTCGGATAAATTCGTAAAATCGCATTTATTCATTTTTTTACATTTGGACCCTCTCCTGCCAAAATATTGGGGTGGACAGTCCCCTCCTGCCAAAATATTGAGGGGGATGCGTCCCCCCCTGTCCCACCGGCGGTGACGCCCGTGTACGTAGTGACAAGATTTTAAATTTAAAGTTTTAAACTTAAAGTTCTTTAGAGGTGAGAGATAGTAAACTGTTAATCTTAACGATAGGTGAAATGATGGTCAGGATTTGCAGTTTGAAAAAAAATTTATTTTCGAAAGCCAACGTTTCGATCCAACTTGTGGATCTTTATCAGGGCTAAAAGAAAACAAATTTAAGAGTATCTGTGCTAGAGGATGACAATAAATGAATATTTTACAGAACTGATTTTAATATAAAGATAGTAAGCACTATAGGTACTTACTTAAATATATGAATATTTAAATAAGTAGCTGGTTAGCAAGATAAAATAGAATCTGATATTTACCTTCTGAGTCAAGGTAGATAGATACAAAGACTGAAGGTAAAATAAGGTAAGAGGTAGTGGTAGGGGGTAGTTTGCGTTTATGACGGTTTTTAGCATTGCTACCTTATGTATTATCTCAATTTTGTGTTATTATTGAGTCCAGACATAACAATTTGTATACAGTACCATAAATTTTGTTACTTTTTAATATTTTATTTTCACTCAGTTGTCAGATTCTATTTTACCTTGCTAACCAGCTACTTATTTAAATATTCATGTATATTGCTTACCATCTTTTTTATTATTTCATTCATATATTGTCATCCTCTAGCATAGATACTCATATATTTGTTTTCTTTTATCCCTGATGAAGATCCACAAGTTGGATCAAAACGTTGGCATTCGAAATTTTTTTTTTTTTCAAACTGCAAATCCTGACCATCATTGCACCTATCGTTGAAGTTCCTTAATTATTTTTGTTTTTGTTTTTTCTTGAAACGATCGAACTTATTAGGAATGCATGAATCTTTTTTGATGGATCCGAAAGATCACCTGAAGTGAACAAAGAAGAATCTACCCCCAGCATAATAATTTATTTAGGAGACAACTACACACCCTTTGTGCTAAGCCAACACTATCAAGCCCTGCGTGCGTGAGGAGGAGAGATAAAACTGGGTCCCTCAACATTCGCCTCTTCGCGTGACGGTGTCTCCTCCCTGAATGTCTCAGAGGCCGATTTCTAAATCGATTACCTCACCGACCTGCCTCTTCCTATGCTGCTCAGAGGGTTCACCAATGGATTTGAAAAACTCTACTTCTTGTAGGGTACATTTAAAGAGACCTCTAGCATTATTAAATAAGTCAAGTATTTTTGCGATCGTTTGTTTAAGCCTCACTTTTTTATTTTTTTTTTTCTACGTTTCGGCATTCTCGCCATTTTCAAGATATAACAATGCCTGTGACCATAATAATTTTTCGATTATAGAGGTGAGAGATAGTCAACTGTTATTCTTTACGATAGGTTAACTGATAATCAGGATTTTCAGTTTGAAAAAATAAAAAGCCAACTTTTCGATCCAACTTGTGGATCTTCAGGGCTAAAAGAAAACAATTAGATGAGTATCTATGATAGAGGATGACAATAAATGATTACTTTACAGAACTGATAGTAATATAAAAAATCGTAAGCATTATACATGAATATTTAAATAAGTGGTTGGTTAGCAAGATGAAATAGAATCTGATATTTACCTTCTGAGTCCAAAGACTGAAGGTAAAATAAGGTAAGAGATAGTGGTACTACATGACAACTAAGTGAAAATAAAATATTAAAAACTAACAAAATAGATGCTACTAAAAACAAATTGTTATGTCTGGACTCAATAATAACACAAAATTGAGATAATACATAAGGTGACAATGCATTAAAAAAAAAAAAAAAAATTCAAACTGAAAATCCTGATTATCATTTAACCTACCATAATATTTTTTCAATTAAATGGGCTGAATAGCCTTGTCAGATAAAAATTAAAAATTTTAACTCGTCAAAAATCAGTTTTATTTTATTAAAGCTCTGATAATTTGACTTTTAATTAAATTCAAATTAGAAAAATAATCAATTTCCTTAATGATGATCAATTGTCGTTTAATAATTTACTGAGAAATTAACCAAAAAAACTTAAATCTTGAGATTAAATTAATTTCACTGCAGTCAAATACTTTCGTAGGATTTTCAGGTTCATCTATAAAAGAAAAACCGTTAATAGGGTAAACCGTACAGTTATTGGCACCCTTAAGAGTAGGGGAGAGCGGGGTTGGTTGGCAACAGTTTTCACTTTTTTGATTGTTGAGTCGTTCTTGTTAAAATAATCCCAATAGGGCTGATACCACTGTAAACTCTAAGTATTAGAGCACTTCAAGTATTTTTTTTCACCACTTAATATTTAATACTAAGACCATAGAAAATTGAAGAATTTGTCAATCCAGAGTATGCCAATTAACCCCCTATGTTGGGCAGGTTGGCCTGGAAGGTGGGGTTGTTTAGCCATCTCATTCAAGTACTGCCTGACACATATTATTGTTATTAAAAACTGCACTATAATAGTATAATAATTATGAATTGGTTTTAACAGCTTTTAAGGGAAAATAGAATGACAATAAAAGAAGATAGAAGTTTAGACTGTCGTCACTTTCTGCATAAGAAAAAATGCTTTCATCCTCCTTGCTGGAACTAAAGACAATTGGTAGTTCCACCTTTGTTTATGTATTTAAATAAAGTTTACCTTGCTTTTGTGAATTTCTGCTGCGCAAACAAACCCCAGTTGAAGAGAGCCAACTAACCCCACTGGAGAGATCATATGAATGATGGAATGATGATGAAAACATGCCAGGGCAGGGGAGAACAATCAAACAAGAAACTGGTTAGTCGAAAGGTTAGGTTTTTCAAAAGAGTTTGGGGCTTTGTGAACAGAATCGGAGTCAAATGTTTTTTCATGCCTTTAATTTAAACCAAATTTACTGGAAATATAAAAATTTACTCACATATTGTAAAATCAATCAATGAAGCACACTCTTCTCTACACTATTAGCATCGGATTGAAAACTCAGTGCCAATGCTGTATGGTTTACCGTATAGAAGGTATAAAATTCATAATAAATATAACAGTTCTTATAATTAGAAAGGTAAAAATCAAGATTGATGGGATGTCAGAAGGTAATGTTTAGATTTAGGTATGTTTAAATATTTGATTTTAATACATGCCTTATACATTTATGTGTGTGTTTTTTTCTTATTCAATGATATGATGATTTTTTATTTATTTGAGGCTAGACAGATTTTAGTCAAGTATTTTTGTGATTCTTTATTTAAGCCTCACCTTTTTAATCAGTCTTCTTTTATTAAAGCTTGAAAGCCAAATTATCATATTGGAATTTCAAGCTCTAATCAAATAAAACTGATTTTTGACGAGTTTAAATACTTAATTTTTATCTGACAAGGGTATTTAGCCTATTTAATTGAAAAATTATTATGGTCACAGATATTGTTATCATGTTAATGGCATAAATGCCGAAACGTAGCACAAACAATTGAAAAGGTGAGGCTTAAATAAAGGATCACAAAAATACCTGACTAAAATCTATATATCCTCAAATAGATAAAACAAATATCATATTATTGAATAAGAAAAAAAAAAAACACATACATAAACGTATAAGGCAGATATTGAAACATATTTAAACATACCGAAATCTGAACATTACCTTCTGACATCCCTTAAATCTTGATTTTTACCTTTCTAATTATAAGAACTATTATATTTATTATAAAATATATACCTTCTATACTGTAACTTTAAATCGTTAAATAAAAAAAATGTGGTTCAAAATCCCGGACCTTTTGTTGTAACTAACTAGAGGTTGGAACGAACCGTCAGAGCACGTGTTTGGGACTTGATTGTTCGAGTTCAAGGCCTGGATGAAACGACGCAGATCTGGAAGGTTCCAGAAGGTTCCTTTTACGACTATATATAAGGAGCGAGAGACTGGACCAGTCTTTGTCTTGAGTGTGAAGATCAAGCCTTATGATTTGTGTTACCAACTGATAATTTTTGTAACATTCTCGAATTTTGTGTTTTTATAATTCGTTTGGCATTTTCTATTGTTATATTTTCGTTGAATACATATTGTTAACCTACAGAAGTGTTACAATATCAACGGTTTTTCTTTTATAAATGAACCTGAAAATCCTAAGAAAGTATTTTACTGCTGTAATTCCTTTTAAAATGAATTTAATCTCAAGATTTAAGTTTTAATGTTAATTTCTCCGTAAATTAATAGAACGATAATTAATCATCGTTAAGGAAATTGATTATTTTTCTAATTTGGATTTTTAAGAACTAATTAATTTATTGCACAGTTAACCATTTAATAAAAAATGATGACCCCTCTCCCGTTGACTAAGCTGAGACGAAGTAATAAGGCGAATTGAAGCAGGGTCGTTTTTCTCACTGCCTCTCCTCTTTCCTCGTTCTTCCCCTCTTCCTCACTTCTTTGCTATTTCAATTAAACCTTAATTAATTTCATTGAAGTAATAATTAATTAAAAAAACGTCGTAAAAAAGAAAGAAAAGATTTTTCAAATATCCAAAAAAGTACAAACGTTACAAATATGCAGCCATAGAGAATATGTATATATATCATACATAGTACAAGTTGTTTATTTACGAGTACTTAACCTCTCATTATGCTACTATTGCTGATCGGACAATCCCACAAAGGAGATAGGAATAGGGATCTTTAAGAAGTACCAGAAATAGCACAGGCTCAGGACCGTCATTTTACCTCCTATTCTAAGGACGGCATAACGAAAGAGTTTTTAACCCCCTTTAAAAATCCGAGGGAGTATTTCTGTCGTGTCACGATGTGTGATAAATCAGTGTACATAATTTGTTGTACCAGTGCCGTCTCTTAGCAACCCAATGTTCCAAAATTGTACCTGTGATAGTACAACATTAATTCTTCGTCTATGTCTAAAGATTAATGATTTAGAAGTCGTTACATTTCCGAAATTATAATGGACTGATCACACAGTGCAAGTTAATACAAATTTTCATTTTTTGACTAGCAAACAAAAAATGAGTTAATCCCTAACATGCCGGGCGTCCTATTCAAATCTTACATTTTCTAAAAATGCAGCCCACCACCATTTTCCCAATTTTTTTATTAATTCGAATAGTTATTTAACTGCAATAATAAGAATACAACAAAACGTGATATAAAAGAAAGAATTGGATGAAGATGGGTTCCTAGTGGTATCACTAAAAAAAATAAGTTCTAAATAGAAAGGTTCCAAGGAATAGTAATGGAAGCCAAGTTGGAAATAAATGCGTACGGATAGTTCAAGATTTTGTTTTTATAAAAGATAGATACCAGGATTGGGCCAAATCTGAGATTTTATGGTCTTCAAGCATGACTTGATTTTAGACGAAAACCAAGGGAGGAGTGAGGAATTTGAATTTAATGACTGTATGTGTGAATGATTTGATTGTTTGGTGAAGCCTCACACCCTCAGCTCCATGGGTCTAAACAGATCTTATTAGAGCAAGATAAAACTAAAGTAGCTTCTTGGAGGCAAGCGAGGATCATCGGGAATAGAGGAAGTAGCAAAACACTTCGGCTTAATTTTCGAACTACTCTAAAACTTGACTTAGTTAAGACCAATTCAAGCTGCAAAACAACTTACACCATCAAACATTTCATCTAGTTCCCTTCGAAACAAGGAAGAAAAGAAGTGATTAAACTAATTCGTAGAGTGAGGGGTAAAATATTCGAAACTTTTGCACTAAGAAGATACAAAAGTTTTATTGAATCGGAGAAAGCTCCCCTAATCGGAGTGTTCCCTCAACTTATAAAACAAGAAGGCTTCCATTCCCAACTCCTTCTTCTGAGAATCCCGGGGCCACCCTTTTATAAGTTGAGCACCCGTCGGACTGCTCCACATTGTTCGCAACTTCCACCAGTCTGCTCAACTATGATTTCCAACATATCCAAAAAGCTCCAGTGCTTTGAAACGGCTGGAATCTTCTAATGAGAAATTTGTTAAAAACTATCCCTTAAGAGAAATATAGTCTGAACGAGAACCATGCACAACACAATATAGACGTACATACATTTTCCGATACAACACAAAAAAAAGATGGATTGGGAAAAAATAATTTAACTTTTTTATCTCTATATTTACTTCATTGTGTCACGGACAAAAGTATGCACAGTTACCTTGGTATTAATTATTAATTATCCTTAATTTTTTTGAATTTCAGAAAATTGGGTATTTCAGACCCACAAATTATAATCACTCACCAGTTCCTAACCCTGGGAGTTATAGCCCTGTATATGGATAAAGTAACGATATTATCAATTTAATTTAATTTAATTGACAAAAATAAGAGCAAACAACTACACTGGGATGAGCATGATCACGGTCAAATCACCTCCTTGCACGACCGCTGGCCAAGAAACAGTTCTTTCCTATACAGTACTAGATCCAAGACCCACTACAGGTTGCATTTTAACGATTTTATTTTTCCTCCAGCGATAAAATGGCTTAAAAATAGAGATTTTAAGATAAAATATCGCCCTCGATAGCATAATAATAGGCCTTCATATCAAAGATAAATGAAAAAATTTTCCATAATAACATTCCCCTTCCCGTGTATTATTTGAATGAAACGAATGTGTATTTTCTATATAAATTACAGACTTTTACAATTTTGTTTGTTTGCTTAATGTCACTTTATGCCACCAAGGTTAATCGGACGATGCTACAGTGGGAGTCATAAATTTTGCCTATCCAGTTATAATTAGCATAGGGGTCTTTAACGAGTACCTGACAACGTACAGGCTCGGGACCTCCATTTTACGGTCTATACGAGGGACGGCAAAGACAAGAAATTTTTACTCAAACCTGGGACGCGAAACCGCAACCTTAAATACTGTAGGTTGCTATGCTAACCACAACACCACAGGTGTCCCCTTTTACCATTTTAAGAAAAAATTATCGTAATGAAACAAAAGACTCGGACAAGATATTCTTTCCTGCCAGATTTCTTGTTCATCATATCTTTTCTGATTCACTCATGCCAGCTTTTCCTCGAGTCCCCTTTTTTCCGTTGTCCAGGTTCCATTCTAATTTTCTTTTAGGCCAGCCATCATTCCATTTCCGTCCTCACTACATGTTAATCCCAACCACTCCTACAAATGAGGGATAATAGTCGATCCCTTGAAGTTCATTGTCTGATCACGGTTAGAGGTTTCTGTATATTTTCGCATTTAATACGAAGGATGGATAGAAAAGATGGCATCTATATAAAATCCATAGCTCAACTACAATTATTTTTTCGATTTTCTGAAATACAATTATTTTAGCTGTCTAAAGACCTTCGGTACGAAATTAAAGAGACTAATCCGCTTCAAGTCTCTTTCTCGAGAAGCAAGGTGGTGGAAAGGAGCATCTACCTACAGGTTATAGCGTTTATAGCGGAAGAGCCTATTTTGAACTAATTAGTAATTCTTCACCATCACATTCTCGACGCACTGTGGATTCTCTAGAAAGAGAGGAAACAGTTGAAACCGAACGCTGCCTTCGTAAATATAATTTAATAAACGGAAGAGTAGGTTCATGAGCTCAGACTTATATTGAGGGATTCGATACTTGACGCGTTCATTATAATATGAGAATCCGAATACTTAAGTTAACGCATTACGAGAAGAGAAGCATTTAGACCCAGGCAACTACTCCGGCTTATTTCCATATAAATAAGACCATCACTCTTCCAGCAGTATGTAAATCTTACACACCACTTGTTAGATTTATTTCTTCCACTGTTGAATGTAATATTACAGGATCTGCCTCCTTACATCTCTGAATTCCTGCTAAAAATATAAAACGATGGCACTTTAACATCTCGTATATTAAAAATACTCCGTATGAGAGTTATAAAATGTTTGTACTATTTAAAATATTTTCATATAACGTCAAGCACTATTAAAAAGATGGAAAAATATAAATCATTGTATCAATATACTTAGATGGAAACTATACATTGCCGGTTTTTTGTTTTGTTTTCCCTGCTAAGCCCGAAACTCCAGATGAATCCATAAAACTCCACTTTAAGGTCTGGTCACAGATGCCCGACACCGGGTCAACCGACCCGTTGCTCTATCCTTCGTATTTCAATCAGACTCCAATTTTCGTTCAAGTTTTATTCAGTCAAAAAATTCTTAGATATGTATCGGGGGGGGGGGGGGGAGGGCACAATGAAACATTGCACTGGGCGAACCAAAATGTCTAGAGCAACCAAATTCAGACAGCAAGCGGTAAGCTCCAAACAAAGTAAGCTATTTGTCCCCTTTTGACTCCATGTGCTGAAGTGCGGTTTAGTGTGGAAAAACTAAAATTTTTCGTCGAAAGGATTTTTGTCTCAAGGTGTGAGTAATTATTTTATTAAATCTGCTCTTACAACTTTTTCATTATGCATGTTTCTCTTAAGATTTTTGCCTGACTTTGTCATTCCTACCTCTTCAGGTTCATCGTAGGAAGTTAAATACATACATCAAAATGGCTCGTATGGGGTTTCTTGAAACAAGGGCGTTCGGGGCACAATGAAACGTTTCATGGAGTACCAAGAGTGTTTCATGGTGCCGCATGTGTTTTTCATTGAGCAATAAGCACTTTGAGTCACTGAGATCGAAGTTACTCAGGGAAACTGGTCTTTACGTAATCACGGAGAACGAGTTCCCTGAGTTGATGGCCGAACAAAACTACCCCTATTACAAAGCATTTGTATACGGGTGGAAAGATGTTCTCGGACCAGCTGCCTTCAACCTTGGAAGACCACAGCAAAGACCACCTGATTGAAGACCTGAGGCCTCTGAAGACGAAAATTAAAGATGAAGGAAGATTGAAGAAGAAGAAGGAAGATGAAAATTGGAATGGAGAACAACGGGACGTAATGTCTTGGGACTACATGAGAACATGCTAGTGTTTTCATATTGTCACACCCGTGTTGCCGAGAGGCAAGGTAGCGTGGATATAAAAATAAAAAATAAATAAACTGAGCAATAAGCAGTCGTTTTTTTTTTTTTTTTTGCATTTTCTTACAGATTGGTGCGAAATTGAGAGCGGAACATCAAAAAGCTGTATTAATTTATGACCACTTTCTTCCAAAATCAAACTTTCCTCTTTCCTGAAGAATTTCGTGGCCATCGTAAAGCAGAATAACGAAAAACCGCCTAGAAGCCGAATAAAGTTTTTTTTTTTAATTATGGCGTTTTTTCAGCTGTTTCATTGAACCCAGGGCATGGGTACAATTCATGGGGCACAATGAGCCAAAATTATTTTTATGGAAAATAGCTAGATACGATGCATAAAATAATGTTACATAGATTAGATCCTAAGGTAACATGGAAATTATAAAAAAATTGAGAATAAAGTTTCAAGTGGGGTGCTATGGGTAAACAAACTGTTGTGTTTCATTGTGCCCCACATCCCCCTATATATTTTCTATTTCTATGATTGACTAGATA